>CM053591.1:89671701-89713284 GCA_028646515.1 Pseudochirops corinnae
ATAAGTAGCATATTCAATTACCCAATGAATTTATAAGACTTTTTGAGTTGTAATTTGTGTAACATTTTTAAAATATAATAAAAATAATTTTCTGATCAGTTGAATTGTTCATTCTAATTTTCTTTTTCTATTTAAAATAAAATTGTATTAAAATCTTCTGATTTTTTTTATATCATCATACTTTTCCCTAGCATTCTTTCCTCTTCCCCTTCTGGAGTGCCATCCCATGTAAAAAATAATCTTTTTAAAGACCCCCAAAAAAAGGAAAAGAAAAAAATCACCATAACTGATCAATACATTGAAAAAAGAATGAAAACATATGCACCTGTGGACATCCCACCTCCATGAAGGGTTAGGATAGGAGTGCCTTCTCATATCTCTTCTTCAAAGTAATTGGAAAAACCCAAAGAACTCTCGCATTTTCGTTGCCATGGTGTATCCTCCTGTAATCTCCTTTACAAAGGGGCTCTGTGGCCTAGTGCCCCCTTCCCCAGCCCGGTCACCAGTGATCATCCGCTGCAGCCCGCTGCCTGACAGGGGCTGCTCTGGAGCCGCCACTAAGGTTTACAATCATAAGAAGAACAAGTAATATGGCAGCAATCCCATCCAGCGGTTCACTTGTAGTAACCCATGACTACTACCGAAGGCTTCTGGGCTCCACTTCCAACAACAGCTCCTGTGGAAGTGCTGAGTACTCTGGAGAAGTGATCCCCCACCATCCTGGTCTTCCCATATCAGACCCAGGCCACTGGTGGGCAAGCTTCTTCTTCGGCAAGTTGAGTCATCCATTCATGACAACTGTATTGGAACCCCCAGAGCACTCAGGAACTTTCCAGGTTGCTCATGGCACGATCTCCTGGGACCTGACTCAGGAGGCCATGAGGAAGAGGCACGTCAGCGAGCCCAGCAAGACCAGCACTGGGCCTTCTGCATGAGCAGCAGCACCCTCTGCGCTGCTCCCCGCTTCCCTCTCTCATCTATTCCTTTAGAATAGACAGGCTGCTTAAGTGTAGAAGTAGTTGTGGGGGGTGTGTGGTTTGTTTTTTTAAGGAAAACAAAAGCAAAACACCAAAAAACAAGTCAAAGAAACCACACTAATATTGTTTGGTTTTTTACTGTCTGAATCACCTGTGTGCTTTTCAGCAGCCTCAGTAACTGTTTACTTTGTACTCAGCCGAAACTAAAAAACTTTGAGTAGCCTTTAAAAAAAAAAAATAAAAGTAATGATTGATTTTAACAATTTTGCTACCTTCGCTTTTGATTAGTTTTTGTATGTGGTTCTTTAGTTTACATAGTTGTAGTCAAGTATATTGTTTTCTTAGCTCTGCTTACTTATTAGGTTAGTTCACGTAGATCATACATTCAAAAACCATAATTTGTTTAGTTATTCCCCATTTCAGTGAGTATCAGTTTGCTTTCAATTCTTTGATATCCCAAAAGGTGGTGCTACAAATATTTTGGTGTATATGAGGGCTTTCTTTTCATCAATGGCTTTCTTGTATGGACACTTTAATAACTCTATTTTCATACTTCCAAATTGCTTTCAAAAATGACTGTACCACTTCACAGCTTTACCAACAATGCATTAGTAAGTTTATCATCCCACAAATCCTCTAACATGAACTATTTTCACATCATCTTTGCTAATTTGCAAAGTGTGTTTTGATGTGCATTTCTCTTATTATTAGTGATTTTGATCAATCATGTTGTTAATACTTTGTAATTCTTCTTTGGAAAATGGTTCGTTCTTGTCTTTTGACCACTTACCTATTAGTGAATGGTTATTAGTAATATGTATGTTTGTATGTGACATACATACATACATATATGATATGTCATAATTTTTATATAACTTGGTTACAATACCCTGATTAGAAAAATTTGGTAAAGATTTTTTTTTTTCCCCATTTGATTGCTTCCTGTCTATCCTAGGTACATTTATTTTATCTGTACAGAAGCTCTGTAGCCTCTTTGGTTAAGAACTGATCTGGTTAAGAACACAACCACTAGTTGTAAAAGGCATATGATCTGCTTCTCTTCTAATTTTTATATAATATAATCCATAATATTAAGGTTGTATATCCATTTAGAAGTATTGTAGAATATGGCATAAGGTGTTAGTCTCTGCTGGAACTACTTTCCAGTTTTCCCAGTAGTTTTTGTCAAATAAGGAGTTTTTTTCCAGGTAATTTCTGTTTTCCACTTTCTAGAACACTGTATTATTGAGGTCTATTGTTTCTAATTTTCCTTTGTCTAGTCTGTTCCTTTGATTTACATTTCTATTTTTTAAACAAGTCCAGATGGTTTTGAGGACTGCTGCTATAGATATAGTTTGAAGACTGAAGGGCTATTTCCCCTTAATACCCACCTCTTCTGATTTTTTCCCTTGACGTTGTGGAACCAAGATGATAGAGTAAAAGCAAATGAATTCTGTAATAATTTTGCCAAATTCAATAAAGTATCTCTTTGTAATTTAACATAGCATTAAAAGCATAAATTACTTTTGATAGTAGTTTCATTTGTATTATATTGGCATAGCATGGTCATGAGCATTAAAGATTTTCACAGCTGTTTAAGTTATTCTTTTTCGAAGGGCAATTGGGGTTAAGTGACTTGGCCAAAGTCACATGGCTAGTCAGTGTTAAGTGCCTGAGGCCAAATTTGAACTCAGGTCCTCCTAATTCCAAGGGCTGGTGCTCTATTCACTGTGCCACCTAGCCACCCCTGGTTAAGTTATTCTTTATTTCTTTAAGGAGAACTTTGTAGTTGAATTTTTACAAGTCTTATGTATGCTTTGTAGATTGATCCCCAGATGCTTTAGGGATTTTATTGTTTATTTAGTGTGGAATTTCCCTTTAAATTATTGATTTTTTGATTTTGTTATTATTCTATAGAAATGCAATTGATTTTTGAGAGTTTATTTTGATGAAGCTATTGTCTTGATTAGTATCTTTGTTGATTTTCTAGGATTTTCCAAATATACCACCATATTATCAGCAAATTGGGATAGTTTTATCACCTTTTTACTTATCTTTATCCCTTTATTTTTTTCTCTTGTTTTATTTCCGTTGTTATATATTTCTACAACTATATCAAACAATAGTGAAGAGACTGAGTACTCTTGCTTTATCCCTGTACTTATTGGGAAAAGTTCTAGTGTATTCCCATTGCATATGATGCTTGCTTTTGGTTATAGATAGATGCTTATGATATTTTTTAAAAGATCCTTCTATGTCTATACTTTCTAATGTCTGTGTTCTCCTTTGTCAAAGGCTTTTTCTGCATTTATTGAGATAATTGTATGATTTTGTTATTTTGGTTTTTAATATGACTATGTTGACTGTTTTCCTAATGTTGAGTTAGCCTTGCATCACTGGTATAAATCCAATTTAGTTATTATGAATGATTTCTTGGATAAATAACTGTAATTTGACAGATTTTGTGGGAAAATTTTGAATTTATATTACTTAATGATATTAACCTATAATTTTCTTTCTTTTTATCCTTCTTGGATACAGTATTAGGACTATACTTGTCTCATAAAAGGATTCTGGTAAGATGCCTTCTTTCCCACTTTTAAAAAATAATTTGTGAACTATGGGTATGAATGTTCTTTAAAAATTTGATAGAATTATCATGTGATTCCAGTATGACCAGGAGGGCTGAGTTTTGGGTTTTATTTGTTTGTTGGTACCTTTGCAACTAGTTCTATTTCCTTTTCTGACATATAATTAAGATCCCTATATGGTCTTCTTTCAGTTTGGGTATTTTCTACTTTTGACAGCATTCTTCTATTTCTTTTGTATTCTATTTTGCTAACATATAATTGTGGATAATGGATTTTATTCTTTTTATTTCTTCTGGTCTCGTCATTTCCCCTTTTATTTTTGCTTTTTTATTGACTTGATTTTCTGTTCTCTGCTTTAAAATCAGGTTAGCTAACAGGTTTATCCATTTTGCTAGTAATTTTGAAGAACCAGTTTTTAGTTTATGATTTTTACATTTATTTTGTTTCCAGTCCATTTCTCTTCTAATTTTGAATGTTTCCTCTTTTGTATTTATTTTAAATTTGTTTGTTGGCTTTTTAGTTTTTAAAAATGAACATTCTGTTCATTAATAATCTCTTTTTTCTATTTAAAAAATGTATGTTTGTAGAGATATGATTCCGCCCAGGACTGCTTTAGATTCGTCCCAGAAATTTTGGTATATTATTTCATCATTATAATTTTCTTTCACATGAATATTAATTATTTCTATGATTTGTTCTTTGATCCACCCATCATTTAGGATTTCATTGTTAAATCTCTATTTGCGTCTTTGTCTTCCTTAATCCTTGAAATAATGAAATTTTTTTATCCAATAGAAATGGATCCATCTGGACCACATATTGATATAGGAAACCACAAATTAACATTATCTCTGTTGTATTTTTATTTATCTTGTTAAGTATTTTTCAAATACTGTATAATCTGGTTAGTAGCATACAGACTGACTGTGATTTGACACCTTTGCTACAAGAGGATGTATTTAAGGATATATTCACAATTTCTACTTCTTTTGAATTTGTTTGCAATATTCCTATATTCCTAATACATAGTCAGATTTGTAAAAGTTCTGTGCAGTGCTCAAAATTATATATATTCTTTTGTAGTCCCATTTAGAAGTTGTCATATCTTTTAATTCTAGTTTCTGCAGCCATTTGTTCAGTTGTATATTTTCCTTTTTGTTTATCTTTTTTTTTTTTAGACTTGTTCTAAATGGAGAGAAAAACATTAAAATCTCCTATCACTATTGTGCTACTCTCTATGTATTCTTATAGCTCACTTAATGTTTCTTTTATGAATTTGGATGCTAAGACATTTGGAGCATATGATTTATTACTGATTTGGTTTGCTGTCTACAGTTGCTTTGATCACAATGTAATTTCTTTGATGATCCCTTTTTATTTTTTGAATGTTCGTTTTTGCTTTATTGCATTGAATGATTGCAACTTCTGGGGTTTTTAAAATTCATTTTAAACACAGTATATTGTCCCCTTACCCTCAGTTTTGTTCTATGTATATCTTTGTTTTCTAAATGTGTTTCTTATAAGCAACAGATTGTGCAAATTTTGTTTTCTTCTATAATCTGTGGCTTTTTTGTTCTTGTTTTATTGGATTATTTAATCCACTCACACTTAAAGTTATGAGACTTAAGTTTCCTTACCTTTATTTATCTCTAATATTATTGTATTCGAGTTGTGATTCCCCCCCCTTCTACTGTAAACAGAATAGTATGCCTCTTCAGTTACTTTAGTTAAATCTTTTTTTTTTTTTAAAGGTGGGCCTATTTCAATGGGACTGGTAGGTGGTGCTGGGCATAGAGTCAGGAAGACTCATCTTCTTGAGTTCAAATCTAGCCTTAGGCACTTACTAGCTGTGTGACCCTAGGCAAGTCATTTACTCTGTTTGCCACAATTCCTTTTTTGCAAAATGAAATGGAGAAAGAAATGGCAAGCCACTCCAGTATCTTTGCCAAGAAAACCCCAAATAGGGTATGAAGAATAAGACACAACTCAAACAACCAAACAGCAACAAAGTTCCTGACTCCCTTCCCCTTACCTTCTGATTCCCCCTTCCCTTTTATTACTCCTTTCCCTTTGGAATCTTATTAATTTCTTTTTCTTTCTTGTTTTTATCTGGTTACTTAATTATCTTCTTCTTTTATCCCTTACAGTCACATAGATTCCCCCCTTCCTCTTTTCTCCTTCAACTAGGCCTATTCATAAATTTTAAAACTTTCATTTTCTGTACCTCTTTAACTGAGATGATTTCTCTTTTATTGTCTTCATTATCTATTCTTTCTTTTCTGTTAACTCTATAGAGTCTTATTCTTTATTTCACATCCCTTATACTTATCTAGTCTCTCTCTATGCTTTGCATTCCTTGTGGAACCAAAACTTACTATGTATCCATTCTGGGCTCAGCTTCTGCCACTGCCTTGCCATGTAGATCTTGCTCCCTGTCCCTCCCTTTACATTGTGTTTCTCTCCTAGAAAATGGCAAATCCTGCAGGTGATAGAACATTCCTCTGTCCCATGGCAGGACCCTCTCCCCCATCTCTATAACCTGATTTTATGTCCTACCATTGATTTAGGGTCTCTTCCTGGTCTCATTTCTTCCCCATTCAAATCTCTATTTTCAGATCCTCTCCATTCAAATCTTCCAAATCTCCTTAAATCTATGCTTTTTTACTCTCCATGGAACCTTCTATGACAGGGCAGTGATTTCTCCAAATATCCAATCCTTCTGACAACATACACCACCACAAAATCCTTATCTCCCTTAACAGAACATCTCTCTTCATCCACTGGAGTATCCATCAGTGGCACCCCTCCAGCCACCAAATCAAGGTCTTCCTTTCCACCTCACCTACCTCCACTCCACTGTAGGTTCTCTTCTTCTTGAGAAAACACAGAAGTCACCCTACTCTCATTGCTAGTCCTCAGCTCTACCAGGGCAATATCATACACTTCTCCTTAGCCTCCTTCTTTGCTCTGGGCTTCCAAAATCCTCCCATTTTGTAAGTTAGTATCACGAAAAAACAGGTCCACCTTTCCACCATCACTCCCATCTCCCTTCAGCTTTCATTCTTGTTTATGTTTAGAAAGAAATGTCTTAATGGTCTCTCTGCTGTCACTCCGTTAACTGTTGCTATCATTGACTGATACATTTCTTTAGCATTTCTGTTGCTTGGGGTATCTGAAAAGCAAATGATCTTTTCAAGTCTGGATTTCTCTCTAATAATGTTTCAAACACCTCTTTATTATTGAATGTCTATCTTTTTATTCATTTATAGTTAAGCTCATACTTGCAGAGTAGGTTTTCTGGTGCACTGAGCTCCATTACTCTTCAGAACACATTATTCCATTTCTTTCTGTTTTTTGGTGGGTGTACAATAGTTTTGTGTTATTCCAATTTTCTTTACTTTGTATGCAAAGGTCTTACTCCTGGTCTTGAATGAGCAGAATTTGTTGTGTCTCAAGAGAATTATTCAATTTAATTGCTATATGTCTTAGAGTTTCCAAGGTGGATTTTTTTTTTCTTTTTTGGAGTTCAGCTGTTTTTTTTTCTTTTTCCTGGAGGCAATCCATGGATTCTTTAAATTGGTACTTGGTTTTCTGTGTTCAGAAATTCAGGGAGACTTTCTCATTTTATTACTTGTATTATAGTCTTCATATTTTTGACTTGTCATGTTCTTCTGGGAAATCTATAACCCTCAAGTTGTCTCTATGCATCTTATCTGTGAGATAAATAGGTTTTGCTTGTATGGAGAGCATCTTTTCTTTTAATGTTATTCCTTTTTGCTTATTTTCTTCCAGATTGACTTTCATTTCTATGTGTTTACTTTCTTAATCAGTTCTGTCTTTTGCTTCTTTGGTGAGACCTGGAATGTTGGCTTCAAATTTTTCTATTCTGCCATTCATTTCTGCTTCACAGATCATATATTCTTTTGTCAAAATTCTTATTTCTCTTTTCAACCGCCCAGAAATAGTATGTTATAGGTCCATGTTTTCCAAAAAATCCTTCATCAGGTGTTGAGTCATCTTCCTTGTTTTTTAGTATTTATTCACAGATGCCTGGATTCATTTCCTAGATCTGGAACTCATATTTTCTTCTGCACCTAATGTCTTCCCTGTTGGTTTATCTGTTTATGCTCAAGGTCTTTTGAGTTTTCTTACTCCTGAGATCTTTTAATCTTTTCCCCTCCCCTTTTCCCCCTATTGCTTACTTTTTGACTCCCTCCTCTTTTAATGGTGCTTTCCTTGGGGCATGGATCTTAAAGCATCTCAGCCTCCTCACATGCTGGATAATTCACAATTCATCAGTTATGTCCTTGCCACAAGAAACTTTTGTGGGGACAGAACCAGGCCTAAATGGATATTGGGCTTTGTCTCAGACTTAGTGGAATGTCAAACATTCTTCCCTCAACACATGGCTTTTACAGAGTTCTGTTCTCTTGTGCAGAAGAGAAGATTGCTGCATTACCTGGCTACTGAGGCTTCAGCAAATTTCTGTAGTTTTGAATTTAGATTATCCCAGAATTAAAAAGGGGTGAGGAAGGAAAGACATGGAGCTTTGTTGTATTAGAGGCCTTGCATCAGGTTGGATTGTGTACCCTTGGTACTTGGAGTGTTGAGTGATTATATTAGTTCATGGAGTTTTTACCATTTAGAGGTTTTTCTTTTCCTTGACCGTAGAGACAGCTGAAATTGCTTTATCCTTGACACATGATTTTGATTTTTTGGAGAAGTTTTGAGTGATCATGAGGATCAGAGAACATGGCTAGTCCTGCATTTTATTGGTCATGTGACCCAGAAGTTTATTTCTAACTTTAAAATCTGGACTCATTTTAATTTGCAAAATATTCTAGTTTGAAGATTACTCAGTTCTTATTTTTCTATTTTTTTAGTTGCATGCTCAAGTTGTTAGTCTTTTTTAAAAAATATTGTGAATAAGGGTACAGAGATATAAATTTTATTCTAAGAAATGTTTGTGTATCCCGCAAATTTTGGTGTGCTGCTTCATTATGAAAATTCTCTTTAATATAATTTTAAAAAATCATTTCTAAGATTTGACTATTGACCATCTCATTAGTTGTTTTTTTTAACATGGTGGGAGAGGTGGGGGCTTTTTAAATTCTGAATCTTTTTATTAATATTTGTCTTATTATTTACAATCTTGTGTGCCTTTCTAGCTATGTATGAGTTCTTTGTGGCCAGTATATTATCAAATTGTTTATAAGTTCAATGAAAGCCTGAGGATATTCTGGCCTCTAAGTACTTATCAAATACAGTTTTTCCAATTTCTTGTTCAAGTTTGTAATGTTTTTGTTCTGCTTCTGTAGTAAGAAAAAGAGAAACATTAAGATTGGTTTAATTAGTGTATTATTAGCTAAGTGTTTGGTTTTAGCTAGCTTTTTCTTTAAGATCTAGGAATATATATAGAATTTGGTATATACATGTTTAATATTGATATCGTTTCATCATCAATGGTGTTTTTAATCATGATGTGATTTGCCTGCTTATCTCTTTTAATTTTATCTATCTTTGCTGTTTCACTATTTGAAATCAAGTTTGCAAGTTTTAAAAAAATTCAACAGAAAGTATAAAAGGTTTAATTCCAGACTTTTACTTTGAATCTGTATGTGGCCCTATGATTAGATATATTTCTTATAAGTAGGAAATTGTTGAGAATAGTGGTATTTTTCTTCTTTTTTTTAAGAAGCAAAAGATAATTTAGTGGGTTCTTTTTAAGTACTTGCAGCCATATTTTCCATTAGACTTACTGCTTGATTTCTTTTAGGCCCTGAGCACATAGTCAAGAATTATTTTCCCAGTGAGGCTGGTGCTTCCCCTATTGGTAGAATTCTTTGTTTTACTTTTTAAAAAAAAATCATTTAATAATCAATTTTTTAAATCTCTTACACTGAAGCAGTAAAAATAAAAAACAAAATCCTTGCAACAAATGTGCACTGTTAAGCAAAACAAATTCCCTCAATGGCCATGTACAGAATATACATTTCATTTTGCACCCTGAGGCTGTCATGAGTCTTTCAGAAAGTGGATTAACATGCTTCATCATCAGTCCTCTGGAATCATAGCATTCATCAGTTCTTGAGTTTGTTTGTGTTTATAACGTTTCTGTTATTATTAAAAATGCTCCCCGGGTTCTACTCACTTTATTCTGCATCAGTTCAAAGTCTTCCTAGGTTTTTCTGCTCCTTTTGTCATTTCAGCACATTCATGTACCATAAATTTATTCAGTCATTTGTCAATTAAAGGTCATCCCCTTGGGTTTCTTTGCCACCACAAAAAGATCTGCTTTAAATATCTTTAGTATATGTGTCCTTTTTCTTTTTCTCTGATCTCTTTGGGGATATAGGCCAAGTAGTGATATCTAGATGGTTTTAAGAGTATGTACAGTTTAGAAACTTTTTGGATAGATATGAATTGCTCTTCAGAATGGCCAGACCAGTTCCCAACTCCAACAGTGTTTTAATGTACCTGTTTTCCCATAGTCATAGTATTTGCTCTAATTTTAATTACTCAGTGTTCCTTTAATTTGAATTTCTCTAATTAGTAATAATTACTTGGACCTGGATTTCTTCCTTTGAAAACTTTCTATTGATATCTTTTGATCTTAAATGTCTTGGAAATTAGATCTTCATCAGATAAACTTGTAAATTCCCTTGCCCAAGTTATTTCTCTTTTCATTTTAGCTATACTTTGTACAACTTTTAAATATACTCAGAATTGTCCCTTTTATCTTCTATGATCTTCAAGTTGTTTAGTCAGGAACTTTTCCCCATCTATAGATCTGAATGATTATTTCTTCCTTGTTTCTCTATTTAAAAAAAAATTTACCACTTATGTTTAAATCATGTATCCATTTGAAGCTTATCTTGGTAGGTGGTGTGAGAAACCGGTCTATGCATAGTTTCTTTCAGACTACTTTCCAGTTTTTCCAACAATTGTTACTGAATAGGGGATTCTTACCCCAGTATCTTGGACAAGGGAAGGGAATCTTTGAGTTTATTCAAATATAGACAGCTACATTTGTTTGCTTCTGTATGTTGTGTATCTGTTTTATTCCACTGATTAAGCTCTCTCCTTAACCAATACCAAATAATCTTGATAATTACTGATTTGCAGTGCAGTTTGAGATCTGGTACTACTGGAGCTTTTTATTCCTTTTTTTTTAAAAATTTCTCTTGTGTTTCTTAACCTTATGGTGCTCCAGTTTAATTTCATAATTTTTCCCCTGGCTTTATAAACTAATCCTTTGGTATGACACAGAATAATTGTTTCAATTAATTTTTAGTTGACTCTCTAAGGTTCTATAAGTATATTCTCATATCCTCTGCAAGAAGGAATAATTTTGTTTCCCTTTGCCTCTGCTGTCTTCAGTTTCTTTGTTTTATTGATGGTTAGCTAGCACTATATCAAAAAATGGAAGTGATAATGGACAACCTAGCTTTACCTCTGCTCTTATTGGAATGATAGTTAGATTATTCCCATTACACAACACTGGCTCTTGGTTTTAGATAGATATTACTTATTATTATAATAAGAAATATCTCCCCTATATTTTCTAGTGTTTTTAGCAGGAATACTTTATGTATATTGTCAAAACCTGTCCCCACATATATTGATACATTTATCTCATTGAAAAACTGTGGTATATGAATGTAATAAATATTATTTCACAACAAGAAATTAAAAATATGTGGAATTGAAACCTGAGATTTGTATGAACATATGAGGAATAAAAGAAGCTTAACCAGAAGACCAATAAACACCATGGGAATGAAAAAAAAAACACTCAAAAGAAGTCAGACTGATTAATTTAAAAACTAGTGAAAGCTCTAGAAAATTGGTAAGAAACATGTCTCTTTCTGTGTTTTAAGTTTAAGATACAGTGATGACAGAAAGTAGAAAGGTCAATTTATTTTTGGCCTTGAGAATCTTGACCTTTTGTTTCTCCTGATGAATTTCATTATTATTTTTTCTAGGTCCATAAAATATCTTTTTGGAAGTTTGATGTAAATATTTTCCCAGTCTGGTATTTATCTTTATTAAATTTGTTACTATAAATTAGAAAATTATGCCCTATAGTAAATGTTTTCTCTTAGGTTTTATTATATCCTCAATCCCTGTTTAGTTAAGAATTGAGGTTATTGTGGCATGTGATATAAAATGTCGGTCCAAACTTAATTTCTTACAAATCCCTTTCCAGTTTTTCTGGCAGTCAGTTCTTTGCAAAAAGGAGCCCTTCCCTTGGCGGTTTATCTTCATGGTTTTATCAAATACTGGACAACTTTTTTTCTCTTGCTTCTGGATCTTTATTTCCTTGTTTGTTCCAGTGATCTACTTTTCTATATCAATAACCAGAGCCACATAGTTTTATATGACTATTACTTTTTTTTTCTTTTCAGAGGGGGAAGGCTGGGCAGTTGGGATTAAGTGACTTGCCTAAGGTCACACGGCATGTCAAGCGTCTGAGGCTGGATTTGAACTTAGGTGCTTCTGACTCTAAGGCTGGTGCTCTATTCACTGCGCCACCTAGCCACCCTGACTATTACTTCTTAACATAGTTTGAAGTAGGTAATGCCAAGTCCCATTAAGTGGACTTTTTATAATTACTTTTCTTGACATACTAGACCTTTTGTTCTTCCAAGGAATTTTTTTTTTATCATTTTATCCAGCTCTAGCAATTATTCACTAAGCAATTTGAAATAGTGCTAAATCCCTAAATTAAAATGGGTAGCATTATAATTTTTGTTATATTAGTATGGACTATCAATAGTAAATATCTATGTGTCTCCCTTTACTTCTGTATTTTATAATTTTATTTCTAGAAAACTTTCCTGTGGTGACTTAACTTTGATATTTTTGTATTTTTAATTATTTTGAATGGAATCTTTATAATTATGTTTTCTATTTTTTTTTGTTAACATTGTATTGAAAAGCTATTAATCTATGTGGCTTTATTTTGCAACCTTACTGAAGTTATTAATAAACCTCAATATATCTTCTTTGCTGATTTTCTGGGGTCTTCAACATATACCATTATGTCATTTACAAATATAACTAATTCACCTCTCCTTTACTGGTGTTTATGCTTTAATTTTGTTCTTGTCTTATTACCATAGCTAGCCTTTTTAGAACTATGTCATGTAATATTGGGGGTAGAAAATATTCTTGCTTTACTTATTTGTACTGGGAAAGCAACAAATATTTTTTTCCATTGCAAACAATGCCAGCTCTTGGCTTTAAATAAATGTTTCTATTAAAGAAGAATTGGGAGTGGTTCCCTGAGGACAGGTGTCAAATGTGCTGGCTGCATGGAGGTTCAAACCAGATGAAAAAAGTTATTGGGAAATATTTAACAATAAATAAAAATACAGTAAAACATAGTTTTAAAATGTAATGTTATCTAAGTCAATCTACTGCCTCAGATGTCCTTATGTATGGATTACTGGCCCCTTTTCTGTTTGGACACTGTTGAAGGGACTGTTCTGAGGAACCTTTTCATTTGGGTTTGAGTCATCTTTTTCTTATTCTTTCTATTGACTTTCTACACTATGTTGACCTCCTCCACTATATTAAATGACTAACCAGTGCTGCTGTTCTGTTCTCCTACCTCTTCCATGATCTTGTCCCGTGTTCACATTCCTCCAAAACAATTCCCCATCCATTCTTTTTGAGGCTCAGGGCTGTTTGATTCATGGGTTTCAATCTACTCTGGGAGAAATGCCCCCTTGGGATACTGCAGAGGGATTGCCTCTTCACTTCAGTGTGAAAAATTCCATCAGCCACAACTTTCCTGGGTTGTGGAGAGATAGGGGAGGTTGAGTACAGGAGCACCATGGGACCATCAGGAGCAGTGGGCTGGTGACTGGTTTTCAGTTATATTATTTGTAAGAGTTATCATGTGGCAGGTATTTTTACATTTCCTCTTCCTGATATTACAGTTTTTTACTTTGTGGCTCTGTACTTAGATCATTTTGAGGAAGTTTGGGGAGAGCTGCTCTAGATTATGTTAAGGATCTCCTTTGTTTTAATTTTAATATCCCAATGTTATACTTTTACACAAACTGACCACCCCTTCCCCCACTGAAAAAAAAAATTCACCCAACTTCACTACAGCCCAATCTTATTTACTCTTCTGGTCACAAAGATCAAGCTCAGTATTCCATTTTAGAATCAGTATTCTCTCAACCCCCACTTTCCAAAAAAAAAAAAAAAAATTAACTGCTTTCCTTCCTTTTGGCTGTCCAGATCTCTGTCTATGCCCACTGCAAGAGTTTCTTCCTTCAAATTCTTGGATATATGCTAGATATGACTGTAAAAGTACAGTCAGCTTTATTGCTTCCTGACAGAAAGTAAACCCTTAGTCATGCTTTACTCACTAATTTCATAAAAAAAATTGGAATGCATTGTTAAATTTCAGCTAATCATTTTGCACGTCAGTAGTGGTGAGTTCTAGATCTATCTTTCCTGCCTCATTGGGCACTCTGTAATCCCTACAAACTGGCTTTCTGTTACACAAGATAAGCCATTTTCTCTCTCTGTGCTTTTGTCCTAATTTCTTCCTTCACTTAGAAGTCTCCCTCTCCTCCCCTTCTTCTCTTGGAATCCCTTATTACCTTCAAGGCTCAGCTGAAATGTCACCTCTTTCTAGAAACTTTTCCTGGTGACTGTTCCTTACACAAATCACCGCATATTATTTTGCACATACCCTCTGTATTTCTGTGAACATGTTGTATTTCCCTGGGAGAATGTAAACTGCTTTAAGGCAAGGACTGTCTCACTTTCACATTGGTATCACCAGAGCTGAGCAGTCTGACACAGATTAGAAAAGAAATGCTTGGGATTGTTTGTAGATATATAATTATTGTTACCAGCTTGCCTTTTTTTACTGGAGATTTTTTTCTTTGCTGTCTTTTAGGTCATAGTATTTGTTCATTATTGGAGCCTTATGGAAACACAAAACAAAACCCCAAAATTTACTGGATCTTTTCAGTTAATTTTCCAGTGAGGGTTTCTTTCTTTTTCTATCCAATAATTTTTGGTTGTTGTCAAAACTTTTGTTGGGTGCATTGTTTACTATTTTATAGGGGAATTTGTCATGAATATTCAGTCTCCTTGCCAATACTCTTATTTACAATAAATGTTAAATAATTCTGGGCCAAATATCCCAGAAGCATCTATTCAACACTCTCAATCCCAAGCATATATTTCTCTCATTTGTTGCCTAAGTTTCTCCTTCTTTTTATATACCCAGCTACCCCAGTGACTTTGTGGCTAAATTTCCAAAAACAGCCTGGGTGTGCAAACTTGTCAAGGAACTTCTCAAAGTCTAAGTCAATTTAATCCAGATTCATCCTCAATTATACATTAAAGAATTCTGCCAGAAGACATCTGAGGTCATTAATACTATTTGTACCCACCCAAGAATTCCCTCTATATCATCCCTGACACATGGCTGTCTAGTTTGTACTTGGCCCACTCTGCCACCTACTGCTTATATCACTTTGTCCCAGAGCTATTTGGGCCTCAGTAAAATGAAGGGGTGGGACAAGATAACTTCCATGATCTTTTCCAGTTCTAAACCTGTGGTCCTATTAATGAGTGAGACACCATCACCTCCTGAGCTTATCCCCTTTTGAATGATTGTTAGGAAAATTTTCCTTTTATATTAAGCTTAAATTTCCCTCTCTGCAACTTCTACCTACTGCTGCTAGATCTGACCTCCTAGGGCCAAGTGGAATAAGTCTAATCCTCTTCAACATGACAGTCCTTCCAATACTGTGAATAGGCTGTCTTGTTCAGGTAATACCCTGGTTCCTTGCTTCACACAGTGTGGTGTGCTCTCAGTGCTTCCTTGCAGAATTTTAGTGAAGCCCAATTTGCCCTCACAAAAATCATCTTGCCTTTTCTGTAATGCATTCTTCTTACTTATGTGTTCAGCATCCTGTCACAAATTCTACAAGCTTACTTGGTTTAAAGTGACTCTCAGTAGTCTGTAGCTCCCAGGTCTTTCTTATGGATGGAAGCCAGGTTGGCAACCCATCAGTCTTCTGGCACAGAGGCTATTTGGGTTTTTTTTTTTTTGCTTTTTGGAGGGGGGAGGGCAGGGCAATTGGGGTTAAGTGACTTGCCCAAGGTCACACGGCTAGTATGTCAAGTGCCTGAGGCTGGATTTGAACTCAGGTCCTCCTGACTCCAGGGCCTGTGCTCTATTCACTGCGCCACCTAGCCACCCCACACAGAGGCTATTTGTAACAGCAATTTATTGCATGTGTGAACTTATAGAATGGGTCAGTATGTACTTTGGCATTTTATCTTAAGGATAATTTCTAATACAATTTTATCAATAGTAAGAACCAGAAAAAAATAGTTTTCTGCCCATATTGCTTTGACACCAGACTCAGGGGACTATTATGATTTTCCTCAGAACAGGAGGAGACGAGAAAAAGAGCCTTATCTAACTTACTGAATGCCTTTATGTTTGGAGTTGTAAAGTATTTCCCAGGCAGTAACCTATCATTTTAGACTCTTAGAGCTGTGTATTCAGTTTTTACCAGATTAACTCTTGACAGTCATTAAGTCTTGTCACTGCTTAGCTGGAACTTCCGTAAAGCTGTACAGATGGCTAGATGACTAACCTGAGAAAGAAAGGTTGTATCTGACTATAGATAAATGTAGGAGGAAACAGTGATGGCCTTTGGGCCGATGCCTGGTCAAATGGAGATGGAAAGTTACTGGTGCAGGGACAGCATGAACTATACTGAAGGGCATTCATTTAACGAACCATGTGTTAGTAATGCAGGTAAAGAGTGTTGAGTTTGAAGTCACAGGACTGGGGTTCAAATCCTTTGCCATAAATTCAAGTGGAATTGCCCTACAGTTTCTTTCACTGTAAAATGACGGGATTTGACTGGATAGAGACCTGTCACAGTGTATTTAAATTTCAAAAAGACATTTGCCAAACTCTATCATGACACGCCTAAGGGAGAATAATATCATGTGGGCTGGATAACAGTAGTTAAATGGATTCATAGAATGCTGAAATCCACAAAGTGCTGACTAATGGACCGTAGCAGCTTGAGGGAGCTCTCTAATGGCGTGCCACATGACTCTATATTTGGCTTTATTGTCGTCACTGATGCTGACATGCTATGAGACAGTTAGATGGCACAGTCAATAGACTTGGAGTCAGGAGAACCTGTGTTCAAATTCTGCCCCACTTACTAGCTGTGTGACCCTGGGCAAAGTCCTTAACCTATTCGGCTTCAGTTTCTTTATCTGTAAAATGCGGATAATAAGAATACCTGTCTCACAGGGTTTCCCTGAGGATCAAATGGAATAGCATTAGGTAAAGTGCTTTGCAAATCTGGAAGCACTTTATGATAAACACTAGCTATTATTATTGAAAGATATAAGGTATTATTGTTATAAAATTTGAAGATGACATAAGAGGGGAGATAGCTACATTACTGGGCAAAAGAACCAAGATTCAAAAGGATTCAACGGATTCAAACAATAAGCCAAAGCTAGCAAGATAAAATCCAGTAAGTGCAAATGCAGTCATGCACTTAAAATCACCTGCCACATACGGGATGAGGTAGGTCTGACTTAACAGCAATTTATGCAAGACAAGATTCAAGATGAGCCAGCCCCTTCAACTATTCAAAAACCCAATGCAATCTTAAGTTACACTAAGAAAAATTATTCAGATAAGAAAAAGCTTCACTAATACTGTGTGTCCAGAGCAAACCTGGAACTGTGTTCTGTTCAGAGCTGAATTTTAAAATGGACACTGACAATCAATAAGCATTTATGTACAGGGAATGTGCAACCATGATAGTGGTGAAAGGTGTAGAAACCAAGTCACATGAGAAATTTTAAGGAACTAGGTATGAGTAACCTACAAAAGAGGGGAGCAGGGGAGGAGATAATTATCCTTCACATACCTGAAGGGTTCTCATGTGCAAATGGAGGTTACTTATTTTGTAGAGTTCCTGAGACTGAGCTGAGCTGGGCCAAAGGCAGAAATTACAGGAGCATATTTTCATTTTGTACAAGGAAATACATTCACAATTACAGCTGTTGAAAAATAGAATTAATTTGGTGTTTTGTTGGGTGGTGAGCTCCTTCTCAAGGCAAATGTTCAGGCCTGGAGAATGCAAACTTCCTGAAGGCGAAACATTTTTGTTTTCATTTTTGAATTCTTATAATCCAGCACAGCACCTGTGATACACAAAAGACACATGGACTGGATTGAAGCTATGACAGAATGACCAGTTATTAGAGAGGTTGTAATGGTGATTCCTGGATGTAAGCTGGGATTAGATGGTTTCAAAGTCTCCTGTAACTTTCTTTGATTTTCTATTTTGATCAATAATTTTCTCTTAATGTCCCTTTCCCATGATAACTGCAGCTGAAAACTAGCCTTGTAGCAGTGCAGCATCAAAGAAATATACTGTCTGCCTGGGTTTTTGCAAAGCACTTGGATCTATTAGGCTAGTATATCAGAAACCAAGGCAGACATGCCTATAGCTTGGTGGGAGTAGCATTAAATTAAGTCAGTTTTTCAACTCATGTACCCCATATTTCCTAAAGCTATGGTAAGAATAAGCAGAAACAATTTTCAAGATTTCTTTTAAGTAAAATTATCACGGTGAACATTTACTAGTCTATCTTGTAGGTGCAACCAGATTCAACTATGTGCCATGGGAACTGAACAAACAGGACATCAAAGGCAGGATTCAGGCAAAAAAATATTGAGGGGGAGAATCCAAAGAGGAAATTTTCTTTGATTAAAACGATTATCTGTGATAGGAACAAATCTAAGTAAAATAGAAATCAATGTAGAATAAATTGCAGCAATAATGAACAGTGAATATAAAAAGCAAACCACGTCAATGCTTAGCCATACAATTACTTAAGTTATAATTGTATGATAATAATTAGCCTTCACTCAAATTCCACTTGGAGTGACCCTGTGTGCTCAAAGGCAATTATTCTAACAGAGCAAGCACTGGAAGCTTTTACCAAGCTGGAGATGTTTCAGGTATATGCTTAGTGATGGGGCACGCACGCATGCACACGTGTGTATGTGTGTGTGTGTGTTTGTATGTGTGTGTCCATGTCCTTTGAGTACTAGCCCAGTGAAGCTCATAAGAGATTTGGCCTGAGTGTTTTTGGCCACACCATCTCTTGAAGAACCATCCTTGAAGAACCATTCTTGAAGAAACCATCAAGTGGAGAAGGTGATGTCACTTATTCCAGTGGAGAAAATACACATATGTGGATCTTTTGAAGTATTTTAGTATGACATTGCTTAGGAGAAATGAGAAAAACAGATTGTGTTACTGTAAAAGAGGATAAAGAAAATATTAGGCTGTTGTAAAACTTCCAGAGTTTCACACATGGGTGTGAAATACCAACTTTGTAAGTTATGTTGTAGGTTTTATGAAGGGTTTCAGATTGAATGGAAAAGTCCTTATTAAATATTTTTGTGTGCCAAACATTGTACTAAGATCTGGAAATACAAACAGTTTGAGTTTAAAACTGCATTGAAATTATTCATCTGATCAATACTTTTTGAGCCTACTAGGAGCCAGGCATTGTTCTTTGTTAGGATTTGTCTGACAACCTCCTCATGAGGCTGTTTTTCATTTAAACAAGCAAAGTAAGATCATTAATTTGCTCCCTTCTTTCCCAGTTAAGTTCCCTTAACTAACTCTGCTTCACAAGCCTTGGAAGTCAGTTGGCGTTCATTCTGATCCAATCCTAAATTGAGTGAGTCTCCTCCTCCTGTTTCTTCATCCATTAATATTACCTCCTGTAGTTGCTTATATATGCCTCCATAATTCACCAAAATTTATTGAGCATTACGTCTTATAAGTTATTTATAAGTTGGGTGAGTTCCAAAGCAACGTTTTTTAGTCTCAAAACCTTCCATTCAGCACAACTTGACACTGGTATACCTAAGTATTTTTAACCATCTTAAATAATATGAGGCTAACCAACTTTAAAAGTGTTTAATATTGCATTAAAATATGTATAGTTGCTTTTTTACTTCAAATATGCCAAAGTTTTTCTATAGTGCTTCTGTTACATCCTTGCAATTATTCCCTTATACACTAAAACGATGAAACTACTAAACTAGTGGAATTTTGCCAAGGGCTTTCAACATAGTCCAATGGCAACATAACCAAAAGGCACAGTTTAAATTGGTTTACAGAATGAATGAGTTAGTTATCAGTGTCTAGAGCAGCTGAAGGGTGGGTACAATTAACAGCATTTGTCAACATTCACAGAATCCTCTATAGAACAAGCAGTCCCTACAGAGGACCAGCCTCCAGCTTCTGGCACCTTAAGATCCACATGACCTGGAAACAAAAAGCCAGCCTGAAGCCCATCACCAGGGAGCACAATGGTGCATTTCAGTGGTATTGGCATGACTATAATGCAACCTCTAATCAATGTCAATTATCTAGAACAATCCTGTTAACATGAGCATCATGATTGTTCAAACTATCATTGCTAGGATGTATAATCAGGCTTCTTTGGAACGCTCACATTTCCCAATTCAAAACCTTAAAAACATTACAATTTTAGGATGTAGATATGAAAAAGCCTGGGTCGTTTCATTTTTGAAATCTAAAAAGTTAAAAGTACATTGGAATCTGTTCTTCTGCTATTTGAACCACAAAGAACTTTTACTTGGGTTGTTTAAAAACTTAGTAATTTCTTCACGGAAATAAAATTCATCATACAGGAAATAATGGAACAGCCCATGCAAGTTCATTTTTGGATGCTGATAATACAAAGAAATCCAAACGAAGTTTCATTAAATAAATTTATTTGTTAAAATAATTTAACTCCAAGTACAACTGTTGAATTTGCATTGAGTTCTATGCACAATTCTTGTTTTATCCCAAACAGTGAGGTTTAACAACTGACATTGTTACAAAACAATAAACTGTTGTTCAGTTTTAAATGGTCAATTGTATTAGAGCTCAACAATTAACTGTGAACTATAATTAATCTCTGGGAAACCCCAAATCAATAATGTTAAGTCTGTTTCCAAAACCCACTGCAGTCACTCTTGAAACCCTGATCGAGATTTAACATATGCACAATGACACAAATAAACAGAAAACAAAAACTCCCATTATCTTTTAACATTTGATTGGTTAGGGAGCTTCACAATTAAAGCCTAACCAGGGCTAAGACAGGACACTGATTGGAAAAAAATAATAGCAATAATAAAAATCCACATACATACACACATGCACACATATTCTCATGTACATACAATCCTCTGAAAAACAAATGGCAGACATCTTTAGGCAACATTCTTTACACAGGAGAGCAGATACCAGTAGTTTTCCCATAAATAAGTGATGGCAACTGTGGTACTACCAGTCGGAAAAGCTAATTCTAATTGTAGAAACCAAAGAAAAAAGTGATCAAAGCACCTTTCAAATGTTTAAGAAAGATTTTGTGTAATACTTTTGATCAGATGCTGGCTTGTTTTGCACAGGCTGAACAAAATGAAAGGCAACAGTCACCATCACTATTATAGCTTACAAGAATTAAAAGTTGCAACATTAAAAGGAAAAAAATCAGTAAAACTTAAAAAAAATATGCTGCTTTTGTAAGAAAGTACAAAACCCTACAAGAACAGCTAAAGTAAAAGTGGGTCTTTGGATCAAACCATAATATTTTTAAGGCATGTTAGAAAAATTTCCATTGACAATAATTGCTAGTCTGATCAGGGTACAAAATAGAGTGAGCCAAGGTTACTAACCTTCACAGAAAGAGGTAGCCACCAATTCTTTCATGTGGCCCTTTAAGGTTAGTCTTCCTGTTCTCAAACTTTTTGCCAACATCTCACCAAATGTAACTATCATTCAATCAAGCTGAAGTATGTTCTCACCAGATGAAATACCACGAAAGCATCAAAATTTGAGAACCACAAGACAGAGAGCACAACAGCATTTACATTTCTTGTGACAATGGATGTTGCTTTGTCACTAAACGTAGCACTGTGATGAAACACACGACCAGGTGGCCAGTTCACTGATTACTAAGATGTGCACATTAAACAGCCCATCTGACTGTTGTTATATAACAAACTCTTAACTACATGATTGAAACTTTTAGATAATCCTTTGCTCTTTAGAGTTTGTAAGACCCCCTCGTGCTATTTTTTGCCCATTTCTATTGTCTGCATAGCAATCCATGGCATAAGACTGTAGAATCTTTACAGAGCATACTTAAATGCATTCTGAAATATCAAAGCTATTCAATAATTTGAATCTGGAAATACGTAAAATAGGGAAATTTTAAAAAGTTATAGGATGTGAAATCTAATTCACTGGCAGATATTTCTATTGCAGGAGACAAGTAGTATTTTTCAATACCTTCAATTCTGGAATTAAGATTGGGTTTAGTATAAAGGGCTGAAATTTTATATGAACAAGGTGCTTCAAAAATTGAGGATGATGAAAACTATGCTAAAAGCAATTAGTGACGAAAATTCAGAAAGACTGATCAGAACTAAATACTGATTTTTACACATGCATCCCTTCCATTTTTTCAGAACAGAGGAAGTCTGAGAATAGTCTGACCAGGTCTTTTCTATCTGCTGAATTTTTGCCAATCACTGAACACTCTGATATAAATTAATTACATGAAACATGGGAGTTTTTTATTCAAAATTACTCTAAAACATTTTAGGATATAAAGCTAATACAGTCCTGGAGACAAATCTAAAGTACAGATTTTAAGAAGAGGCTTAAAAAAGAAGTCTCTTAACTTTGTGCCAAATTTTGGAAGGCAACTAATATACATATGCATGCATACAAGCACACATCCTCTCGATTACCCAACAAAAACCAAGTTACTTGCATGAGATTGTGACACCAATGAAATGCTGGGTGGCATGTAGACCACAGGCTCAGTGATTTTGCAGTTTTGAAGACCAAATTAACTACAGAGGGCCAACTCAAGATAATCTCTTCAGCATTTAAAACTCTGAAGCTTAAAATTGAAAAATCAATCTACACTTGATTGTAAAACTTTGAATAGGTATTTCTGTGCCATTAGTCATGCAAATGATAAATACTTCACGGCTATGAAAACTAAAAATGTCAGAGCTTGAGCACCTTTTCAAAACAAAATATTCACTCCCACTCTATTTGCCACTTCAGTAATCAGGGCAAAACTGTTGCAGGTGAACCTTTGTGGCGTACATCAGGAAAATTAGAGATAAAATGTTTTTTCATCCCTTACTCATTACCCTATAACTTATATACTACTTTAAGCCAGAATTGTTTCATATGGTTATTCAATTTTTAAAAATGTCAACATTAAAGCTCTGAAATAGCAAACTTGATTTTGAAAGAAAGTTAGCTGGGATCACACCAAAAACCATAGCCCTTAAAGGCAAAAAGGAATTTGTTGTCTTAACAAACTTAAAAATGCAGAATGTTTGTACTGTCCCATGAGGTTTCTGAAAATGGGAACATCTGGATGCAACATGGCTTCATTTTCCTTACAAGATGGTACTAGTTAATATACTAAAATGCTCCTTGTTAGTAAGGCTAAGCAATTTCGTTTCATCATAGTTGCTTCCTCCATGTTCAGTAAAGTGATAAAGACATTTCCTGCTTTGTAAACAGAGATTTGTTTGCTTATTTTTTTTGTCTGAACAAAACCTGAAGAGATCTTCCATTTTCAGCAGCAAAGCAGATGATTTAACACATTATAAAACCTGACTGCATTTTCCACAACCTGTTTAGATCTCTTCATTTTCAAGGACTGGTGCAATGAGTTCCATGTCACAGACTAGGATAAAATATACAACTAACAGCTTCGATTTTGCAAAGAAGAAATAATACGCCAGCCTTATAGAGAATGTCCCCTGTAATGCTGTCAGCAGTATGGCTGATCCTACTTTACTTGACTGAGTTAACTTGGTCAGAAGCACTATTACAAGTTCCAAAATTCTGTATTTGTGTATGTTTTCTCTCTTTAAAAAAAAATCCAAAAAACAGAACAAATATTTTAATTGTGAATGATCATTGCAGGTCTTCTCATTTCTTCCTCAAGAATATTTCCAATTTATTCCATTGTTGCTGCTGTTTGGGACAATGCCAACATATCTTTCAAATGAGATCACCCTGTAGATTAACTGGCTATGCAATCGAGTTGCAGGTGCATAAGGGAGACTGAGGATGGTAGTGAAAAATGTAGTTACTGAACCCAAATGTATTCAGAGACACTGATTGACAAGCACTGCTTAGCTCTGAATAAGTACTGTAACTTCACTGTAGATTCACTCCACACATCCTTGCAAACTGGGCAGTAATGCAGACAGGATTTTACCACCTACTACCACCTACAAAAGTTGAGTAAACTGTGTCCAGGATATGTCCATTTTTAAATGCTATTGTATATTACACGCAGAACAGCATGGATCATCTTTGTCTGGCTGAGCGGCATAGTTCATTTGTCTAACAATTTCAGCAAAAAGCTCATCCACCATTGTTTTACTTTTAGCAGATGTCTCCATAAAGGGACAACCCCATTCTTCAGCTAAGGCTCTTCCCTCATTTGAAGATACTTCTCTCTCACTTTCCAGGTCTACTTTGTTCCCAACCAAGATCACTGGTACCTTCTCATACCTAAGAAAAAAATAACAACAAAGAAACACACACCATGAATAAAAAGTTACGCAGAAAAAGTAGGTTTTATTTTTTTCTGCTCTTAACCATACTTAACAAATACCTTTTAAAAACATGTGTGGAGTCAGGTTCTTCCAAAACCTTGATTTAGTGAATATCTGCAAGTTGCTTTATAGTAGGATTTATGAAACCTATTATTATTTAAATAATGAACACCTAAAAGCAACTGTTTGTTATACTTCCAATGTACAACAAAAATTCTTAAATCCTATTACATAAACTAATTTCCCTTCAATCTATAAGCAGTCAGCTCAAAACATGAAACTTAAAACATCTATGCACAGCATGAATCAAATGTGTTGTTATCTGTAAAGATTAACTTCAAAAATATGCACCTCAATTTTACACAATTACACTTAAAGTTATCTTTAATGATACACAAATACCAACTGACAATTTGTATTAGTTTATTCTCAACTCCCACCTCTAAATAAACATATACAGCAATAATAATAATTTACTAATATATTCTTGGTAAACTACATTTTGATCATTTACAGCTGAACAGTGTTAGCTATTATACTCTTTTTTATAGATGCTTAGTAACTGTTACTTTAATAGAGCTCCAAAAAAAAAAAAATCCTAGTACAAATTCTTATCACAACATAGAAGTGACTCTGGGTTTCCCAAGGCTATGGCAGTAGAATTAAAATCCTGAAATGTTTTATCAAATTGAGCAGAGTTCTACCCAGCTGAGTTTGGTCACTATGACAGACTGTTATTCAAGGACCACTCTAGTTTAAATGGTAAGATGTTCATTAACAGCAAGTTAGCTACTGTGTGATACATTCTTTGGGCCATGATATAGAATATTACTAAACGTTACTATTATATAATTAATTTGATGGATCTTATCCATTCTATTGAGTTGCTGTGTATAGATATAAAAGCATGTTTTACTCCAATTCAATAATTCACTTCAACAAACAATAAATACTTATTATGCATAGGGCTAATGGTTAGATGACCAAAAAAATGGTCTCTCATCTCAATGACTCAATACTAGGGGGCTATAACACATACAGTGTATGTTTTAGAAAACACTAAAAGGTGAAGAGATTGCGGACGTCAGGAAAGGTCCAAAAGGGAGGCACAGAACTTGAGCTGAGCAGCAGGCCTGCACAAGAAAAGCATGGAAGATTTTTTAAACAAGGGTGTGATGTGGTCAGACCTAGGCTACAGGAAGATTATTTTGACAGCTATGTGAAAGATGTATTTGAAAGAGGAGAAAAATCCAAGTAAGAAGACCAATAATAAAGCTATTTTAATAGTCTGGTCTAGAGGTGATGAGGAATGACAGTGGAGAAAAGGGGTGAATGTGAGATAGCTCAATCTATGCTCCTATTTTAAAGAAGTAGAAAAGACTCAGTAAAAAATTGTGTGAGAGAATAATCAGGAATGACATCAAGATTATGAATGAGTGATAAACAGGGAAATTTAGAGGAAGAGCAGATTCAGGGGACAGGGTTAAGAATTTCATTTTGGCCAGATTCACTTTGAGATGCTGATGGGGTGTAGCCATCATGTATGCAGTTAGTGACAAAGGGACTGAATTAGAGATTAGGGCTGGACATACAGATTTGGGAGTCAACCACATATAAGTGATCAGTAAACCCTTGGGAGTTAATAAAACCACAAGAGAAAGTGTGAAGAGTCTTAAGAGCATCCCTGATAAAAAGGGCAGGAGATGAATGATGATTCACCAAACTGGTCAGAAGAATAGTGAGATAGTCAGGAGCCACAAGAGCAGTCAGTAGTGCTATGAAAGTAAACCAGAATGCAAGGGGTTAAGAAGTGAATGGGAAATGAAGAGGCAGTGGTAGCAATAATATATGGTTCTTTATACAAGACTACAGAAACACAGCCCAAGGGGATGGAAGGATCAAATGAAGGGTTTTTTAAGGATGAGAGAGGCCTACCTATGTTTGTAGGAAGCAAACAATGAGAAGAAAATAAAGATGGGGCCATGACAAAACACTTTAATATCTAGTCTAAGCAAAGCACTATGTTATGGATATAGGAGAAAAAGACACAGAAAAATCCTGCTTTCTAGAAAATTACAATCTAATCAAGCTAAGACATATATAAAAGAAGAACGAGACAGCTGCCACTGATAGTACCTAGGATGCATAGGCATATAGAGATTTAATAATGGTATTCTGAACAATCAGGCCAAAGACAGATCATAGAAGCAATTACTGTATGAACCTGAACAATATTGTGCCATAAGAAAAGATAATGAGAATTCAGAAGCATAAGAAGACTCACATGAACTCATGTAGGAAAAGAAAGGCAGAACCAGAAAAACAAGACACATAACAAGAAGAATGTAAATGTAAAAAACCTCCATAAATTGAAACTTAAAGCTGTGCAATTATAATCACCACACTTAGCTATAGAGAAGAGCTGAGAAAATGGACGAATTTCTACATTTTTTTAAGGTGGGGACTAAAATGGTTCAGAAAAAGTGTGTAGATAGATTGTTTGCTTTTGTTCTCTTTTCTCCCCTGTTATAAAAAAACCCCAAAACTCTTTGTTACAGGAATGGCCTGCTGAGTAGGGGCTGGAGGGTCTGTGCTTGATTATCTTTGCATTAAAATAAACAAAATGAAGTATGGGGGAGGGGAGAAGGAAACAACTGGAAATCAAGCAGGTACCTACTGACTGCAAAGCTAAACAAATCAAGGCATGTGAACATGATGAAATGTGACTGTACTATAAGAAAGGACACATATAATCCAGAGAAACATGGCAAGACTTGTATGGACTAACAGAATAAAATAAACAGAACCTGAAAAACATACACAATCACATAAATGAAAAGGATAAGATGAAACTCAAAGACTGAATGATTAGAATGTCCAAACTTTGAACCAGAGAAAAGTTGAGAAAATAAACTGTCCCTCTCCTTTATGGCAGAGGTAGGAGACTATGGATGTGGAATATTATATATACTTTCTGATATGGTCATTGTGTTAGCTAGTTTCACTGACATAACTTTTTCCCTTTCTTTTGAAATGAGGGATGGGAAAATGGGGTGGAGGCAAGAAGGTATATTCTTTAAAAGGAATGTGATTTTTTCTACATGCTATCGCTCTTTTCCATGTTTGGTTTTGTTTCTTCTTTCCCATTGTTCACTCCGTTGGTTATAATCCTTCTATACAACCAGACTAATGTCCAATGTGAAAGTATTTGCAGATTCTATACTTGAGTGCATGCCGCCATGAGGGTGGGGGTGGGGGAAGGGAGGGGAGAAAACTTGAAACTCAAGGGACTCTGGAACTGAATCTTGTAAACTAAAAGTAAATAAACAAATCAATTTAATTTAAAAAAAAAAGGAATGTGATTTTTTAAAAAAGTCACTGTAAAAAAAAAGGACTATGTTCTCTCTGAAAGACCTACTAAAATTTTTACATATTGGCACACAGTAGGCATTGTAAGCAAGCAATAGAAGAGAAAGCCAGTTTTAATAATAAGTATAGCATAACTTTGAAAAAACAACTTGTGATCATGGGTTGATAATGCCTCCGTGGTGGTCTGACTGGCCAATCCATGGGTTTCATGATTCACTTGCCTTAACGTACATATGGCTCTACAAACTTAAATGTGTATTATTATTATTATCATCATCAAGGGTAGGAGCCTGGACCAGATAACTTTTTGCGATTCCTCCAAAACTAGAATGAATATTACAATCATGCTTATAATGGATATTACCAAAAACTGCACATGGCTTTTATCTCCAAAACCCCAGAATGATCCCACTGCTCTACTAAAAGTGACTTTCTCTCAGCATGTACGCAGATGTTGGTGTATGTACACATGACACACTATTTTCTGGGAAAATCTAAGTGCTTACTTTATTCAACAATAATGATGAAAAGCAAATTTTATTATGTAACATTGTTCCAGCATATTATTTCCTTTCTCTGATATCACTAACACTCTCAAACACACATTCATATTTTGGTGCTGACCTTTTCTGTAATTCCTCCCTAGTTTTCGTTTAAAATGCTTTTCTTAAAGATTTAAGTTACATGAACAAGAAGTTTCCATTATTTAATGACTGAGGAATATATGTTTATCTCATTTAGCATCTTGAAATTGTTCTTCTTTTTGTCAAGTATTTTACTTTAAAGGGTTCAAAATGTTTTATTCATATTTTATCTTCACAAAACAGACAAAAGGCAGGCTTGAAAATGGCAGCCAATCAACCAGCCAGCAAGCATTTGCTAAGCGCCTACTGTGTACCACAGTGCTAGGGTACACAGTGCTTGGCTACGAAATACCAAAATGAAAAGAAAAGAAAATCCACACTTTCAAGGAACTTGCATTCTAACAAATTAATTAAGAAGCCTGTTTAATATCAGACAGAGTGAATGGAGACACAGTTTTATAGTACAAATCCACTTCAGGAATGCTAACAAGCTAAAAGAAGTAATTCAACTTTCAAATATAAATTTATTAACATTATGAAGAACATATGGCGCTTTTGATGACACTAGCTGTCTGATTTCCCTTCTCATTTCTGTCCTTAACTACTGTCATGGAACAGGTGAGTTCAATCTACCCTTGTTGCTAGTTTATATCAGTTTATATACCCACCGCTAGTTTATATAAGGTTGAGGGGGGGAAATCTTCTACCAAGCAATGTATCTTCCTGCAGACATCATTATTTATGCTCTGCTTACGCTTAGCAGATGAATAATAGGTGCTACCTGCAAAATTTATCATCTGGGTCATCTGATCAGATCACTAACTCCAAATGCTACTTTTGGAATGCCTAGATTAGAAATCTTGGAAGACCCATTTTTGAGAGAATTCTCAACCTTATAAAACTGAAGAAAACATTTCCAAAACTTCACAGATTTTAATTAGCATGTGTTCTTTGAATGTCTGTTTTGCACAAGGTATCCTGCTAGATGCTAGACACCATGGAGAATGCAAAGATGTATAAGACACTGAATCAAACTTCCCAACAACATAGCTATCACAAAGGAAGAAACAGCATTATACAATGATACATGCAGTAGATTTTTCTGGGGGGTGGTGGTGGTGGGGGTGGTGTCTTGACTTGTGATTTTACCATGCAGCAAACTCCCAATGTAGAAACTCCCTTTTGGTCATGTAGTCAGAAAACCTAACTGTATCTCAGAGGCTTTAGTCTTTGAGAACTGCCTTCAGAACCGAGAAGCTGCAAGACTTGAACATGTCCACTCAGCTATTACATGTCAGAAGCAACACTCAGACTTAAGTCCACTCCAAGGCTGGACTTCTCACTAGAACACATTACTTCTTGCACAAAATATGCAATGAGGATAAGAAAAAAAAAAGTATAAATGATCCTTTGCCTAACCAAGTTAACCCTGAGCTTAAGGAATAATACTAGGGGGGTGGGCTGAGGAGGAAGGACTGAAGAACTGTATTGGAAAGAATTTCAAGGTCAGGTACTCTTTAGGTACCCGAAATGCATTTACTGTTGGAAGTGAGATAACTAAATTTGATGATTGGCCAGTTTACAACAATCACTGTGCCTTCTCCACAAATGGTACAAAGTGTTAATTGTTCCTAATAGGGCACAAGTTATCAGCGAAGTAGACAAACTATTTGGTTAGGAACAGTTAACACAAGTACAATCTAGTATTTCTGTTCTACATGTAACAGAGGCCTGCTCTGCCTGATGCCAGCCTGTGTGGAAGAGGTTAGGGAGCTTTCTTGACTGGAAGGGAAGGGAAGGGAAAGGAAGGGCCTTGCTAGTAATTTGGCACAGAGCCAAACATTCTGGTCTGCTAACCACGCCGTGAATACAGGGACTGTTGTTTGGCTGCTGAGCTAGAAATGGTGCTTTCACTAACTGGTGAAAATGGGACACTTTGTCTTCTTTCCTGGTTTGTGGTGATCAAGAGAGGAGGAAAGAACTGTCTCTATTGTGTCTCTTCCTGCTTTCAGGTGGAGTACTGGAGAGAGCTACAACCTTATAAGCTTCAAAAGGTCTGTTTAACAAGGGCCTGAAGTCCAATAGCTAGAGTCCAAGACAGGATTTGTGCATGGTTGAGCACACAAATGAAGCAGCGGCCTCACCAACTCAGCAACTGTATGTAGAAACATGGACACATTCATCAGCTAAGTCACATATGTAAGTGAACTTGGTGGAGTGAATACTTTGAATAATTTAAGTGTGAACCCACTCTTCCAAGGGATTAACTTGGAAGGAAGTGTGACTCCTCCCACATTAGTTCAGGCAAGAGACCTTCTGTTCTTGATTTACCTTCACAATTTAAATCTCTTTGTAAAAGTTAATGTTGCTCAGTAGATCTAACTCTCTATTTTTGTAAGTATCTTGCTTCAAAGCTCCAAATCAATTTGTGTCAAACTTTCATTATTGCATACTGAAACCTTTGAAGAAAATAAATTTTCTAATCATATGACTTTAAAAGATAGCAATTACTTACATTTGTATAGTGAGTGACAGTTTTGAAAGCACTGCATATACAATCTCATTTGATCCTCATGACAAAGCCCATGAGGGGTGCAAGCCAAGGCGTTGAATCCTTGGCCTAATGAGGAAATACGGGGTCAGAGAGGATCAGTATCTTGTGCAGTAAGTGACAGAGTCAGAATTCAGAACCTAGGTCTTCTGATTCTAGGGCCAGTGCTATACCACCGTCATTTTTCCTATATTATTGTGGTGGTTATATTAGTATACACCTATTTGCAATGAGTTTATGGAAATAATTTAAAGAGGTTCACTTGATAGAAAGTTACAGCACAAATAAGCTTATGGAAAGAGAGACGTCATGCTTTATAAATGTATATAAAAAATTAAAATGAATTGTGAAATGGAAACTTAAAATGTGACTTTAAAAAAATCTACTTTGGCAGTAAAAGGCTTTGATTGCTGGAATACCTTTAAAGTTTTTGTTTTGTAACATACCATTTTCCCTCCTTATGTTAAAGCTTCTGAAACTTGGAAAAAAAAAAAGTTTACAGATGTTAGTTGGTTAAATCTTTTACACTGGGGAGGATATTATCAGAGTAAGAGCTCAAGCCAATGGCATTAGAAAAAGAGATCTCCAATCCCCTTAAGGGTGCCCTAAGGGGAAAATGTACTAGTTGGTAGTGTGTGTGCATGCAGGTCGGGAGAGCATCTCCAGACTATGGCAACACCGACAGAAACCAAATATTCTGAATAGACATAAAAATTCATCTTTGCTGCCAGAAATTAAATGTTCTGAACAATGACTTTTTTTCTGTTCAAACTGTAGAATTACCTTGGAAGCATACTGGTGCACTAGAAAAGTGCTGAATTTGGAGTCAGAGGAACTAGGTTTAAATAACGGTTTTGCTACTTGCTAACCTATGTGACCCTCTGTAAAATAAGGCTGGACTAGATCCAGCCTTAAAAAGATCTCTTCCAGCTTTAATTGAATGATTCTCTGTACTTATAAAAAAAGGACTTAACACATTTAAGCTAGAAAAAGTTTACCCAAAATTTCTATAGGCAAAAGGTATGCTGAATGCCAGACTTCTTAGATATAATTTCTAGATCTAATATCTGTACTTCCTCTCCATTTTTTTCTTCCCCATCTCTTGGAACCTGTTTTGTCTCAACCATCGAACTGGAATTGTTCGATCAAGGGTCCGAGTGACATCTTAAATATTTAAATCCCATGTCCCCCACCCCTCTTCGCATCTCCCTTGACATCTCTGCAGGTTTAAAGATTACTTTTCACCATCTTCTGTATATTCTTCCCTTCCTTGGCTTTTAAGACACCATACTCATTGAGTCACAGAATTTCTAAAGTTGGAAAGAGATCTAAACGGCCACCTAGTTCAATCCACATAGAAAGAAATCTGCAAAACAGAATACTTGACAAGTGGTCATCTAGCCAGAATAGGATAATCTGAGCCCTGAAAGGGACCTTGGCAGACATCTAATTCAAACTATACTCAAAGAAGGGTTTCTCACGACAAGATAAACTACTACTCTGATAATCAATCATCTGACCTCTGCTTCAAAACTTCCACTGAAGAACTCATTACCCTCCTGAGACAGCACATCTGACTACCAGATTAAGCTCTAAATCTTTGGAAGTCTTTTCTGATTTAAAGTCTAAATTTGTCCCTCATATATAAAGTGCTTTTCAAATTTTAAGGTGCCATGTAAATATCTTATTATTATTATAGTATTTAAAATCTAACTGTCTATCAAATTACACTTTGGGGGAGGGAACAATGTTTTATCTGGGGCTAAAAGTCACTCAAATTATTAGGAGTCACAAAACTTTATTTTGTTAAATCAATTAATTTAGCATTAATTTAACACTTTCAAAAAGCTGAGTACTATGGGAAAACAACAAAACACCCTAAATTAAGATGACTTGATCTTGATGTGTGGACATCCAGAGGCAAAGGGGTAGTATAAAGTACTTATTTTGTAGTCAAAGGGTCTATATTTAATACCTGTGTCACCATGGACAAGTCAAATCACCTCTTTGAGGCTTAGTTTCTTCATCTGAATCTCTTAATCCACAGACTTTGTACTTCTTATGTCACAGATCTATTTGTGAGGAAATTACTTTATTGACTATTTAACATTTACTTTTTTAAAAAAGATCTATACCTGCAATTTCTTTGGTGCTGAGAACTCCATATGTGAAAACTTCCTCTGCATGACTTAAGAGTTCTATCGAGAGATGCTGAGGGCACTGAGAAATTATATGACTTGCTGTGTAGGGATCACTAAGAAGATGGCCTTCTTCTCCTGGCTCCATTCTAAATCTGCACTCCTGCCCCCTCCACTCACTTTTCAGCTCCCTTTTATGTGCTAACTCCTAAGGGCTGGGGCTATCTTTCTTTTTGCTTGTATCTGAATCCTCAGCACTTAGCACAAGTCTAGTAAATGCTTGATAAAAGCTTGTTGACTTTGACTGCCTTGGAGTCATGAAGATCTGGGTCCAAATTCTGCCAATACCTACCATGCTACCTACCTCTATTGTTCAACACTATACATGCTCTAGGAGGTCAGAAAAGGGAGCAATCAATACTGTGCCCAGAGTGTTAAAGCACTTGTCTAAGGTCCTACAGATCAGAGCTGCCATGAGAACTAAGGTCTCCTGACTCCTAGGCTGGTGTCTACTATGCCACAGTGCTTCCTCTCATGCAGAATGGGGTGGGCCTAGAAACATGGGTATGAGCTGTACAAAGGAGTTTGAGCAAAACAAAAGCAGAAAATTAGGGGGTACCGAAGATAACTTGATTTGCCTAAGAAGTGTGCTGAATTTGGCATCAAGGTCTAAAGGTCTCAAGCACAGGAGAGATGAGCCCTTCTTAGGGATACCCTAGCCAGGTTTCACAATTTGAGCACTGCTTAGAAAAGGCAACTGACAAATGAGGTCCCTTTTAGTGCTAGGAGTCTATACTTAAAGGGGGCTAAGTGTTTTGAAATATTTACATTAACTTATGTTTAACAATGCCTGTTATCAGGGGCAGCTAGATGGTGCAGTGAATATAGCACCTACCCTGGAGTCAGGTGGACCTGAGTTCAAATCTGGCCTCAGACTTACTAGCTGTGTGACCTTGGGCAAGTCACTTAACCCCAATTTCCCTGCCCTCCCTCCTCCAAAAAGCAAAAAACAAACAAACAAAACCAATTCATATATCAGTAAAAAAAAAAAAAGTATCATCCTATTGGAGAAGGTAACAGTTTTCATCTGTTATTATGGTCAAATTTTATTAAGACTCTTCTTTTTGTGGGGAGGTGGAGGATGGGAGGGAAGTACTAGACCTGTGATTTATTTGTTCTAAGAAATTCCCTCTGCCAACATAGACTGGCATCTGCATCACAGTTTTAGAGAATTGAATGGGGGTACTGAGAGGGTGACTTGTCCAGTGTCACATAGCCCGTGGGGTGAGGAATGAACCTAGGTCTTCCTTCGACTACAAAGCAAACTCCTTATTATTAACACCATTAACAAACACTATAATTAAAATCTAAAGAGTTCCAAGTACTAGCCAATGACCCAACTGTTAAATCATACAATATCTGATTCAACAAATTTCAGTATAATTGAAGAATTTCAATAGTCCCTCAGAGTTTTTCCTAATGGAATCTGAGTGGTAGCAATCCTTGTCTTCTGAACATTCATTCTCCATTAGTGACAAGCATCCCAAATACAGGCAGTCAATTCATTATGTAAGCCATTTGGCCTCAGGGAGGGCAAGTCTCAGCATGAATAGTACTCCATCACAAAGTACCACGTATGAGCTATTTTACTAGCAAGACCTACTGAAAAACTGAACACACGAGAAATATGGCATGGAGAATAACGCTGTCAGTAGTGTCAAGCCAGACAACTACAGCTACTGATTTATGTTCCACTAGCGACGATATAATTACATTTTATTTCTCTAATGAGACTAGTATACTTCATATACAATGTACGTGAAATGTCCTGGTATGCAGGTGAACCAAATCACAAACCTAAATACAATAAGGTTGATTTTATTAGTTGAATTCTGGGATCCAAGTAAACAACTAACTTGTTGTTTAAATTAAATTAAATTAAATAACTTAAATTATTAAAAACTGTCTTTTAGCATGTTAAGGAAAATCTGAAAATTATAATTTCAGAACTGAGGATCAGAAAGAATCTTAAGGATCCTTTTCTAGACCAATCCCTTGTTTTACACTCAGGAGATAGCCCCAGAGATGACTTAACCAAGATTTAGTGACAGTTAAGATTTGATATACCAGGTCATATAAACCTCAGTCTATTCCTCACTTCCATTAAATCATCTTGCCAACCAACCTATCTCCCCAAAACAGTTATTTCCCCCTCCAGCAAAGAGCTGTCTCTAGGATGGAGAAGTGGGGAGTAACACACAAACTAGGAAATCCTCCCCAACAGTGGCTCCCACCTATCCTCAAATTCTTACCATACATATTATTTCTCCTTTTGTTTGTCCTTTTATTTAAAATTTTATTTACCCTTTTGGATACATACATACACAGATATCTTTGGGGGTCTCACACCATCTTCCTTCAATTTCCCCAGGTACTGTTTCTCTTCTTGGTATGCTATATAATTTTTTGAAACTTGCTTTATCACACATCATAAAACCACATTTCACACCTAAAAGAGACACCCTACTAATTAAAATGAAAAACTACAAGATGAAGTGTAACAGAATTTCAGATCATTAAGACTGTATGGTTTAGATGATATACTATAAGAATGGATGGTTCGGCATACATATAAATTTTAATAGCACCCTGTTTCTAGAAAGGGCAACTAGGTAACTGCAAATTTAGGGCCAACCACAATGGTTTTTTAACAATTCATCCTAGAGTCTTTGGCCTATGTGTAGTACCCTATGGTTTAATCTATTAAGTTTTAAGGAACTTGGCCAGACTACTGGCTCTGGTTGACAGTACAGTCTTTTCTGATATAAAGTAGTTTTTTTTTTTTGGGGGGGGGGGTAACGGGAGGCAATTGGGGTTAAGTGACTTGCCCAAGGTCACACATCTAGTAAGTATCTAGGGCTGGATTTGAACTCAGGTCCTCCATACTCTGGGGTGGTGAGTTATCCACTGCACCACCTAGCTGCCCCTGGAGTGCTTTAAATGGGTAAAACCCAACAACAATTCCTCTGATTAAAAAAAAAGAAAAACAAAACAAAACTAAGATCTTGAAAGGAAATTATGTTGGTGGTTTTAGAATACTATAAAGTCTATTTTATCATTAGTTTTCAATATTGCAATAGTGCACAACAGAAGAGAGACTTAGCCTAGGAGCCAGGAGACATGGGTTTCCCTAACAGTACTAACAACTTCTCAAAGCAGTGAGGAAACAGGATCTAGATATAGGGTTGTTGTTATTATTGTCATGATTATCCCCTGCTTTGCTACCAACAACTGTGAAATGATTTTAAAGACTTTTAGCCTCTCAGTTTTTGCCTATGTAAACAGTTTTAGATAATAGTGACTAACATATAACACTGTAAGGTTTGCAAAGTGGTTTATAAATATTATCTAATTCATCCTTTTAACAAAGGATGGAAGGAGATGCTGTATTATCACTCCCATTTTACAAGTGAGCAAGTGAAAAAGAGATTACGTCACTTGCCTAGGCTCACATGACAAGTGTCTATTGTGTAATTCAGTTGTTTCAGATGTGTGCAACTCTTCTGTGACCCCACCTGGAGTATTCTTGGCAAAGACACTGGAGTGGTTTGCCATTTCTTGTCCAGCTCCTTTTATAGGTGAGGAAACTGAGGCAAACAGGACTAAGTGACTTGTATAGGGGCACACAGCTAGTTAAGTGTCTAAGGCCACATGTGAACTCAGAAAAATGATTCTTCCTGACTCCAGGCCCAGTGTTCTATCAGCTTGCTGCCCTTGAGTGTCTGAGGTGAGATTAAATGAAATATACATACATAGGTGAAAACAGTTTGAAAAGTAGAGGCAGTTAGGTCACAGTGTTTAGAATCAAGAAGACCCAGTTCAAATTTCCATCTCTCAACTGAGCATTTTCACTGGCTACATGCCTCTCATGCCTACAATGGAGATTCTCTTTCTTCCATCTCTGCCTCCTAGAATTCCTGGTTTCCTTCAAGTATCAGCAGAAGTCCCTCTTCTTCAAGAAGCCTTTCCCGGTTTCTTATTCTTAGTGCCTTCCCTCTGAGACTTACCCCAATTACTTCCATATATCCATGATTTGTACATAGCTGTTTACTGTCTCCCGCATTAGATTGTGAGTGCCTTAAGAACTTGGCCCTTTTTAGTACTTCAGCACTTAGCACAGTGCCTGGCACACAGTAAGAGCTTAATAATTGCTCTGCTGACAGTAACATATAGTACGTTATATGTGGTGGTATTATCCTACAAGGATGAGATTCAAACTTCAAATGGATACGTTACCTAAATATAACAAGACAGACAACTCAGAAAGGCAAGATGAACTTTCACAATTACACATGCAGTGAATTCTTAAAACAAGCAATAATAATGATCTTAAAAGTAAAAGATAATTTCAGCTACACAAAGATAATGTAAAAGTCTAATTTCTAAGATATACAGGGTGTCCCAAAAGTCTCAGTGAAGTTTTAGGCTATTAAAACTTGCCTCAACGTCTGAGATAAGATCAAACTATCAAAACTTAAACTGTACAAAGATTTTTGGGAAAGTATAGAGACTTGATATAAATACATAAGAACAAGAGTCATTCCTCAGTAGGTAATTTCTCAAAGGGCAAGTTCACACAATTTTCAAAAGAAGGAATGCAACTATCAACAATTATATGAAAAAATTCTCTAGGTCACTAACAATGAAAGAAAAGCAGATAAAAACAAATCTGAGTCAAGTTTTACCTCATACCCATAAATTTGGCAAAGATGACAAAAGATATTAATAAATGGTATTGGTTGTGGAAAGCCAGACGCATTAATGGACTATTAGTGTAACTATGGATTGGTCCAACCATTCTGGAAAGCAGTTTTGAATTATGCCAAGGAAGTTATTAAATTGTTTATCCTCTTTTGAGCCTGATATTCTACAGCTGGGCATCCACCCCAAAGTGGTCAGTGAAAAAAGAAGAGTCTCATAAAAACTGAAATCAGATGCCCTGGTGCTTATCAACTGGGGAAGGGTTAAGCAAATTATGGTACTTGAATGTAATGGAATATTACCATATAATAAGAACAAAATCAATAAACTGAATACAAAGAAATATGGGAGGTGAAAAAAGGCACAAGGGGGAAAAATATAAATGAAATCAATGTAGATGGAAAGAACAGCATCAAAAGAACGGAAATGAATGCTGTGAAATAGTAACAGCAGCCTGGCTCCAAAAGGAACTATGAGAGGACACTTCTCTTTTCCCTGCTTCTTTGCAGAAGTGAAGGACTATGAGTGTGAAAGGATGCACTTAAGTTTGGTTTTTATGATACGTTGGTGAGGTTCTTTCTTTTCTTGCTTATAAAAACGGCCCTCTGAGAGGGGAGGGCAGAAGGATACATTGAGTAGTGTAGTAATATGAAACAAAATGGTAACAATATAAATTTATTTTTAAAAACTCAGTAAAATTTAAAAATATGCTCCTGTATGAAAAAAGACCCTGAAGTTCCATTTCACCATGAACTAGACTGGCAAAAAATGACAAAAAAAGGAAAATGGAAACTGTTGGAGGGGTCACAGTAAGACTTACAGACCACCCCTTTGCCAGGAGAGCTGGGAACCAGTACAACCATTCTGGAAAGCAACTGGATCTCGAAGCCAATTTACCTGTTTATTTATCTAGTCAACAAATAGCACCCACTCTTCTATCCCGTAACATCTCCCATAGTTATATACCCCAACAGGTCAAAGACAGAAGGAGAGGGCACAAATGGACGAAAACATCTGTGGCAGCACTTTTTGTTGCAGAAAACTACTGAAAACAAAGTGAGTGCACATCCACTGGGGATGGCTGAACAAATTATGGCACGTGAATGTAATGGAATATTATTTCACTGTAAGGAATTAGAACTTGGCAGATTCAGAGAAACAGGAGAAGATGTGTTAAGAACTGATGTAGAGTGAAGTGCGAAGAACTGGGGAAACAAAAGAATATGAACCACAATAATACGAAGGAAAACAGCTTTGAAAGACTTCAGAATGCTCAGTGCCGTGACCATCAAGACTTTAGAAAACTGGTGGCGAAGTATGCTTCTCCCCTGTGGGCTGAGAATTAATGGATCAGAATTCAAAATGAGACCTACGTTTTCAGACATGGACAATGTGTTGATTTATTTTGCTTAATTGTAATTACTTGTTAAAAGGAGGTTGTTTCTAGTTTCAGGGATGGGAAGTTGGCGGGTAGTGACCACGAGGATAAAAAGGCATCAGTTAAACATGAAAAAACATGCAGAAGAGAACAGAAGGAAGTTCAAAAGGGGGCACAATACAGGGCAGCTTTGCCAGTGTTTGCTCCGTGTAGTTAGAGATAACTAACAGAAGTGATTAATTACAGTTCTAATAATCAACAAGAATTTGTTAATAAGCACCTACCATGTGCCAGGCAGCAAGATGGAAAGAAACAAGCATTTCAGTGCCTACTATGGGTCAGAAACCATGCTAAAAGTTTTGTGAACATCAAGTTTGTCCCTCACAATGACCATGGAAGGTAGATATTGTCATTAACCCGGTTTATAGGTGAGGAAACTGAAGCAGAGAGATTAAGTGACTCGTCCAAGGTCACACAGCTAGTACGTGCAAGAGGCCAATCTTATGGGCAAAGAGGCCCACAGTTTCCCCAGTCTAGGCCCACGGCTCTATCCCCTGTATCTCCTGGCTGCTTTTGGCCACCTGGGAATACAGATACAAAAAAGGAGCTCACAACCTACCAATACTCTTTTCTGACCTTTTGTGTAAAACTGAAAGGTTCGTGTTTGTTGATGTTTAAGTTCATCCCTGTACAGTGATAGGAACTGGACTGTTGATTTCAATGGTGTAAGTAACTCCACAGTGGGGAACCTCCCCCCTCCCCCCAAGTACTTCAGCACCTCCTTTGAAACTCAAGAGGCTTAGAGAATTGCTTAGAGCACTTAGAAGTTAAGGGACTTGCCCAGGGTTACATAGCCAGTGTGTATCAAAGGCAGAATATGAACCCAGGTCTTCCTGATTTTAAAGTCAGTACACAAGGACTCAATTCAACAATCACCAAAAATAAACAAATAAATTAAAAACACACAGAAGGTTGTTTTTGTTTTTGTTTTTTTTAACGATAGGATGAAAACTATTCAGTGACAAACATAAGATCCCTGTTTGAGAAGGTGACTCTCCAGGGTATGGTAAGCATGAGGAGCCAGGCATGACCCAGAGCAGCCCCATGATGGGTATCAAGGATATTTTACAGACAAAGTTCCAGTTCTGAGACTAATTACTGGTGTGTCCTTCGTCTGTCATTTAACTTCTCTGGGCTCATTGTTTTCTCCCTTTGGACTCTCCTATCTTTTTACTGCTGCTCAAAATATTGATTACTCATTGTTGGGCTGTCTACTGGTAGTTTGGCTTCAAGTTCTTGTATTGTATTCAAGTGGTCATAAATCCTTTGCTGCCACTCCAATCTCTTATTCCTGCTGATTCACTGTTTCTCTGGTGCTGTATCTTTTATAAATTAATTGCCTTTGTAAATTGTCAAGTTAATCATCGAACATATATTTCAATATGCAAAGAACTGCTATAGAATTTTTTAAAAGAAGCATATGTTAAACAAGATAGTAACAAAATTGTTCTGTTCTATCTCCTGCTGCATGTCTTTTTATTTTTATCAATACTCTTTTTTTGGACATATCTCTAACTACCCACAAAACTATCACTTTCCCTCCCCATTTCCAAACAGAAGGCCTGCCTTATAACATATGCATAGTTCAGCAAACCAAATCACCACAGTCACATCTGAGAATGCATGTATCTCATATCTCATTCTATCATCCATCAATATGTCCATCACTTGTATCAACCAATGGAGAGTGAAGTAGACTCACTTTTCTCCTCTGTAAAATGACAGAAAAGTAACTGAAAGCATTATAAATCCAAATACATGTAGTCAAACCTTCCATTTTCAAAGCAAAAATAAAAACAAACATACAATGAGTGACTTATGTGTTAAGTATTTAGGATTATAGAAAGAAATGTTAAGACCTAAATTTTAACCCCAAAGGAGTTTATAGTCTAAATGGGCAATTGTTTATAAAATGGAGATATCCTCACAAAATGCAATGATCCAGATCTTATTTCAATTTTTGAAACAGTCAAAATTCTGCATATAGCCAATTGAGTAAATTTTTTATTTCACTATGCATATTTCTTGGACATTTTTTTTTCTTCCTCACTCTTCCCCCTTTGGATGGAAGGTAGGAATGAAAAAACAGATTATTTTTTGAAATGGATAAAGGTGTGGGGTGTGTGTCTGTGTGCATGCATGTACCTATGGTGTGAACATGTGCATGTGCATTCTATACATGTTAAATATTTCATGCATTTTCAGATGATTTCATTATTATTATTTTTACTTTGTTACAAGAGACCACTTGTGAGAGAAATCTGTAAACATAATGTAAAAACAAAATAATCAATAAAACTTTTTTTCAGGGAAATTGGGAAAGAATATTTACAACCAATGTCTCTGATAAAGGCCTCATTTCCAAAATTTACAGGGAATTAAGTCAAATTTACAAGAATACAAGTCATTCCCCAATTGATAAATGGTCAAAGGATATGAACAGGCAATT
>CM053591.1:89713784-89731491 GCA_028646515.1 Pseudochirops corinnae
CTGTGGTTGGGAGATCCATCCTGCCCTACCGAAAAGTGACACAGGAGAGAATAGACTGGCGGAGGGAGGACACACTGAGATGGCTGTTTTGGGGTGGTGGGTAGGGGAAAGAAGGGGAGAAAATATGTAACTCAAAATCTTGTGGAAATGAATGATGCAAACTAAAATAAAATTAAAAAAAAAATTTAAAAAAAAAAAAAGAGAGACTCTTGGAGTCAAAATAAAGTGTAAGCAAGGCCCACAGCTAATATGTGAGGGGTTTAATAGTGTTGTGGTAAGTTACAAAGGAGTTCAAAAATATGGCACATTTATATCCAATGTTTTTATCTAGATCCTCAATTCTGTGCATTCAGTACTACTGACCTGCTCTCAATCCACTTTCTGAAACTCTTACCTAACCCTTTAACTTTCTTTGCAGCAAAGAATTAAGCGGAAAGGATAGTAATCTTTTGCAATTCTTTCATTTCAGGCTTGATCCTTCAACCATCATTGCTCACAGATGATTTCCAAATCTGTTTGCCTAGCTATGCCTGCTCTCTCAAATTCTATCCCACATTTACAACTGCCTGCCCAACAATGTTCTCCTGTGAACTTTACCTTTAAGAGTCTCAGTTTCCTCATATGCAAAATAAAGTTGGGGATGAGGGAGGGTGGGGTGGAAAGGGCAGAGGACTAGTAGATTAGATTACCTCTTAATTACCATTCCAATTCTAGTATATATTCTACTAACCTCAAACAGCACTGTGCAATTTCTCTAACATTATTGTTAGATAACATTATGTACTATACCTATATGTTTATATTTTAGCCCTGTAGCTATGTAGGTACTCTCTCTTAAATCTGGTGCATGATTAGCATACAATAACTGAATTGAATAATAGATAATTAAAATTTCTTTTTGTTAAAGTAGTGAACATTGAAGCTGGATATTTATTAACTCAGATTTTTCTTCCATAATGTTTCATGTATCCTTTCTTTCCCTTCTACTTCCACTGATTACTATGGTCCATAATTGGTCTCACATCAGCCCTACACCCACTGACCTCTTCCAAGCTGATCCGATGAACTGGTAACAGATTAATCTCCTTTAAACTCTGAAATACAAACTCAGAACTACAGAGCTGAGCAGTACTTCAGAAGTCCTCAAGCTCAATCTCTCTCTACAACATTCTTGGCTATTATTTATATGGTCTTAGCTTGAAGACCTCCAATAACGGGGAAATCTATTATTCTTCAAAGCAGCACTGGACAGGTCTCATTGTTTTCAAGCTTTTTTCCTTTAAGTCAAGCTTAAATCTCCTTTTCTGCAATTACAACTCATACTCCAGCTTCTTCTTTCTTGAATAAAGCAGAACAAATCTAATTCAATTCCTACATTACAGCTGTTCAAATATCTGAAGACCATTACCATACTTCTCCAAGGTCTTTTATTCACATCTCTGATTCCTTCAACTGATCCTTGTATGGCAGGATGTCCAGACTCCCTACCATTCTGGTTGTCACTAATCTTCCTAAAATACAGTACCTACCAAAGACTCAAACACAAGTTTCATTATATATTGTGCGTGACATGTAGACCACAATAGGTCTTGGCGGGTCTCTCCACTGAAACACTATGTTTTTTTTAAGAACATTTTCTTTTTTCCCGGCACCATCAACTGAACTTGTAGTCTAATACAATCCCCAGATCTCTCCTACACCAACATCACTAGCCCTACTCTCCAATCTATATAAGTTTACTTGAAGTTTTTATTCAACAATGTAGGGCTTTATTGTCCTCTCTAGTAAATTTCACAGTATTAGATTCATTTCATCATTCTAGCTGGCTGATTTTTCTTTGGATGCTGATTCTGTAAATCAAGTTATTAAACTGTCTCTCCCAGTTTTGTGTCATTTGTAAACTTAATAAGCATGCCATTTAAGCCTTCATCCATGTTATTGGTTAAAAAAGGGCCCTGGGGTGACCCACTATCCACTAGATACCTATTTCCAAGATGACTATCCTATCTATTAAGGACTGATCTGCCCAAAGGCAATGCAAATTTTAGTCTCTAAAAACCCTGTTTTGTTTTTTTCTCTTAAAGACCAGCCTAGACCCCAAATCACTCTGGTCCCAGATCAAGCCCTACTTGGTCACTGTTTGAGCCCTGACTGGCTCAGAATGAATGTAAATAACAATTGTTTTTGTTTTGGTCAGAAACCCAGATCTATTTGGGGGGGGGGGGGAGGGCATCCTTTGCTTCATTTTTTTTTTTAATTAAGCCTTAATCACTGAATGGGGACTACCTCAGTCAAACTGAGACCTGTTAAAGACCTTAGCTTGAAAAGGCCAAGGTCCCCCACAGCATCCTGAGCCATCTCCAGTTGTCCTGATCCATAAATGGTCACTGATCCAGATGGCTTTAGAGGAGAAGGTGAGGCTGGTGACTTTGCATGGCCCTTCCTCACTTAAATCCATTTCACTTGCATGTCATGGCATCACCTCCCTGATGTCATGGTCTTCTTCCTGAACAAAGGACAAACAGTAAGCAGCAGCAAGCAACTCTTTAGGTAAAACAATCAATTCCAAATGTACTTAAGTGTAGTTACTAACATCTAGCTTTTATCAATCTATCAACAAGTATTTATTAAGCTCCTACATGCTAGGAGCTGGTGATACGGTACAAAGAATGAAACAATGCCTACTCATGATGAACTTACATTCATGTCCCTCCCCTACTCAAACACCTTCAATTGCTCCCTACTACCTATAAGATGAAATTTAGCATTCTAAAGCTTCCAAAATATGACCCCCCCCCAATATCTTTGTGATCTTATCTCACTTTACTATTCTGCCTCCCTCCCTACCTGTACTCCCCTCACCCCCAGCCAGCCACACTAGGCTAATGTTGTTCAGTCATGTTTCAGTTATGTCTGACTCTTCATGACCCCACCTGAGGTTTTCTTGGCAAAGACACTGGAGTGGTTTGCCATTTTCTTCTCCAGCTCGTTTTACAGATGAGGAAACTGAGACCAACAGGGCTAAGTGACTTCCCCAGGGTCACACATCTAGTGTGTGTCTATGGCTGACACTGAACTCAGGAAGATGAGTCTTCCTAACTCCGGGCCCGGAACGCTCTGCACTGTATCACCTACTAGCCATCTGGAAAAAGAATGCCTTGGTTTTCCTCTTATTGTGGTTTTGCCCAGGCTGTTTCTTTCATCTAGAATGTTTCACTGCCTTCCTTTGTACCTCAAATCCTTTGTATCCTTCAAATTCCAAGCCAAATATACCTTTTATATTAAACCTCCTATCATCACCCTAACTGGAAGTAATCTCAAAGGCTTCCTGTTATATTAGAAAGCGGATTGATTGACTCAGGATTAAGGGCTGGGTTCAAGTTCTTTCTCTAACTTACTACCTCTAAGTGACCTTGGGGGCAAATCACTTAACTTCCCTGGCTTCAGTTTCTTTAACCATAAAATGAGGAAGCCGTTTGGACCACATGGTCCCTGAGGTACCTTTGGTTCCAGTCCTAGGAGGCTATTAGTTTAGAGGTTATCTAATTGAATTACCTCATTTTACAGATAAAGAAATGGAGGAAAGATTAAGTGGCTTCAGTAGTACAGTAATTATTTGTATGTGTTCTCAACAAGACTATACAGGTCTAGAAAACAGAGAACTTAAGACATGCAAGCTAAGCTGTGTAATTTTTTTTTTTAAGTGGGGTAGGGAGGGAGAAGAAAAGTTTTCTTTTTTCTTTAGCTCCCATATAGTGCCTACCATAGTAACTTGACAATCAGAAGTCAAGATTATTGTTTGTCTAGGTAGGAGATAAAAGAAGGGAATTACAGGTAAAAGAATGATCCTAATGATGCTGCAAATGCATCTTAGAACTTCAGTTTTAATTTGACTGAAACCTCTTGTGTCTAATTTCTAACTATATGTGTGAGATCACACTGAGTCACTTTTTAAAAAATAAACTGAGAAATGTATAGTCATTTCCAATGGGTCCAAATTACTTTAGTCCATTGAAGTAAAAAATATAAAACAATTCCAATCAATAAAAAAATACTGCACTGATTGGGGACACTAAGATTCCTAAAATACGAAGTATCTTGGGGATATCTTCCAAATTAAGGAAACGTACAAATCCTAATGGGTTGCTAGTTTCCTAGTCTCCTTGCTCAACGAACATTTATTAAGTAGCCAGTATGTGCCAGAAAGGGTGCCAGACATCAAGGATACAAAAATGAAATAATCCTTATTCCCATGGGGCTTTAATTCTATTGGAAAAGATAACATAAGCATATATAAATATGCATATAAAGAATACTAAGACATATGAGAAATAAATACAAGAGGGCACTGGGTGGATAGGGGCCCCCTTCATGGAGAAGGGGCTTCAGTTAGAGAAAGAAGAATAAAATGAAACAGCAGAGAAGAATGAGTTCCAAGAACGAGGAAAATAATGATGGCATAGAGACAAGAGACAGAGTATCATTTATGAGAAACGTAGAGAAGGCCAGTTTGGATAGATTGTAGAGCATGAAAGAGTAGTAATGTATAAAGGAGGTGGAAGCATAAGTTGGGGCCAGATTGCAAAAGGCCTTAACAGCCAAATACAGAAGTTCATATTTTATCCTAGAGACAATGGAAAGCCAAAGGACTGTGGAGGGGAGGAATATGGTCATATCTGAGCTGAAAGACAATCACTTTGGCAGCTGTGCGGAGTAAGGGTGAAGTGGAGAAAGATTTGAAGTAAGGAAATCAAACAGAAGTCCCTAACAATAGTCTAGGAAAAAAAAATAATGAGGGCTTGAACTAAAGTTGTGGCTATGTGAGTAGAAAGAAGGGGTTGTCTGTGAGATGTTGTAGAGGTAGAAATAAGATTTATCATTTGATTAAGAAGAGAGTGGGAAAATGAGGAACTGAGGATAACAATGAGGTTAAGAACCTGGGAGAAAAGAAGAATGGTGGAAGTGATCTCAAAGGACCAGCTCTAAGAAGAGGAAATAAATTTCAAATTGTAGTGACAAAATTATCATTGTCAGTTCTATTCCATACTGTGTCAAGGGCAGTGTTTAAAGTGGAAGAGTGGCAAGTTCCCCCCCAAAGTGAAATACTCAGATATAGTCCTGAGCAACTAAATGTTCAGGCTAATAGTAAAAACCTCAATTCCTCATTTATCCAGCATTAATCAAGACTGGGATGTTCCACATATAATCAAGTCCCACATTTAGATAATTCTTTATAGTTCATATAACTCACACCATCTCTGTGGGGTGGACAGTGAGTGAAAGTATTATTACTATAAGCAGTTACTGCATTAATTACTATAAGTATTACTGTATTATTACTGAAAGTATTATCTGTTTTACAGATGAGGAAACTAAGACTTAGGAATGTTATATGAATTTGCCAAGGTCACAAGGTCCAGGTGGGAAAAGAAACACAAATCCTGGTGTTTTGACTCTGAGTAGAGAGCTCTGATAACTACTACCTCATGTTGCTTATCATGAAAAGGAGCAAGTTCGTTTGAAAAATTTACTTAAGTACCTAAACATTTCTTATTTTAACCATTTTTGATAGAAAACACTAAAGATGTACTACATGATCCTGGCCTTCATCAGAGTAAACAATATAAGTAAGCTTTTCTTAATTACTTGGGGTCAACATTATAAACTTGTTCTGCTTAACCCCAGAGGAAAAAAAAAAGGAGCAAATTCATTTCTGAAAAATCATTATGGATCATCCTGGGTAAGCCCACATGTCACCTGGCAGCAGATTTTTCTCCCAGGTGGGTTAGAAGCTATTAAATACAGGTAACATAAATTAACTATACTAGAGGCAAATTTAAGCTCAATATGAGGAAGAACTCACTAACAATTAGAGATGTCCCAAAGTATAAAAGGAAAGGTCGTTTCAGGTTCATACCACTGGGGGTCTTCAAGCAGAGGCTACTTGAGAATCACTTAAAGGAGGTCTTCAAGCACAGGCTACTGGAGAATCGCTTACTAGGTATGTCTTGGTAGGAATTCTTTTTTGGGCATAGGTTGTACTTTTTGGGGCACAAATATGGCCACTTGAGAACTCTTTCAACTCTAAAATTTGTGGTTCTGTGATCAAACTATGCTATAGGACATATTAATGGACTCAGGAAACAGGTTTGTCTACTTAAGTCTTCTCCCCAAACTTAGCCCTCATTAAAACTTCTCTATTTCTGTAGAGGACATAACCATAACTTTCAGACATCCAGGCCTATAGTGATTCCTCAGCCTCCCTTCCCTCATGTTGCCAAGCCTTGTCATTTCTACCTTCATAAGATCTCTCACATCTGACCACTTCCCTATTCCCTTATCTACCATAATGAGGCTCAGGCCCTCATTACCTCTTGCAGGACTAAAGCATGGGCCAGACCACCTCACTCCCTTACTCTAAGAATTCCAGTGGTTCCATATTATGTGAGTGTGTGTGAATGTGTATGTGTAGTAACATATTACCACAGGCAAGTGGGTGGCCCATTATATAGGGTTCCAGGCCTGGTTTCAAGAAGACTCACCTTCCTAAGTTCAAATTTGGCCTTAGACACTTACTAGATGTGTGACCCTGGGCAACTCATATAACCCTGTTTGCCTCAATTTCTTATCTGTAAAATGAGCTGGGGAAGGACATGGCAAATCATTTCAGTATCTTTGCCAAGAAAACCCCAAATGGGGTCACAAAGAATCAGAACATGACTGAAAAATGACTGAACATTTTACCACCCCCTTTTCCAACTCTATAATCCAGTCAAACTGGCCTTCTTCCTGTTCCTCATATGACAACCCCTCTCTATGCCTTTGCACAGGTTGTACTTCCATGCATTTAATACATTCCTTCTTTCCTTCCTCTGCCTTGCAAAATCACTATTCCCTTCAAGACTGATATCAAGAATCACATTCTGCATGGCTTTCCAGATCCTCACAGTTGCTAGTGACTTCTCCAAATTACCTTGTATATGTACACACACATTCACACATGCAAACTCTAGAATGTAAACTCCCTAAGGGTAGGAACTGTTTCACTTTTGTCTTGGGTATCTCCGGAACCTAGCACAGCACTTAATGAATGAATGCTTGTTGATTTAAGTTCTATTTCCTTCCTCTGCTGTCACGTGTCCCTTCTGCTTCAGTGTACCTTCCTTTAAAAGATCTTCCATTACTCCCTTTGTCAATTTCTAATTTGCTATGAACTTATATACCAGATAATGAAAACTTAATAGCATTACAACTTAAAAACTGGAGTAAATAAGCTGTGAGTGAAGGTCTAAGGGCATTTTTTTTTTGGAGGGCAATTGGGGTAAGTGACGTGCTCAAGGTCACATGGCTAATTTTTTTGTGTGTATGTTAAGTGTCTGAGGCCGGATCTGAACTCAGGTACTCCTGACTCCAGGGCCGGTGCTCTATTCACTGCGCCACCTAGCCGCCACAGCATTTTTTTTTTAATAAGTGTAAGACCTAGTGTATTGACTTTGTGACATCTAGGCCTGTGGATCAGGGGCCTTTTTTTGCTCAAAGCCCCTCAATGGCTTCTATTACCTAAAGAGTAAAGTTGAAATTCCTTGGTCATTTCAGTTCTTCTATAATCTGTTATCATTCTACCTTACCAGATTAATTTTATAATACTTACTCTCCTTCAAATATTTTACATTTCTGCCAACCTCGGATTTCTTTTTGTTCTTCACTCAAATAGACCCATTTCTGCACTTTCCCATCTCTATGACTTTGCTCAGTTTTCCCCAAGTCTAGAATTTCCTTCACCTTCAGCCTTGGCCTTCCTACTCAATTCTTACATGCCATTTTCCCCTTAAATCCCTGATTTTGCTCCCTAATAAAGACCTTTCCCAGGCTCTGCTTTCACAAGTCAATGCTTGCACTCCTCTTGAATTATTATTTATTATTTTTCATTGAATTATCTGTGTATATGTCATTTCCCCTAACTGTAAGGTCTACAGGGTAAATTATTTCTAGCCACGTTCAACCCAATGCTCTTCCATACACTAGGCAGTTTGCTACTGGATGGGAGGGACAATAAGAAAAGTTTATTTATCTGATATAGTTTGAAAAAGGCACTTGGGAGGATCAAATCACCACATAAGAACTGGCAATTTCACCAGACAACCTTGTTCTAGAAACCATTTTTAGCCATTTTCTGTGTTTTAAAAATATGAATCCTTATAAATTATACAAACTAATACTAAAGTATGCCACAGAAATTAATGACATAGCTTCTACAGGAAGCTAAGTGACCATCTGAAAAATAAAGGGTAAGGAAGGGGAAAAAATCAGAATCAAATCTTTCAGAGTTATGAATGAGACTGAAAAGATAATTTGGTTTTTAGTTTGTTATTCTTGAAGAAACTTAAAAAAATTTCTATCCAACTACTGAGTATACTATGTTCCTTAAAAAAAAAACAAACACCTGCTTCTACTGTAGCACTCACACAAATTGCATTAAAGATAATTTCATTTTCAATTAATATCTCTGAGTACTCATTGAATACAGGATACTTGGCTCTGACCCATTCAAAGTAGTTACAGAACCCAACAGAGGATACAATTGTATTCACAATAGATTTATTGCTCTCTTTAAAGTATATGGCATATGAGTACATCCATACAAACAAACTATGGGGTGGTTCGTGGAGGGGATTAGGGTGAACTAGATGGCAGGGTAAATAAAAAGAAAAATTAGTGACCAAGCTGCATTACAGATCGTACATCAACAAATTTATCAGCGGATACAAAGAATCTTAATGACAGAAAAGAATCAGAAGAGGTAACTTGAATGCTATGCCACAATAGTCAAATGTTAGACTGACAATTAGAAAAATCTACAAAAACTTTTTTTAAAAAAATCATTAAGTTTGATATTCAGACTCTTGAGTATGCTAGAACATATAATCTTACAGCAGAGGGTTTTGGTACACATTTCAACTGCCTGAAATGGTCCACAATACAGAGGAAAAAATAAAAAAGGATTTCAATTCAACTCCACAAGCATTTATTAAGCACCTACTATATGCCAGGCACTGAGAGGGATGTTGGGGATTAAAGTCAGTCAGTAAACTAGCATTTATTAAGCACCTACTACACAAAGACCAAAACATTTCAGAAAAAATGGTACTGAAACTTCCCCTGCAAGTCTTAGAAAGGAATTTACTTTTTCCCTAACCATTCGGGAAAAAAAGATCTTGTTTATAAGTTAAAAAAAAACCTCCCCCCAATTTCTTTAGATTCTCTAATAACCTTTTTATGTGCCCACACGATAATTTAGGCTATATATTTGTAAACCCTCAAGGCCTGCAAATAGCTATTGTACCCTTTCTCTGTGCGGAATTTTGTAAGAATCATTTTCAAAACTAGATATTAATCCTGAACACTACAAATGCAAAATGGCAAAAGAGTGAAAATAGCATCAATTCTCTTGCCCTTTCACCTTAACAATCTTGCAATATCCTGTCGTGAAATACAGCAAAAGGAGTTGCTTTTTTTTTATATCAAATCGCTCGTATTAAGAAAAAAAAAAAAACAACCGCAACTATTCTTCCAGAACTCACCTTTCTCCGGCCCTCTCCCCTTTTCCAAAATAAGCCCCCTTCCCTTTGGAAAGTCAACTTTTTTTTCCTTTTGGACTCTTGGCCAGCTCTAGTACTCAAAGGATTCGATAGATCTAGGCTGACAAAAATTTTAGTTGTCGAAACAAAGCACAAGCCAAACTTGAAAGCATAACATACCCAACAACATGCACGCGCGCGCACACACACCACACAACACACACACACTTAAAGGCCAAACACACACACACACACACACACACACACACACACGCACACACACCACACACCCAAGGGCACACAAACCCACCCAGGGGGAAATTCTAAGTAAGCGGCCGCCGCGACCCCTCCCCTTACTCCTTTCTGAGCCGCAGCAAGATCTTTCAGGCTGCGTGGCCACCCCCTCCTCTCTATATCTGACCTGAACTTGGTCTGTAGGACCCCCAGCCTCCCATTCACTGAACTGGGCAGATTAGGCTGGAGGGAGCAGTGAGATGGCAGAGGCGCCTCCCCAGGGTGGGGTGGGGGGGCTCGCCGGACCTTACCGCTTGACTCGGATAATCTGGTCCCGCATGGGCTTGATGTCCTGGAAGCTCTGCTGGTTGACCAAGCTGTACACCAAGATGAAGCCTTGGCCGTTCTTGATATACAGGTCCCGCATGGAGGCGAACTGCTCCGTGCCCGCCGTGTCCAGGATCTCCAGCACGGACGGAGACGAGTCTACCTCAATCTCCTTGCGGTAGAAGTCCTCGATGGTGGGGTCGTATTTCTCGATGAAGGTGCCGGTCACAAACTGCACGGTAAGGGCGGATTTCCCCACCCCGCCCGAGCCCAGCACCACCACTTTGTACTCGCGCATCGTCCCCCGCCGCCGCCGCCGCCGCCTCCTCGGCCGCCGACATAGACTTACGCCCGCCGAGCCGGGACCCCGGACCGCACCGCAGCCGCCGCCGCCGTGTCCTCGGGCGGCTGCTGCTGCCGCCGCCGCTGCCGCCGCCCCCACCACCGCCTCGCGGCCGCGGCAGCAGCAGCAGCAACGTTAGTGGCGGCCCTGTGCATGGACCGCGCTCGGTGGACAAGCAGCCCCGCAAACGCCGCCGGGAGGGAAGCGAGTAGCGGAAGCAGGAGCCGTCGCCCAGCCGCCGCCGCTGGCCCGCAGTGCCAGTGCCGCCGCCGGTCCCCGCCCTCCTTCCTCTGCCGCTTCCTCCACCGCGGCCCGGCGGCGGGCGGCGCGCTAGCTCCCGAGCTGCAGTGCTGCCGGGGGCGGGGCGGGGCGGGGTGAGGCGGGGCCGGCGCCCGGGATGGGCGCTAGCTCCACCCTTCTTCCTCCGTCACCTAGGCAACTCCGAGGCGCCCGCTCTGGGTGCAGCCTGTGGAGCTCCGGAGCTTCAGACCCGAGAAGGGAAAACAAACCTCACTCTGACTCCGCAGGCCCGCACACCCTAACCTAAGCTGGGACAAGTGGAAACATGTGGCATGCACTCGTCCAGGTTTTAGTGTTTGACCAAGGAAACGAGCGGGACTGGGGGAAAGTGCTTCCTGGTCACAAAAGCGTGAACCTCGACGTTTAAGGTGATCCCCGGGAGGAAAGGCTTCATTTGGAGGTGACTGTCAATCCTCCTAAGGGGCGAAGAGAGATGGGCAGGGATTCATCGTGACATAACTCTCCAGCTGTGGCTGTAGGTTTGCTTTTAAACACGGGATGCTGCAGCGACGTGTGGAAATCACATGCATCCCACAGTCCGTGAAGAGTCATCTCCGCAAGCTGTTTCAGAGGGGAAAGCTAAGGAAGGTCACGCGGGGGCCATCTTTTGCCGAGGCCCGCCCGTCCCCATTCTTTGCCAGTTGTCTCCCACCTCAGTCCGTCCCCTTAAGCGCCGGCGATGCTTATCTAGCGCTTCAACCTCTCCTTTACCCCCCCTCCCTCCGCTCTCAGTGTCGGGAGTCGCTAAAGCCCGGAGAATTGGATTCTCCAGGTACTCTCCGCTAAACTGAGCATGCCTCTTAGCAACAGCCAGTTTGAACGACATCTCCTCGAAGCCTGGATCTGCATCAGCCAACCAGCGCAACCCTCGTTGTCACGTGGCACCGGTTGCTACCAACCGGAGGGTGCCCGAGTACCACGTGACGACACCATCTCCCAGAGACAGTCAACCCTTCGGTGCCAGGTCGAGGCTGACTGGAAGCTTGCAACTAGCCAGTCCTGGATTGAGCTGGGGTGTGACGGAGGTGTCTCCTCGACCAATCCGAAAAGAGCTTCAATCAGCAGCCCAACATTTGTGTTCCCCTGATGCTATAGTCGGGCGTGGGCTTAGGGGCGGTGGTCAGGGAAGAAAAAGTCACTGTGACCTATTCTGGCAAAAGGGACAAGATTCATAGACCTCTGCGAAAAACATTCCCTGACATTCGGGTTCAGTGATGGGCGTGGGGTTGTTAGTTGTTGAGGGACAAAGATCGCAGAAAGCGGTCTTTTTCCCCAAGGTGAGAACCCTGCTGGCGAGTAGGGAGTACGCGAGAAAAAGCCAGAGGCTTCCTTAGCGGTTGATTAGACAGTGCAGTCGTCTCACCCTTCCTTCTTTGTATTCCCGCTATCAATTGCAGAGCGCTACCATGTAATCATACACATTGTCTCCATTTTATCCTCACAAGCCGCCGAGCCAGGCAGTGTGCAGTCACAAGCCCACATAGCTATGAGTGGCCGAGCCAGAATTCAAACCCTTCTGGCTCTGAAGTTCAATCAGGCAGTTTCAAACACCCCTAGGTTGTCCTAACATGTTGCAGATCTGGTATGCATTGATTAACACTTCTTGAAGTTGTTTCGTAAACTACGGCTTACCATTTCTTGGGAAAACATGTTACATAATTTTACTCCCCTATCTCCTCCACTAAATTCTTCCATTCCCTCCTCCTATTATGAAGATGACCTTGAAGCCTGGGTCAAAGCCCTACCAAATTGAGAGACTTTGAGTACTGGCACAATTATGTATTGCTTGTTTTCCAAGGATCATTATAACAAGCTCAGGGGGAAGAATCAGCATCAAGTTAGCTGTATTGCAGAGAAACTGTTGGCTACAGAAGTTCTGGAGCACCATTTAATAAGATGCTTAGGTATCACCTTGTATTGTGCCTAGCACATAGTAAATTAATTAATTTAAATTAATAAATGTTTGTTAATTGATCGATGGAGTAAGTAGCCATACCAACCAGTGAAATCACAGATTGTACTATTACAAAATAATCATAAAATATTACTTTCTTCCTGTTCTATTTCTGCGTAGTCCCCTCATAGATTCATCATGGTGATAAGAGGTTAGAGAAAATAGTGTGAAGACGTGTTTCTCTTTAAAAAAAAAAAAAAGCATTGCAATCATCCCACAATCTGCTGCACATTTGTAGAATTTAGATTTGGATGGAATCAGAGATATGATGTAGTCTAAACTACCACATTTTACAGATGTGAAAATTTAGGGCAGAAAGGCTCAGTTAAATGCCCAAGGTCATAGATAGTATATAACACAAAAAGGATTCTAAGCCACCTCATTTGATTCTGGAGGCAGCACTCCTTTCCATTACAAAATGTATCACTTTTTACAGAATACCTAATGGGAATTCAAGCCATACCTGCAAAAGAATCCTTTCTTTGTAATTCTCAAAAGATGATTGCTTGAAGACTAAATCCTTCCTTCAATAGATTAGGACAGTAAGGTCTACGAAGAGCAAGGGCTAGCAAAGCAAGTAAAAAACTAGTTTGAGGCAAAATACCTCTGAAATACCAGAGGACTAGGGGGTATATGCTATGGGCAGGCAGGCTACAACCATAACCACATAACCCACAAATCTATGACTACTTTAGGTGAACTCTCACCCCAACCTAATACATAGGTATCAAAAAATGATCTGCAATTCTGGAAGTTTAGAAGCTCATTACAGAGCTACTTTGGGCAAAGGCATTTGATTTTTTAAAAATTAATTAATTTTTAGTTTTCCACATTCATTTCCACAAGATTTTGAGTTCCAAATTTTCTCCCCATCTCTCCCCTCTCCTCACCCTGAAATGGTATGCATTCTGGTTACTCCTTCCCTCAGTCTGCCCTCCCTTCTATCACTCCTTCCCTTTTTAATCTCCTTTCCCATTACTTTCTTGTAGGGCAAGATAAATTTCTATATCCCTTTGCCTGTATAACTTATTTCCCAGTTGCATATAAAAACAATTTTTAACATTGGCTTTTAAAACTTTGAGTTCCAAATAATCTCCCTTCTTCCCTCCCCACCCATCCTCATTGAGAAGGCAAGCAATTCAATCAGAGGCATTTGATTGAAGGAACTCTTAAGTATAAATACACAATTTTATGGAACTTTGTACCAGTCCTGATTCATAATGTAAAACTAATGTATTTATTTGGGAGCTCCTTAAAGCTTTCTGTTTTCACTTAATTCAACTATCTTTTCCCTGAGAACCTTCTTTTTGAAGGACTAAATGCTCTGACTTGCTAAAGATCAATGGCTCAATTTTTTTTTAAGTATTTGAAAGAAGTGAATATGAGGCAGCTAGGCAGCACGGTGAATAGAGGAGTCAGAAGGACCTGAGTTCAAACGTGACCTCAGACACTTAATACTCGATAGCTGTGTGACCTTGATCAAGTCACTTAACCCCAATTGCCCTGCCTTCCCCCTCCAAAAAAACCAAAAAAAAAAAAAAGTGAATATAATAGAGAGGCAAACCCTATAGCTTTCTGCATTGCAATAGGGGGGATAAATGATGTGGCTGGTAGTTAGAGATCTACTTATTTTGCAAATTTAAAAAAGAGGTTCTTTTGTATTTTGTTTGACTTTTGATCTTGGGTTTAGGAAGATTCAAAATTTAACCTTTGAGGGAGCACTGGGGCACGATTCAACTAATAGATTGGTTATTATAAAAGATAATAAGAAAAGTCTACAGCCCAGCCATTGTCGACTCTGCTAGAATACCATTTAGCCTGGGAGCAGGAATGATCCAGTCTGTTTTATTTAGCCCTCATCACATTGACTTGTGAATGAGAAAACTAGAGAGATTGGTCAGATGGAACAGAATCTGGGATCTTGTAAAAGAGATTGATGTATAAAGTAAGGGCTGGCCTAGATGACCTCTAACAGACATTTTGGCTTAGTTAAAAGAAAAAAAAGGCACCGACCTTAATGCTAAGTGACTTGGATTTGACCTCATTTTGTGTTATTACTTTGTTTTATAACTTTTAGTAAATCACTTGATCTCTATGAGCCTCAATTTTCTTATCTAAACAATAAGGAGTCTAGACTGAGGTTCATTCCAACACCAAAATTGATCAAAATGTATTTTCTATGATTCTGTGACTGTACAGAACTATGGAATAATTGCAGATGTGGGAGAGTACCTCACTAAAATTTTCATAATTGCTTATCCTAATATTTAGGATTTTCAATATTCTCATCAGAGGTATCAAAGAAGAGTTTCTATCATTAAGAGACAACAGAAAGACAAAGGGTAAGCGTCCTATTTCATATGTATTGCTATGTCAATCAGGTTTGTTGTTGTTTAGTCAATTAGTCATGCCTGACTCTTCATAACCCCATTTTGGGTTTTTTTGTGCAAAGATAGTGGAGTGGTTTGCCATTTCCTTCTCCAGTTCATTTCACAGATGAGGAAACAGAGGCAAACAGGATTAAGTGACTTTCTCAGGGTCATGAAGCTAGCAAGTATCTGGTAAGTATCTGAGGTCATATCTGAATTCAGTTCCTCCTGACTACAGGGCTTGCACCCTATCCACTATACCACTTGGCTCCCCCTTAGTTAGGTTATTTAACCTACTTACATATTTAATGTAAGGCTGAGATTGTAGGGAACGTTAAAAAGTAAGTGAATGGTAGAAATCTGTCTCCTGTTTTTAAATCATGTTCTTCAATGAATACCCTAATTACCCAATAAACCTATCCTTTATCTTCATGTAGCTAGGAAGGTAGCAAAATTTTGTGTTTGCCAGAATATATTTCCAAATTAAGTATGGGGGAGGGGTGGTGGTGCCAGATAAATAATAAAGAACCGAATGTGGGTCATAAAGGTGTTGTGCAATGCTTTTCCTCTTTTTAATTTTGTTCTTATTCAACTTCATGGTCATGCCAATCAGAGAAGATCTAGGGAGAAAAATGAACTTCATAGTCCAAGAATCCATAAGGTTTCTATGGATTTTTTCTTTGTATCCTTGAAATATAGTTTGGCAATATATGGTTCTCAACCAAAGTTAAAGAGAAATAACAAAGAATTTTCTAACTTGAAATCAAATAGTTGTCTAGGACAACAAACTGGGAGCAGTAACCCAGCCAGTCAAAAAAAAAAAAGACTCAATCAAAAAAATATACCAAAGAAAGTGGCAAGAAAAGATTCACCTATTTGCACAGGTAGTATACACTCTCAGTTTTCCACACCACCAGTGGGTAAGGACACACATGCAAAGAGCAAACATGGCCAGGGAAACATACCTTTAGTGCTACAAGACTGTCAATATATTCTGGTGATGAATGGAATTTTACTTTCTGCTGGTACAATATTTCTTCTGAATGAGCTGTCTCTATACTTGTCATCAAGTCTTTTTTGTGGGCATTGCTGGTTGCTGAACTTTTCTTTGCTACCATCTTCTGGCCTTCAGCTCTTTAAGGCCATCTGCTAGGCATCCCAATCACTCCTGTTAAGGTTAGGTTACTAGAAAGCCTTTTCCTGTCAAGGATAGGTTGACAGCTTTGCCTGTGTTTAGTGCTGATTCAAAGTCCATAGTTCCAGATGGTTAGCTGATTTAGGATTAGAAAATTCCTTCCAACTTCTGTCTAAATCATGGTTGGTATCCTATGCCCTCTAAATCTATTTTAGGTACTCAGTAGGGAAAAAAAGACCATAGAAGCTACGTGGATTCTGGGATTATGAAGCCCATCTTGCTCTCCAAATCCTCCCTGATTGTCATGCTAACTTTAAAGTTGAGCAGCAACAAAAGTTAAGAGGACAAATTCACACCCTCCTCAACACCACCCCCCCATCCTCCTAGTCCACATTCTTATATATACACATATAATATTATATATTATATATATATATATACATACATGTACATATACATACATATATACATACACACATATCTGCCAGCAACAAAACTTCCTTGGCTTTGGCACTATATTCTGGCCTATTCAAAACATAACTGTTTCCTTACAAATATTTTTATTTATTTTTTAAAAAATAAAATCTTTGCCAATCTCTTCTTATGCCCCCATTCACTTCCTTAAGGAAGTGATGGTAAATAATATTGAATTTCTGTCACTACTTCAAAATCAGCAACATTAGTCAATTCTTAGCCACATACACTGATGCAACATGGTCTCATTTTTTCCTTGAATGTTAATGAGAATTCATTTTACTCTTTTGCCACCAAACTAAGAAAACAGTTACATTCATTCTTCTATGCCCAGCTGACCTCAACTGCTATTGTATATTGTAATGGAAACATAGCTCTTGCCATCCTTTCTCTTCTCTAGCTAACAGTAATGGAAAAGGTTAGGTCACTTGGAAAATATGGAATAGTGTTCTAGGTCAGTGGTGTCAAATTCAGATAGAAAAAGAGGACATTAAACTGTATGTAAGGATCCCTAGAGGCCATGTACTGACTTTGAAAATCACCATATTTATGTATTTCTTTTTTGTATTAATGTATCAGGATATTAAAATCAGATAGGACTACGTTTTAGTCTAGTTCTGGCCACACATGGGATTGTCCTGGCTGCATGTTGGATATCTTTGTTCTAGGTTGTCCTGATATTCCACATTTAGTAACTGAGTCTCTGGCTTATTTGGTTTCTTGCCTTTTACTTCAGATCTTGTCTTCTTTGCTCTCTGGTCCCAAGGCCTTAAAAAGATCATAATCCTTCCCCTTAATGTCATTCTTTTTTTTTTTTTCAAATTTTAATCTTTATTAAATAGCATTTTTTTTAATTTTTTTTAAAATTTTATTATAGTTTGCATCATTCATTTCCACAAGATTTTGAGTTACATATTTTCTTCCCCTCTTTCCCCCACCCACCACCCCAAAACAGCCATCCCAGTGTGTCCCCTCTCCCCCAGTCTATTCTCT
>CM053591.1:89731991-89757508 GCA_028646515.1 Pseudochirops corinnae
AGGAGGACATAGGAGAGAGCAGATTGGGGGAGGGGTTATACAGTGGGATGGCTGTTTTGAGGTGTTGGGTATGGGAAAGATGGGGAGAAAATTTGTAACTCAAAATCTTGTGGAAATGAATGATGTAAACAAGAAAATAAATAAATTATTTTTTAAAAAAAGAAAGAACAAAAGAAAAAAAAGGAAACATCATTTGAAAAAATGAAAGAAAATCCCATGATAAACTGTTCTACAGTGCCCAAAATTTTTTATGGACCAATCCATTTCCCCCTTCATGAGAAAGGGAATTGTTGGAGATTGGAAAAACCACTTCACTGCAGCTCAGAATGAGAAATTTAACAACCATCAGAAGATGGAAGGAACCTCTCTAACTTTCTGCATGGAAATATGACAACAGTGTGGATAATGATGATAATGACAATGATGATGCTGATAGTAATAATAAATAATAACTACATTTATATAGCACTTTCAGGTTTGCAAAGTGCTTTGCAAATTTTATCTTATTTTATCCTCTCAAATCCATTCTTAACAGTCGTCAAACAATAGAACTTAAGAAACATGCTCTAAATGAATAATCTAGTGGTAGAATTGGTTTCCAGTAATTACAGTGATCATATAACACTGCTCTTAAAAAAGACTGATAATTAATGGTGCCTAGTGTCTCTGCCCTTATGAGTGAACTTAACTTATTAGACAAAGGAAAGCACTGAAGGTTGGAAACCAGAAACTTTCTTCTCATTGTTGTCCTAATATATTTGATCAAGTCAGTTATTATCTTTGTGCCTCAGCTTCCTAGCCCACAAAATAATAATATTGTGAGTATAATTATGTACATTTTAGTACAGCTACTAAATAATACTGTCCATGAAATGAAAAAAATATATGCTACATTGGTCCAATTTTAATCACATCTGAAAACCACAGAGACTAAAATGGTCCTGAAGGGCTTATTAGTGTAATAGAAAGAATATTGGATTTACTCAAGAAAACCAGAATCTTAATTCTAGCTCTACTACGTACTGCCTACATGACCTTGGCTAAGTCATTTCAGTTGCCTCCTTTGGGAAATAAGGGGTAAAACTAGATGACTTCTGTGGTATCTTTCAGATCAAAAATCCTTTGATCCTAAGGCCCTGGTATACTCATATCAATTTAAATAACACAAATATTTTGTAAACTGGGGTTAAAGAACCCAGGGGTTGAGGGAGGGGTGAGACCTAATACCAGCCATAAGATTGAGGCAGTCAGGGGTAGTGACACCCAGATGACAGAGAACACAGGATAAAACAATTTACCCAACCCATCTTGGAGTGCCTAAAGAGATTGGCCCAAGCACAAAATCCAGAACCAAGAAGAATAAATTCAATTTGGTTACTGTAGAATAGATTCCATTATGTTTCCAACATCAAACTTCTCAGCTCAATCCAGAACTTCACAATTCAATTCTATAAGACTGCATGGGAGTAAAGGTTTTATAAACACTTGTAAGTCATTTGTGTTCAGGTTTATACTTTCACCTCCATATAAGCCCATATGTCTGAATTTATATTCCCTTTGGAAATATATGTTGTCATCAATCCCATTGACTCATAACTTTCTTGTCAATAGAATTTTCCAAACTTCTCTAATTTTATTTTTCTCTCATGTTGAAGATGTGAATAATCAGATACCCAAATATGTTGTGCTAATACCTTGCAATCTGACCAACTACACACTCACCCACACTCCAAAAAAATGTTTTATTTTGTTTGCTTTGTATCTTCAGCACCTATCACAGTGCCTTGCATACAGTAAGCACTTAATAAATATTTGTTGAATTAAAAATAAATGAATAAATAAATCCTTCTTGGATTGAATTGATTTACCAGAATTCTAACCCAATTTCTCAATCTCCATTCTTTCTTCCTATCCGTTGTGTATGCCACTGCTAGATTAAACTTCCTAAATCATCTTCTATACCTCTTATCACATTGTTTTATTGCTCTAAAAGCTTCAGTGACTCCCTATTGCCCCCTGACTAAAGTTCACATTCTTTACCCTGGCACTTAAAGTCCTTCATAATCTGTCTCTAAACTACTTTACATTATTTTACATTATTGTTCATTGTCTGCTGGATGAGCTAGACAAAATGGATTAGTTATGTTAAACTCAAATGTATGCCACGGTTTTCTACCTCTGACCTATAAGCATTTTCTGTACTTGGTACTTTCTGTACTTGCTCTTCATCACCCACCTTAGCTTGTTGAAATTCAACCCATCCTTCAAGGCCCAAGTTAATCCTGGACCATTATTTGATGTGTTAGCTAATTAGAAATTCACTTAGAAAAAAATATATAATTAAAAGTCAAATATAATAGAAGTGTGTAAAGGGAGTAGTAAAGCTCTCTAATCCCCCATTTTTAATTATGTTTGGATGAATTGACGACATCCATGGAAAACCCACATATTCAGCAAGTTCTCCAGAAAGGCATCTGTTAAGTTTTGCTATTCTGCAGGGAAAGTTGTTTTTTTTTCTTAGTCGTATGAAAGTGCTTCTGAGATGCAATGCCTAAACTTTGCCTTGGATTAATAGCTTCAGCTATCCTGTGAAGATGATGCAGTTTTCTCTGAATCATGAAACCGAAAGACCTTTAGGCCTTTTATTGTTTATATGGTTAGCCTACATGGAACAATTTTCTCCATCTTCTGAGGTTAGTTTGATTAATTAAATATAAAAGCTGCAGGCCCTAGGAAGACTAGAGCTTCATTGTTTGGCAACAATGGGGAACAGTGAACAGTTGTGAGTTGGATCTTGGCTGTCAAAGACTCTTCCTTTCCTACTAACAAGTTCCCTTTCAGCCTCCTTTCCTGTAATCCTAAGGGGGGCCTCTGTTTGCTAAGGAAGGAAGGTTATTTGGCTCACATGACAGCACTCAGGACCTGGAGGTCTTCAGGCTGTCTTGTCAGAGCATCTCACAGTGGGTTTGGCTCCAATAATCAACGGCTCCCAAAGACAATGAAAGCTCAGAGCTGTGGTCTGGTAGGAAGAGTTTGGGGTGTATTATTATTAGTGCATATTTTCTTCCATGGATAGTGAATGAACCCTTGTAGAATTCTGGCTCTCCAAACACTGAGTTTTCCTATTTTTTTGCCATATGGCTATTTGCACCATTGCAGTTCTCATGTTAACTGGGCAGAATATTGCAATTAAGAAGAGCAGAGGCAGAGAGACAAAGCCAAATAAAGTTCTTAGTGACATAAAGGGCTTTCTAGCACTTGACTGGACATTCTTATTAGTCATTTTCCCCCCTTCAGTAGGAAATGTACCAACATCAATTCTAATTTGTCATTTCAGGGGGGAAAGAGGGGATAGCATTTCAAGCAAAGCAAACTAAAGTTATATGTTTGGTTTTTCTGATCACCCATATCTAAAACCTTTTTGTGATCAAAGAATAATTACAAAACAGTATGTATATGACTAATATGAAAGTTTTTGCATGACTGCACATATATAACCTATATAAAATTGCTTGCTGTCTCAGGGAGGGAAAAGGGGAAGGAGGAAAACAGAGAGTTTGGAATTCAAAATTTTAAAATACAAATATTTAAAAAATTTACATGAAATTGGAAAAAATAAAATATTATAAACAAAACAAAACTCTGTGTGTGTGTGTGTGTGTGTGTGTGTGTGTGTGTGTATAAGAGAGAGAGGGAGGGAAATAAAAGAAAGAGGAAGAGGCTGAAGTAGAAGAAGAAAAGGGAGAGACAGGCAGTGGTGCAAATACTCCAACAATTATTTCCATTTTCATAGAAATTCATCATATTATTTTCTTTTCAGGGGTCCTGCATTCCTGATCTGTGCCTTAAACTACTATCAGTATTTGGTTTATGTTCCATAAGTATTTGGTATTTGGATAATTGGGACAGAGAAGGGCACATGTGCCCCTAGATTATACTCCATAGTGCAAATGAAGGCAGAAAGCTAAATTAAAAATTGGTGACAACACATTATGTACAAAGTTGCACACACACATGAAAATAATTGGAGCTTTCACCCAGACTATTGTATTTGGCTCTTCTCTTCCTCAACTCTCTCCTCTTTCTAATCCATCACAGCCACCAAAGGGAATTAACACATAGGTCCATGCCTGTCACCCTCTAACTCAATGAACTCCAGTGACTACCTATCACCTCTAGAATCTACTCTGTTTGGTATTTAAAGTTCTTCTATCCCCAGTTCATCTTTCCAGACTTATTAACATCTCTGTCCCTCAGATACTACACTCCCATTAAACTGGCTTTCTCTCAGTTCCTTACATGATAACTCTATCTCTTGGCTACATTGATTTTGCCTGATTTGGTCCTCTATGCCTGGAATGTATTCTGTGCTCTTAGAATGCATTTTTCTTGTAATCCATAATTTCTTTCAAGACTGAGGTTGGGTAATTCTAATTATGTGAGAACCTTTCTGCCCCCTCCAACTCCTAGATTATCCTCCCCCCAGGTTATCTTATGTCTGCACTGTATAAAGATACTGTATATATGTCTATATATACACATTTTGTTTCCATGAAAGCTTAGTGAGGTCAAATATATCTTCATTTTTGTCTACTGCATTGTCTGCCACCCATTAAGTATTTAAGAAATATCTGTTGATGGATTACATAGTGTTGGACCTAGGTTTTGGTGCAGTGCGACTGCCCTTTTGTAAGGTGTTTGATGTTTTATCACTAAAAACATCGAAAAAACCCTATTTGTATACTTTAAGAGAGCATAGCAGCATCCATTCTTCTTTGAGGAAGAAGCTGTGAACAGTAGACATAGCCAAGATTAGCTTTACATATCCAGCAGAGAAGCCTCCTGGAGCAACTCGGTGACATCACCAGAATACAAAGACATCAGTAACCAATAACACTGGTGGTATGAGCTGCCTTTCCATGAATGTAGTTTGGCTACATGTATTCCTTAGGTGTGCACCTTTCTGGAGACATGCCATCTTCACATGTTCCCTTATGAATGCCTTTCTCATATGTCCACACTCCCCCCTGACACTGTGTGTATTTGTGGGAGAGTATGCCCCCGTGTTTATGAAGGAAATGTTTTTGCTGCTATTTTTCTGACTATCCCATTTCATTAAATTACTTTAGTTTGAACTATTGATGTCCTCTAGCTCACTACTAAAGTTAACTACATTGGTGGAGCTACTAACCTATACTACAAAGAGCTCAAATAAAGAGCAAAAAAACAAACAAAACCCAAAACTGAAGGCTAAGGGCATAACCATCAACTGCAGAATGGCTAAACAAATTGTGGCAGATGAATATGATGGAATTTTATTGTTGTAAGAAAAAATTAAAGGGATAGTTTCAAAGAAATGTGGGAAGACTTGTATGAACTGTTGTAAAATAAAATTAAAAGAACCAGAAGAACAATTTATAGAGTAACAAGAGCATTGTAAAGATAAACAACTTTGAAAGATTTAAGGTGATCGATGCAATGACTAACCATCAATGCAATGACCATTGATGAAGCAATATTGTTCATCACCTGACGGAAGTGACACATTCAGGGTATAGAATGAGGCGCATATTTTTGGACATGACCAGCGAGGGAATTTGTTTGACTTGACTGTGGATGTGTGTATTAAGGGTTATTTTCTCCCCTTTTAGTCTTCAATGGCAGAGGAAGTATAGGGAGAGAAACTAGTTTCTTGATCCCTGAAAAAATTGAATTTAAATTTTTAAAAATTGATGGAATTTGTATTGGGGTGGGGACACCTCTGTAAGGACTTTTGAACTAATCTTAGGGAGTATAGACACCCAGAGTATCTTGAACTGGGGTTTATTTTCTGCTAGGGGAATTACCTTCAGATTGGTCTGGGGTATATCTCCAGGTAGTATATAAAAGAGCCAGGTTAACAGAGTGAACAGAGAACCAACCATGGTGTCAAGAAGACACAGATTCAAATCCTGCTTCTGTCTGACATATAGTATGTGACTTTGGGCAAGTCATTGAATACCTCAGTGCCCTAGGAGACACTTTAAGGCTATAAGCTGCAGAGCAGCTGCAGATTCTCACGGCTAGAGGGATTTTCTTTAGTAGGAGTTCCCAGAACAAATGAAATGACAGATGTGGTAAACAAAAAACCAAAACAAAAGAACAATAACAAAAAAAGCCCTAAAATTACATGATTTTGAACTGTTCCAACCTGCCTCCACAAAGAAAGATGTGGTATTCTAGTCATGTCAATAGACTGTGAATTTGAGAGATGAGTGTGAAGTTTGAATATATGTTGATGGGGGGGGGGGGAAGAGAAACCTATTTGAAAAGGGTTTTTATTTTTTACTGATTTTAAATGATTTTTAAACTCTAGAGCAGGGGTAGGGAACCCGTAGTCTCTAGTTCACATGTAGCCTTTGAGGTCTTTGGGTGCCACCTTTTGACTGAGGCCAAGTTTTACAGAACAAATTCTTTTATCAAAGGGATTTGTTCTGTGAAGTTTGGATTCAGTTAAAGAGCCAAAGTTGAGGATGTAGAGGGCACGTGTGGCCCCGAGGCAGCAGGTTCCCCACCCCTGCTCTGGAGGGTAGGAGCACATATTTCTAATAATATAAATTTAGGTCTTCTAGATCTGTCTCTCTCCTCAATATAAACACACACATATTCATGCACTTCAAGGGAGTCTAGGTCTATTAATCAATCAGTCAATCAATCAAGCATTTATTGAATGAACACTATACATTGCACACAACTAGTCCTACTGACCTCAGGGTCTCAAAACCTGGGCCATCTAGCCAGGGAGAAGATCTGTTCTGAAATGGGACCCAGGAGGGGGCCTCATAAGTACCTTGCACACTGTCCAACTCTATTTATTGCTTAGGCCAAATCCAGCGCAATTTCTACATGCAAAGCACTACTCTGATTTCAAATATTCGTATTTATTGGAGGCTTATGACTATGTGGATGAAAAAGCTAAATGAAATCAATGATAAAATGCAGGAACCTTCTTCTTCACTAACAGACTCTTCTTTCATAAGCTAAAGACAGGACGGGCAATAACTCATCTATTTAATATCTGGTAGGTAGTGAAACAAAAGCTGGGCGTTGATAACCATGAGCTAAAAATCCTTGTCTTTCCCAAGCTCAAGAATGTTCCCTGTAGGGATACTGCTAAGTGATAGACTATTGCAAAAAATGATTGTAGCACATACCTGGGAAACAAGGCTATGTGAGCTGTGCTTGGTCAGACCTTGACTAACTGGAATGATTGCAGATCTGGCTGGTGCTGCTTTGAATTATCTCAACTCTAGTCAAAAGTCTCTCAAACTTCACGAGTCTACCCCATAGACAAATCAGGCATGACAAACTGACTGTAAACTTTATTTGCTGTTTCAGGTTTTTGCTTCAGACTCATCATTTTGAAATCAATCAGTCACTACTCTATAGATGTGTAGATACTGAAGGTATAACAGACAAGACAAACTACATAATGACCTGAAAGCATTTCTTGGTTGCTTTTTCAATGAATTCTTGTCATCCACCTTTCTTCTAAAAACATAATGAAGGAAAACATTCAGTTAAATGGGATCAACAAACATTTATTAAGCAACTGCTGTGTGGAGTGCTCTGATAAACGCTCTTGAGGTTTCCATTTTGGAACTTATTAACTGAAGTTGTTTTGTACCTGTCCTTTGAACATACACACATGAATAATATAAATTCCTGCTTATTCAGGATAGGTGGTAAATTGTATCTTTTGATTAATTGAATGTTCTTATCTCAAGTTGTATTGAGGATGAGGGAGGAAATAATTCCACTATGTTTTGATCAGAGGAGACTACAGCTGCAGGGTTATGTTTAGTTCTAGATGCGATGGGTGCCATGTTCTAGGAAGGACATAGACAAGCTAACAGGGGTGGGGAACCTGCTGCCTTGGGGCCACATGTGATCCTCTAGGTCCTCAAATGTGGCCCTCTGACTGAATCCAAACCTGACAGAACAAACTAAGATTTGTATTCCTTGGATTCAAAGGGCCACACTTGAGGACCCAGAGGGTCACTTGCAGCCTCAAGGCCACAGGTTCCCCACCCCTGAGCTAGAGCATGTGCAAGAGAAGGCAACCAGGAGGCTGCTAAGTAGAAAGAACAGTAGACATTTAGCCAAGAATAGAAAAGACAAGAGGAATCTATGGTAGCAAACCAAGTACTATATTTGAAAATTTGTATGCCTTTGAGGTCTTTTCTAATTCTAGATACATGATGCTGTGAACTCAAAACTTGTCCTCTGCTTGGTCTCAGAAGACAGAACTAGGAGAAATGGGTGGAAATGACAGATGGGCATATTTAGTCCTTGAAGTGAGGAAAAATTACATAACCATCAGAAATGTCTAAAAATGAGTTACTCAAGGAAGTGGTAGATGAATTCATTCTCTTTAATGGTCCTCGAACAGATTTTTGAAGACTACCGATTGAGAAATATCATAGAAGGGCTTCTTGATCAGAGACAGTTTGGACTACATTGTCACTAAGGTCCTTTTGAATTCTAAGATTCTGTGATTTGTCAAGTGCTTAACACACAAAGCACTATGGTTAGCACTGAGAGAAAAAAATTATTCATTACCTCTATTGTTTAGGGGATATACCACCTAGTAAGGAGGTAAGAATAACAACAATAACTTAAAGGAGGTAGTGTGTTATAGTAGAGAGGATGTTGCTTTGGAGTCAGGAAGAGCTGTATTCAAATTCTGCTATTAGATAAATTAATACATTAGATACTTAATAGCCGTATGACCCTGGGCAAGTCACTTAGCCTCTCAGTCTCAGTTCCCTTATCTGTTACATGAAGTTTGCACTAGATGACCATCTAACATTCCTTCTAATTCTAATTCTATGAGCAGAGATCATATGAGTCTGTGAATTGACATTCATGCAACTTTTAAAGTATACAAAATATTCTCCTTATAGTGACCTGCATGCAGATCTTTTAACTGCCAAATCTATTAGCCTTTTCCCAATCCTTACCCTTCCTGACCTCTCCATAGCATTTGACACTGTTTTCTACCCTCTCCTCCTCTTACCTTCCAACCTCCCTTTGCATTGGGTATTCTTTTTATTTTTTTTGTCTTTCTGGAGGGGAGAAGGCAGAGCAATTAGGGTTACATGACTTGCTCAAGGTCACACAGCTAGTAAGTGTTAAGTGTCTGAGGCTGCATTTGAACTTGGGTCCTCCTGACTCCCGGGCTGGTGCATTGGGTATTCTTGATTATTGCTATGTCTTTGTTCTCCTCCTACCTATCAAACTGCTTCGTCAGAGTCTGCTTTGCTGGATCATCATCTATATCCTGCCACCTAACTGTGGGGTATCTTCCCAGGTTCTGTCCTAAACTGTCTTCTCTTCTCACTCTAATCTCTTTCTCTTAGTAACTTCATTAGTTACCATCAGTTTTATCATCATCTTTGTACAGATCTCTTCGAGAGAAACTAATAATATTATAATAAAGTAACACTATAATATTGTGACAATATTATTTTATTAATATTTTGAACTATATGTCCCATAGGTATCTCAAACTTGGTATCAAGAATTATTTATTCCAAAACATAACTCTTCTCCTCTCAAACTTACCGCCACTTCCAAACTTTCTTATTTCTGTAGAGAGAACTAAATCCTTCCACTCACCCAGGTTTTCAACCTAGAACTCATCCTTCACTCCTCTTTTTCCCTCATTCTACATGAGCTAACCAATGGACATATCTCATTTATTCCACCTCCTCAACATCTCTCACATGCATTCCCCTCTATTCACAAGGTTATCACCCTATTTCAGGCCCTCATCACTTCTCTTCTGAATGAATCTACTAGCTTTCTAGCTGTTCTATCTGCCTCCAATCTCTCCCCTCTACAACTGGTCTTCCAGTCAACTACTAAAGTTGTTTTCCTGAAGCATAAGTCTGTCACTTTCATGCTTTATAAACTCCAGTGGACCCTACTGCCTCTAGAACCAAATGCAAACTCCTCTGTTTGGCATTTAAAGCCATTTACAACTTGCCTCTCCAGCCTTATTATGCTCTGCTAGATGGTACCATATCTTCTAGCAAAAATAGCAAAATTAATGACTCTTTCATACAACATTTCACCTCTTCCCTCCATACAGGTTCTTTCCTCTCTCCTCACCTCTGCACCTTTGAATCCCTAATTTCCATTAAAGCTCAGCTCCAGTCTTCCTATATGAGGCCTTCCCTTATCCCCCCAAGGGCTAGTACTGTCCCCTGAAATTACTCAGAATTTATCCTGTATATACTTACATGAGTATACACTGTCTCCCTCTCTAGCATATCTTTGCTTTTCCAGTGCCTGGCATATAATAGGTACTTAATAAATAATTCTTGATTAATTGTTTAATTTGCCTTATGAGACAGGAGGGAAAATATATAAATGACTTCCATATTTCAAGGATCCAATGATCTCATAGGCCTAGGTACTTCCTGTAAAAGAGCAGTTCACAATCCCTCAGTGACTTAGAACAGGGGTGGGGAACCTGTAGGCTCAAGACCACTGTAGGTCCTCAAGTGTGGCCCTTTGGCTGAATCCAAACTTCACAGAAAAATCCTTTTATTAAGGGAATTTGTTCTTTGAAGTTTGGATTCAGTCAAAGGGTTGTACTTGAGGACCTAGAGGGCCACATGTGACCTCAAGGCCACAGGTTCCCCACCCCTGACTTAGAAGATAGTTTTGAAGAATTCTTGTGGTCAATCTAGTAACAAGAGGCTCAGAACTCAGTGAAGTTGGTTCTCTTATAATGCACATAGGATACTATCAAGTCTATGCTCAAAGCCTATTCGGTTAGGTCAGACAATATTGGAATCCTCTAGGAATTATACCAGACAACTTCTGAGGTCCTTTCTAGCTTTAGAGGTATAAATCTAAGCTCTGCCAGAGCTTGAGATCTGATAGAATAGTCTTCAAGAACCCAAAGTCTACATGATGATGAGGTTTGAAGTAAGACAATATAACAGAAAGAATAACCAATTAATCAACAAGCATTTATTAAGTGCTTATTATATGCCCGTCACTATGCTAAGCACTAAGTATCTAGAGAAAAATTTGTTAGAAGTCCCTGCCCTCATGGTGCTTATGCTCTAATGAGGGAGACAACATATATGAGTCGGAACATGCAAGATGAATTCATAACAGAAGGACAGTAACTCCTGTTTAGAGAGAATGTCACAAAGTAGCTGGGGGACCAGGAAAGGCCTCCTGAAGGAAGCAGAAATTGTGCTGAGCTCTGAAGGCAGCCAGAGAAACTCAGAGGCAGCAGGGAGAAGGGAAGAGCATTCCAGGAATGGAAACGAACCAGTGAAAAGAAAGGCATGAGGATGGGAGATGAACTATCATATGTGAGGAAGAGCAAGTGTGACTATATGATTGGCTCATGGAATGTACAGAGGAGAGCAGAATGTGAGAAGGTTGTAAAGGTAGGAGGGGATCAGGCAGTACAGAATTTTGAGTCAAACAAAGAACTTTATATTTGATCCTATTGATAATAAGGAACTTCTGGAGTTGATTTGGTTTATTAGAGTGGGGGAGGAGAAAGACATACTTTAGGGAAATCACTTTGGCATCCATGTAGAGGATGGAATAGAGTGAGAGAGAGATTTAAGGTCAAGATACCAAGTATAAGACTACTGCAACAGTCCAGGCAAGAGGTTATAAACAAGAGCTTGGAGTAGAGTGGTGGCTTTAGGAATAAAGAGGGGACATATATGAAAATGTTATAAGGAAAGAAATTACAAGACTTACTAATTGAGTGGATATGGGGAGCTGGAGATGACACCAAGGTTGTGAACCTAGCTAACTGGAAAGGTGGTGGTGCCCTCAACAATAATAGGGAAGAAGAGAGGGAGGAAAGGTTGTAGGGGAGATAGGATAATGAGTTTGGGGGACATGTTGAATTTGAGATGCTTATGAGATATCTAATTTGAAATGGCCAATAGGTTCTTGGTGATGTGAAACTGGGATTAGGAGAAAATTAGGTTTGGGATTTAAAAGATCTGGGAATCATTTGCATAAAATATAATAATTTAATCCATGGGAGTGAATGAAATTATCAGGTAAGAGAGTATGGATCTAAAAGACAAGAGGGCCCAAGACAGAACCTTGGGGGACACCTAGAATTAGTGACTATGGCATAGATAAAGATCCAGCGAAGAAAACAAAACAAAAAACCAAGAAAGAACAATCAGATAGGTAAGAGGAGAACTCAGAGAAAGTGGAATCATGAAAATCAACAGAAGAGAGAGTATCCAGCAAGAGAAGGTGGTCAAGAGTATCAAATGCTTTGAGATGTCACAAGAATGAGATTCAAGAAGAGGTCATTAAATTTTTCTAAGAGATCATTGGTAATTTTGGAGAAGATAGTTTCAGTTGAATGATAAGTTTGGAAGCCATGATGAAGAGGGCTTAGAAGAAAATGACAGGAAAGGAAATGAAGGCACAACTTTTTTCAAGGAATTTGCTATAAAAGGAAAGAGAGATATAAAATAATAGCTTTGAAGTATGATAGGATTAGTGAAAGCTTTTTTTTTTTTAGGGATGGGGAACTTGAGGATTTTTTTATAGACAACAGAGACAGAGCTAGTAGATAGGGAGAGATTTTAGATTCTAAAGAGAGTGGAGATGATGGGAGATGGGGATCTGCTGGAGAGGAGGGGATGGGGACAAGAATACATGTAGAGGTATTGGCTGTGGCAAGAGAAGAACTATCTCTTTATTGGAGACAAGACAAGTGCTGTGTGAGATCTAAGAGAGAAAGCTCACTAACCACTGGAAAAGATCAAGGAAGGTTACATGGAAGACATCACATTTGAACTGAGCTGTAAAGGATGGTATGGATTTCTCTAAGTAGGGATGGTTGAGAATTACGGGCAACAGCAATCAACATGATCGAAGTTTTAGGAACAAAAAAGCACAGTGCATATACTATGGAGAGCAAACAGCCCAGTTGACTTGGATGAGGTTAAAAAGGTAGTTTAAGTAAATTTAAAGAAACTTGATTGGCAAACTAATGTCTGTTTGAACTTTATTCATTGGGCAGGAGGAATAAACAAAGGGTTTTTGAGCAGAGGAGTGACATGGCCAGAACAATAATTAAGGACAATCATTCTGGCAATAATGTGAAGGACAGGTTAGTGCTGGGAGAGCATTCAGGTAGGAAAACATGTTAGTTAACTATTGCAATATTCTAGGCAGGTGATAATGGATGTCAATACATGTTGTTGATTTAGAGATTTAGAATAAGTAAAATAGACAACTAATAATTATGTGAAGGAAGAAATGAATAAAAAGCACTTATTAAGTATTTACTTTGTGTCGGGTACAGTGCACTGTAAGCTCCTCCTCATTAGATTATAATCTCATTGAAAACAGAGATCTCTTCATATCCCCAGCTCTTAGAACAGTACCTGGCAATAATAGGTGCTTAAGAAATTTTTACTGATGAATTTATTTTGATTGGGGATGTAGATATAAAAGAAACACCATGCCTGACTTAAAGGAGCTTATATTCTAACAGAGGGTATATGTATGTTTATATGTGTATGTGTAGATGTGTAGGTGTAGATATATATATATATACATATATGTATGTTTATATATATGGATACACACATATGTAGCACTACAGGGGAATGGTGGCTAAGGAAGTTTATTTTAGTCTAGGAAGTCACAGAGATAGTACATAAGCCATGGGGTAGTCAATTCACATGCCTTTTCCAGAAGCTTTGTAGAAATTTGATTACAGTTCTCAGAGATAGAGATGGAAAGAGGGAGAAGAGGGAGGAGGTAAAGATACATATATGGTAGTATGGATTATGCAAGAAGCATAATCAAGGTTTTGGGGATCAGCCAGCAATAGTGGGCTATGTGAGCCCTCACTAATCAGGACAGCCTAGTGGCAGAGTAGGGAGTGACTTTACTCCTAGAGGGCATGATCCTCTGGAAGTTCTATTTGGAGAACACAGCAGTAGAGATGTCAGAGCAACATGAAAGGAAGACAATCCAGGTTTAAGGATTGTCCCTGATCTGGGGCTGGTTAGACACTATGTCAGGTCAGGAGTTCCAAAACTAAGTAGCTTAGTTCCTAAAGGAGGTGCTTCTAAAGGTCTGATTGGAAGGATGTCCCAGTAGCAGCAGCAAGAAAGCATTATCTAGGATCTGAAACCATAGGCACTAGTGCTAGATAACTCAACGATTAGGATAGTATGGCTGCACTGGACAAGTCAGTCTTTACACTTCGGTTTCTCTCTGTATAAAGTGAAACTCGTTTTGAACCAGGTGATTGTTAAAATCCCTCCCAAGTTTACAAGTTTATGACTGATAAATGACTGAAATTATAATCTCTGATGATTTAGAAGGCACTTTAGGACCTTACAATGTCTTAGGCTGTCAAAAGTTTTATCGTATGTTTTTTTAAATAAATGCTGATTATTTGAACCTTGCATCCTTTGCATTCTGGATAAAAAGGATTTTATTATAATCATTTTTATAGTCCTCAATATTGAAAGAAATGAGACAATAGCAAATGGTTAAGGAAATCATGATGTGCTAATATGTTGCATTATTTGATAGTTATAAAGGAGAATAAGTAATTTTGTTGTTTTTGTTCAGTCATGTCTGACTCTTTATGATTCCATTTGGAGTTTTCTTGGCAAAAAAATTACAGTAGTTTGCCATTTCCTTTTCCAAGTTGTTTGACAGATGAGGAAACAGAGGCAAGTAGGGTTAAGTGACTTGCCCAGGGTCACACAGTTCATAAATGCCTGAGGCTAGATTTGAACTCAGGAAAATGAGTCTTCCTGACTCCCAGCCTAGCACTCTATCCAATGTGCTATCTAGTTGCCCAATTAAATAATTAGCTGTGTCCAAACATAGGAGGTATATAAAGTCATTTTAACTAATAAAAAAAAAAAAAGAAAAGAAATAAAAAACAGAATCCAAAACAGTATAGACCACATCTTGCAGCCATGTATGTACATTCACAAAATTTTTGAATGGACATTCATAGAGATTGGAAGAGATGGCAGGGTCATATGATTAAAGTTTCACATTTTTAGGCTCCTTTTAAAAAATAAACTGAAATTTCATTTTTAAATGCCAAAAAAAGGAGAGAAGAAGGATGAATTGATGATTAAGTACAGGAAATAACTATATTAGGAAATCTCCTGTTCAAGGAGGAAGGCAGATTAGTATAATTGCTTTGCTAAAGACAAGGGATGACATGATAGCTAAAAAAACTCACCTAGAGCCTACTGTTGTCCTAGCCTTTGGAATAATCACTAGAAAATCCTCCAAATAGTGAGTTCTCTTTTTTCTACTAAACACTACATCAATATCTCAGGCTTTTATGGGATTTTGTTTTATGAGTCAGATATTAATCATATAACACAAATTGGCAAACTGCTTTTGTGATTGAATCATTAATATTTGAAATGCTTCATAAAGAGGAATGTGAAAATAATAAGTTGTAATGATTTGTTTTTCATTAGAGAGTCTTTAAAGTCAATAAAAAAGTCAGAGATATTGCTATTTGGTCACACTTTCTAACATTGCATGAATGTGCTTGTGTTTTCTATAGCTGTATGTGTGTATACACACATATGTATGTGTATGTATATACACATGTATACACACACACACACAACAGAACAATGGAATTCTGCAGGTTTTCAGACAAATAAATAGAATGCAGTAGATTGGATTTTCTACCATGATCTATGCCCTTCAGTGGTTTTGAAAAGAAGAGCTAAAATTAAATCTAGAATAGGAAACAAAAAAGCATAGGATGATAAATTTTGAGATGGAATCAACCTTGAAGGTCATCTAATCCAACCTCTCTCATTTTACTTGTAATATCCCATTAAAATAATTAGCTTACTTTAGGGCTAGGAAAAAATATAATGGCCCCTAATGTCCATGTGGTTCCCTTATCTTCAGCTTTAGGGAATTTATTTGCATAAACCACTATGAGTTCAAACAAAATTGCTGCAACCTCCAAGTTAGAAAAATTCTTACCATTTGGGCAGGGGTTGGGCTCTCTGCCTAACTTTACATTTATATCTTTCTCTGGTTAATCCCTGGCCTCTTTGTGGCTGAGGCAAAATTCAGTTTACTGGAACTGTTTAAGTAATGAAATAGCAAATTGTGTTATATTGTCTGTGGATAGACAGACACTGGGAAGGGACATTGGGGAAAGAACTGACCTCTGCATCAGATGTCCCCCAGCTCCTGTCTTAGAAGCTCCATGAAGCCTGAAGAGTCAATGACATCCCTTGTTATCTCCCTTCTCATCCATAGCTCGGTTCTGCCTTTGTTCCTCAAAAGTATTTTAGAAAGCCAAATGTTCCAATTTCTAGAATTCCTCTTCTTTCTGGCTAACTAGACAGTTCTATACAGAACCAGAGAACATAATGAAATTCCCCAGCTAATTGGAACAGACCTCGTTTGCCATCATTTCATTTCATCCAATGACTTTTAAAATCTTTATACTTACTGTAAGATATTTGAATTGACTCATTAATAATTGATTGAGATGTTCTCACTTGGGTAAGGTATCAGAACTAAAATGAGGTGGGAATGGTTTTAAACCCATCCTTACACAAGAATTCATAAATTGAGGCCAGGCCAGAGAAGATAAGTGACTTGGCTGAGCTCATACACTATACAGGGAATAATTGGCAAAGCCAGGATTAATATTCAGGTTCTCTGTCTCTAGACCTAGTATTCTTCCCACTGTATATCACTGATTTCTCTAATGACAGATTTATTTTTCCAAAAAAAGGAGAAGGATAAGGAGAAGAAGGAGGAGGAAGAGGAGAAGAAGAGGAGGATTGATAAGCCATGCTAGGGATATGGACTAGACCCAAGATTTCAATGGTGTAGGGAGATCCCTGGTAAGAAAACTCCTTCTGCCAATGAATTTTGGCACTTTCCTCATTAATTATAGTTTTCAGAGTGTTACCAAGATCACTGAGAGGTTAAGTGACTTGACCAGGGTCATATAGTCAGTATATGGCACAGGTGGTTAGGTCTTTCTGACTTTAAGGCCAAGTCTATCCACTAGGTCATGCTTCTTCTTACCTATTAAACTGCATTAGGCATGAATTCTTATGACTCTGTAGCACTGGCCCAAAGGATGGTTTTGGTGGAATAGGGACCCATATGTTGACTGCTGGCATTTTGAGATTCATTTTCATTTAAGGTCATGTGATTTGATGTCCTAGAGAGATGACAACATTTGTTTTTCACAGAAGGGATTGTAAAGCTTACAAAATGGTACATCTAGGCTATAAACACATGGAATTAGAAAGGAAAATGGAAAACAAATATGATATAACATTACAGAGTTGAAAGATGCTCTTTCCTTGTTCTAGTCTTTCCTTTATGACCATTCCTTCTTAGTGTCCTATGCTGGATTTTCATGTAAATCATACCCAATAACCATACATGACTCTCAAGACATTCTTTTGGTCTCCAAGTTATTTCACTTAGTGATCTTATTAGCTCCCACAGATTCAACTGTGGTCTGTTTGCAGATAATTATGAGATGTTTATCCAGTCCTGAACTCTTTCCTGACAATTAGTCTCAAATATCCCAATGTTGTCCAACTGGATGTCCCATAGACACCTTAAACTCAACATGTCCCAAACTGAATTCATTATATCCTCCACCCTCAATTCTTCCTTCCTCTTAACTTCCCCTTTACTGTTAAGGGTATAACCCTCCTCACAGTTACCCAGGTTCACAATCTGAGTGTCATCATTTTCTACTCCTCATTCTTATTCCCCATCTTTTCCATATCCAATCAGTTGTAAAGTCCAGTTACTTCTACCTTTTTAATATCTCTCATGTAAACCTCCTCATTTCTTCTAATACTGCCAGCAATCTGATACAGGTCCTCATCATCTCACATCTGGACTATTGCAATAATCTGCTGCTCGGTCTCCCTGTCCCCAAGTACAGTCCACCTTCCACTCAACTGGCAAATTGATATTTCCAAAATGCTAGTCTGACCATGTCACCCTACTCTTCCATCAACTTCAGTGGCTTCCTATTGCCTCCAAGTTCAAATAGTTTCAAGAAAACCTTCTGTTTACCTTTTAAGATTCTTCATAATCAATCCCTTTCCTAGATTTCCAGCCTTCTTAGACCTTACTCTCCATTCACGTACTCTGAAATCTAGTGACATCAGCCTCATTTCTGTCCCTTGTTTATGACCCTCTACCTCCTGACTTAGTATATTTTCATTGGTTGTGCCCCATGCCTGAAATTCTCTTCTTTCTCATCTCCATCTACTGGTTTCCTTTCTTAGCTTCCTTCAAATCTCAGCTGAAGTCCCACCTTTACTAAATAGTCTTCTTTAATCTTTGTCTACCCTCTGAGATTACCTCCAATTTTGTTTATACATAGTTATTTACATGTTTTCTCTTTCACTAGATAAGTTCCTTTACAATAGGGTCTGTTCTTAAGTTTTAAGGCTGTTGTTAAGTATACTCTTCCTATAACCTAATTCAACAAGTTTGATTCAAAGAATCTTAGACATAGAAGTATCTTCTGTTGAATTTTTTTCAGAAATACTGTTTTTCATTTTGCTATTCCAAATTAATTTAGAAGTTTTCCAATTTCTTTTGAAATATGACCAATAATTTCCTGAATTTCCCAAAAACAGACCCCTATTTTATACATCAGGTGCCTTCACCTGCCATTAATTCATAATGACAGTGAACAGTTTTGTGGTAACAGTGATTGGTTCCTTAAGTACACCACTATTAAATATGACCAATCCACCCTTCTGGTTCATCAATTCATGTTGAGACAAATTATGTGTCCAATGTGAAGCTAAAAAGCATCCCTAGTCATTACAAAGGTCTTAGCAAGAAAGGAAGACTTTAGAAGTATGGTTGGTACTTTTATCTCTGTTGCTAAGCAGATGCCTCAGAAGAGAAAGGGAGCTATGGAAAGTGAGCAACTCATTAAGAAGATGATAACAGAGAAAGAAATGTTGATTTCTGGCTCAGGATTTAAATTACAGTCTCTGGGCCAGGAATGGAAGGCATCTAATGAGGGCCAGAAAAAAATGTATTTGTCTGGAGATTTCCAACTGGACCAAGAGGACTTTAGACTGAAAATGGAGAGAGAAGGAGAAAACTTCCTATATATGTCTGATAAGAGAGAGAGATACCACAGAGAGTAGCATATATGACACACCAAGATGACTAGTAGTACAGAAATCCAATAATTAATTAAACGAAATTTCTAGGAAGAAGGGTAGTAATATATAGATATAGATATACTTTTAAATATGTATATGCAATTTCTAGGAAGAGGGACAGTGATAAATATATATTTTTAAAATACCCTTATACAGATCTAAATACAGATAGCCATAAGAAAATAACTCACATTTATACAGTGACTTGAAATTTACAAAACACTCTATATGCATTATCTCATTTGATCATAAGACATGATTCAAAGCTAAGAGGGAACTTAAAGATTATCTATCTAGTCCAGTTCCTTCATTTTACAGACAGAGACACTTAGGCTCAGAGAAGGGAGAAGGTATGAGAAGAAGTGTATTATAATGGGAAGAAAAATGGATCTGGGGTCAGACAAGCCCTGTCTTCAATTTCTGACTCTAACATGTGGGCACATAGCCTAATATCAGTCCTTACAACTACCCTACGATGTAGGTATTAACTGTAAGGCCTACTTCCTATAGCAGGCCGAAGACAATTAGCTGTGGAGTGCTACGTGGCAGCCTGGGGCCGGAATTGAGGTCCTTGCCCCTCTGATGTAACTGGGGTGGAGCAAGAAATACCTCCTCAGCTTCGGAACAGCACATGATAGGCTCAGTCAGCGGTTGTCACTCCCCGCTGAGGGTGGAGTTAAGAGGGTATAAAAGTCTCGGGACAGGAAAAAGACTCTCTCTTGGGTCTTGGCACTCTCTCTGGCAAAGCCTATTCTGTAACCAGCAAAGCTTATTCTGTTACCAGCAAAGCTTACTCTGTAACCAGCAAAGCTTACTCTGTAACCAGCAAGGCTTAAGTAATGCTTGTAATTATGAGTATTTTATAGTCATTCTAGTAAAGCTCATATTATATCTGCCAGAGAGTTGTGTGTTCTGTGGGGGAGCGTCCTGTGACTGCAGCCTGAGCATTCACAGCCTGATTTTGAATCAGAAGAAGCGGCTCTTGGAGCGGAGAGGCTTACAGGCCAGGGGTAAAGGTAAGTATAAGGTAAAAGAACCTTGGGACCTTAGCAGTGTAAAGTAGAGTTCTTTACAATTAACAAGTATTATTGTCCACACTTTTAATTGAGAAAATCGAGGCCAGCACTTAAACAGGGTCATAGAATCAGGGAATTTAAGTGTTGTAAAGGGACCTTGGTATCCATTCTAGTTCAATCCATAAATTAAAGGATTCTTTGCTATAACATACCTAAGAGGTCATCAAGTCTCTGAGGGAAGATTTTCAATGAGAGGTAAATCCACAACCTCTCAAGGTGGCCCATTCCACTTTTGTTCGGCCCTAGTTAGTAGGAAGTTTTCCCTGGCAGCAAGTCTAAATTTATCTCATTGCAGCTTCCCCCCATTATTCCCAGTTCTGCCCTCTAATAACAGAGAGTAGTTCTCCGTTCTAATTCTAAAAAATTTCTAATTCCTTCTCTACATGTGTGGCATGATGTAAATAACACAGACTCCAGAGGACTTAGGGTTCAAAACCCACTTATGATGATTACTACCTGAGTGACCTTTGGCAAATAACTTGGCCCTTCCCTGACCATTGGCTTCTTCATTTGTAACTTGAAGGCCTAGACAGCCTCCACAATCCCATCCAACTCTAGATCTGTAATTCTGTGAAATGCTTAAACACAGTTATCAAATCTCCCCTGAGTCTTCCCTTTGTCAGGCTAAACATCCTTAATTTTGACAATTGATCTTAATAAGACATGAACTCAAAATCCTTTACCATTATGGTTATCCTTCTCTGGATACTCTTCAGCTTATCAATATCTTTCTTAAACTATGTATAGATCAGGGCTGGGAAAGGAGACTATAGCAGGACTATCACCTACCTGAAATCCTGTTGAATTCTCTTGAAATCTTGGGGGTTTTTTCCCTCTTAAAAATCTGTATGCTGAAAATATCCTTATGGTAGCATGAGTAGCATTGTAGACTGATGTTAAATTAGGAGACATCCTAGTGTCAGGAAATATAGTAGGGAAATGGAGTAGAAAGCATTTGGATGAAGAATATTTGTGGGAGAAAAATAGGAATAGATTGATGCTATGAATTCATTGCTATAGAGAATTCTCAGATTAAAGAACAACTTCCACCTCTCTACTCTGCTAAGGGAAAAACAGAAGTGACATTGAATTTAGAAGAATACCACTTACCTCTTGGACAGAAATCAAGTAATTAATTAATCAGAGGCATTTATTAAATTCCTAGCATATAAATAGCTCTGTGCTATGTCCTAGAGCTATACAGACAAAAACAAAACAGTCTATACAAAATCAGGCAAAAGAATATGTAAATATAAAATATATACAGAGTAAATACAAAGTAATGGGAGAAGGTACCAACACATGGGGGAGAATGAGAAAGGGTTCCTGTAGCACATGGGACTTAAGTTGAATTTTAAAGGAAGCAAGGAATTCTTAGAGAAGGAAGTGAGGAGGTTCATTTCATACACAAATTTAATCTGTGCAAAGGCACAGGGATAGGAATTATAATGTTATGAGCAGAAAACAGTCAAGAGACCAATTTGGCTGGAATGTAGAGTGCAAGAAGAAGAATACAGGGTAATAAGCTTGAGAAGGCAGGCAGGACCTCAATTGTGAATGACTTCAAATGCTAAACCAAGAAATTTGTGTTTTATCCTAGAGGTAACAGGGAGCCATTGGAGATACGAGCGGGTGTGTGTGTGTGTGTGTGTGTGTGTGTGTGTGTATGTGTGTGTGTGTGACATGGACATGCTTGAGCTTTAGGAATATCAACTGGTTAGTTATGTGGAAGACAGATGAGACAGGAGAGACTGGAAGCAGGGAGATCACTCGAAAGACTATTAAATAAGAGTTCTTAAACTGCAGTGGTAACCACTGTGAGAGGAGAAGAGATAAATTCCAGAAATATTTGGAAGGTAAGATTGATTAGACTTGGCAACTGATTGGATATATGGGGTCAGGGAGAGGGAGGAATCAAGAATGATTCAAATTACAGACATGAGTCACCAGAAAGATTGTGGTGCCGTTGACAGAGAAGTATAAGATAGGAAAATGGGATGTATTTTAGGGAAAGATGATAAGTTTTGTTTCTGACATGTTGAAGAGGAATGACTATGAGATATTTAGTTAAAAATTACCAATAATTCATGTGGAATTGGAATTCAAGAGGGAACAATTAGGGCTGGTTGTATAGATCTTTCAGTCATCTGTATAGAGAAGATTATTGGATCAATGGGAACTCTTGAGAACACAAAGAAAGAGGGTATATGTAGAGAGGGCAGATAAGAGGTTCCAGGGACAGATGTTTGAGATACACCCCCAGTGAGAGGGCCTGATAGAAATACAACAAAGGAAAGAAGTGATTAGAGTTTTCTTAGTTAAAAAAAAAAACCACAACTACAATTTTGGAGGGAAAAGAGTCAAAGGGGTCAGAAAGAAGTAAGTACCTTAGAAAAGGATACCAAAGGCAAAGGTTATTAAAAAGAGCAAAGAACTGGTATGGGGGCAAAGAAAGTATTAAAAAAAAAAAAGGATCATAGCTATAAAAAAGTAATCTTAGAAGAGGTAAAGGGAGATTAAATATGTATATTTGAAAGTGATGTTCAAGAAGAAATTGCTTTATATAAAACAAGCTGTATTATCTTGGATTGATTTTTAAAAAGATAATATCTAATGATTTGAATATAGGCTTGGAGCATAGAGTAGGTTTGGGAGTAAAGGAGGAGAACAAGATAGGACTGTTTTAAGTGATACAATCTACAGGCACATGCTTCTATTATTTTATTTTATTTGCTTTTTGGAGGAGGGAAGGTAGGGCAGTTGGGGTTAAGTGACTTGCCTAGGGTCATACAGCTAGTAAATGTTAAGTGTCTGAGGCCGGATTTAAACTCAGGTCCTCCTGACTCCAGGGCCGGTGCTCTATTCACTGTGCCACCTAGCCTCCCCTATTTATTTTATAAACAAAAAAGAAACAGCTTGCCAAAATTTTATAGAAGACAAAACAAATGTAACAATAATAACTTTGAATGTTAATGGACTAAAGTTGCCTATACAATGGAAGAGAATGACAAAATGGGTAGACAGGAAAACCCAACAACTTGCTGTATAGATGAATCACAATTAAAATATAAAACTTCCTAAAGTTAAAATGAGAAGCTGTTGTAGATCTTATTATTTTTTGAATTAAAAAAAACACACAGCAGCGACAATTATTATTTTGGACTATGGATGACAACAGTAAAAACAGATACTGTCTAGAAAAAGACAGGAAAATGATATTACGCTTAATGCCAGTGGAAGAAATGAGGCAGTATAAATATTTAATGCATATGAATGGAATACCTTCTAAGTACTTAAAAGAAAATCTTATTGCATTTTTTAAAGTGTAGATGACATCAGCATGCTAATTTTTGAACTTGAATACTATAACATAAAGACAATTTTAAAGACAATTATGTAGCTAAACAGAATGTTTAGAAAAAACTTGTTATGTAGTGCAGCAGAAGAAATCTGGACCTAGAGTCAGAAGTTCTGGATTTAAATTCCCACCTCTGCCACTTACTACCTGCACGGCTTCAAGAAAGTCTAGTCTTCAGTTTTTTCACTTCTAAAATAAAGAGGCTTGACTAGATGATTGACAAGTTTCCTTCCAACTCTATAATAAGAATTTTTGCTTTTGTCATTTAGAAAAAATAGGCATTTTAGAAAATAAGCTCATTTTTCACCTACATATGGCTCCTTCACAAAAATTAACCATGTTCATCAACCACAAGCATGAAACTCATTACATATATGTGTGTATATATCTATGTATAACTAGATATATAGCCAGAAATATTAAACATATCCTCCATGGACCACTATACAATAGGAATTATAAGCGAGGGAAATATGATCAAGAGAAAAAAGACTAAAAAGGAGATTAAATTATGTTTTCCTAAATAATGAGTAAGGTGAAGGATAAATAATAGGAACAACAAATTAATATAATAAAAATCATAATAAAATATCAAAATTTATAAGATGCAGGTAACATGGACTGCAGAGGAAAATTTAAATCTTTGAGCATTTATATCAACAAAAGAAAAAATGTAACATGCAATTAAAGAGGAAACTAGAATATGAACAAGTTATTAATCCCCCAAATATTCACAAGACTAAGCATTTTAAAAATAGAATGAAAGACAAATAAAGGGGGGGGTGAAGTAGAGGTTATTAAACTGAAAAAGCAAAGACTTGAGGTTTTCTAATAAAAATATTAAATTAAAAAACTTTTGCATAAAGTCAATAAAACTAGAATCAGAAGAAATTATTCTTTGTCCTTTGAATAAAAAGAAAATATATAGTTTGGGGAAAAGTCTTTGGGTTGAAATCTTCCTGACTAAAATCTGACATTCAAATTCTATGTGGAATTGACACAGATATATAATAGTAAGAGCCATTTTGTGACAGAGTAGGGTTAAGAGGATATGAACAATACTCAAAGGAAATATATAATCTGAAATAACAATAATGAACCAATAACAATATTCTCGTTTTGTAATCTTAGCCTGACTGGTGAGATGTGATATCTCAGAGTTGTTTTGATTTGCATTTCTCTAATCAATAGTGATTTAGAGAATTTTTTCTCTAATAATAATAACAATCTGAAAAATTATTCAAAATTGTTATTAAATAAATGCAAATTTTAAATGCCATCAAATTAGCAAGGAAGGAAAAAAAACAGGAGAGCACTGTTGGGGGGTTATAGGAAGACTGGAATACTAATTCACTGGTGGTGTTGCTATGAATTGGTTCACACATTCTCAAAAATAATTTGAAATTATGCAAAGTTACTAAATTGTTCGTACTCTTTGATCCAGAGAAAAACCTCAAAGGAGTTGTTGACAGAAAGACAAGAACTATATGTACAAAAATATTCATAGCATCATTATTTGTGGCAAAAAAGTTGGGAGTGAAATATGTGCCCAGTGATTAAGGAATGACTGAATGAACTGTGGCATATGAACAGGATGAAATATTATTGCACTGTATTAAATGTTGAATCCAAAGCATTCAGAGCAACATAGAAAGACATATGGAAAGATACAGAGTAAAGAAAGCAGAACCAAGAACAGGGTACTGTTACTACAACAATAAAATAATTACAACACTGAGAAATCATAAAACATTTAATATAACAGATAATACTGACTGTATCAGCAATGCAGTATTCACAATGCCTACAGTAACTATAAATATGCTGATATAGTTA
>CM053591.1:89758008-89777766 GCA_028646515.1 Pseudochirops corinnae
ATATATATATATATATATATATATATATATATATATATATATATATATATATATATATACATATACACCCTGATGTGAGGTTTTGCTTTGGGGCTCACTTATGGGAAGAGTTGTGTGATTTGGCCAGATGAGACTCTGGGTAGCCATTTGAGCCCCCTGGCACTGAAAACCCAAATGTTGGTGCTTCTCTCTCTGGTAACTAAGTATGCAATGGTCAGACAGCTAGAATCCCTGTCTGTTAGTCTGTTGAACTGTGTTATTTTCTCTGTCTGTTTGTATTTTCTGAAATATATACATATATAATGTTTAATTAAAGATTATTTACCCCTTTAAAGTTGCTTTCCTTGCTCTGGGTCACACAGCTAGTTAGTGTCTGAAGCTGGATTTGAATTCAGGTCTTCCTGACTCCAGGCAAGGTGTTCCCCTAAATTCATCACAGGGAAACTGCCCAATGTCTTGAGGGCTTTCCTAAAACAAAATAACTGTGGCTGTTTATAATTCCATAGAGGTTAGGATGTTAAGTCTTCTGAAGGTACAGTTCAAAATAGCTGACTGGGTAATCCTCATAGATAGCCCTGAGTGAATTAAATGAATAATATTTGGTAGATTTCTCTATCAGGCACAAATAAATGAATAGTTTGTATCTCTGTAACCTTCCTCAATAAAGAAATTAAGTATAATGAGGGCATGGTGGGGAGGGGGAAGTAAGACTATTTCCAAATAAATAAAAGAAAAACTACCAGGGCTTCTCATAGCAAAAATCAAAATAAAATAATTAAAGATTGGAGAGGTTTGGGCATTTGAAGTTAGTATTTGGGAGAATCCTAAATACTGTATCACTGAAATACTATCACTGGTTTTGAGAAGAGAAAACCTGGACAGATGGCATCATGGGAATTTTGACTCCTAGGCTATCTCAATAAGAAGTAAGTTACTGACACAATTAGAACAACTATTTGGAAAGTACTAGGTCCTGGCTTGCTGCACAACTTGGGATACAAAAAGTTCATGACAGCACATGGAGTGGATAGAAAATGATTTGTGAACTTAACTGACCAAATCAGAAATGTCTTCTTAGAGGACATGTGATACGGTAAAAAGCATGGTTTGGAGTCTGAGGACCTATGTAGAAATTCTAGCTTTGTCACTTATTACCCAAGTGACCTTGAACAAGTTACCTGACTTCCCTGGACATCAACAATTCCCTCTTTTTTCAAATGAGAGAGTTTGACTAGATAACTTCTGGTCTAAAGTTCTTTGTGACATCTAGAAATAGCAATACTTTGAATCCAGACAAGTATAGAATCTGATGACATTTCCCTACCATCTCCAGACTAGTGACCATCATTTTGCAGTGAAAAAGTTTAGTATTGAAGTCAGCCCTGGAAGTGTGAATGAAATGGTTCTTCCATAATGGGAAGTGGGGTAAGAGAAACAATAGAATAGAAATATTATGAAATTCTGCAGTTATTCATTCCCCCTGAGCACTGAGAAATAGGATAAAATTTTCTGCCAAGTTTTTCTTTCATTTGTTTCCCCTCAGTTGGAATCCACAACAGGGGTATGGCAGATTCACTTAAAATAATTCCCTCCTGTAAATGGTTTCAGTGCCTGGAAGTCATTGAGGATTCATCCTCTGCAGTCTAGTCCTGGCTCTGTCATACTTGTCAAGTGACTTTGGGAAAATCTGCTGACCTCTTTTATTCCTCTTTCACCATCTGTAAGTACTTAGCATCAACCTCCTTATGGAGATTGGCTTTTTGAAAGAAAAAAGCCCTTTGGAATAACAATTGCTGTGTATAAAGTGACTATATTCCAGTTAGCTAAAGCAACTTGCAGTTCTTCAATGTCAATAGGCTAGAGATCTGTTGTAGAGGAAAATTCAGAAGAAAAGAAAATGATTTGTCTGCTTCTTTTTCAGTGTAGGCTATAATCACTATTTACCCCTTCTCCCTAAGAGAGTAGACCAACTGCTGGATTTATTGAATCTAAAAAGAGCCTATGTTTGGGGAATATTCTTATTTCCAACAACCTATTCAATATCAATGGACATATGTTGTCTATTATGTGCACAGTACTGTGTTAGGAAAGATAGGGGATAGGAATAGCAACTGGACCTATGATTACATTACTATGGATTATTCCCAATAAGGAAGCTCCTTTTACCAAAGCAGTTTGGTACCTTCTCTGCCACTTAGTCTTAGGAAGTGCCTAGAGCAATGGTTCTCAACCTGTGGGTTATGTTCAATTTGTAACGATGAAAATACATCCTGCATATCAGATAGATTCATAACAGTAGCAAAATTACAGTTATGAAGTACCAACGAAAATAATTTTATGGTTGGGGGTCACCACAACATGAGGAACTGTATTAAAGGGTTGTGGTGGCATTAGGAAGGTTGAGAACCACTGGCCTAGAGTATTCAGAGTTTAAGGGACTTACTTGTAACTATGCTGTTAGTATATGGGGGTGGGTTACTAGAGCTCTGGTCTTCTGGGCTACATGGCTAATTATCTATTACATCTGAGATGTCAAACACAAGGCCCAAAGGCCTCTTGTAGCCCATAACACTGCCAGGTTGTGGCTCAAACAGGATTAAAATGTAGTTCTTTTTTTACTTTAGTGCATTGATATATTAATGAAAAAAAGAAATATATAAACATGCATGGTTTTCTAAGTCAACATGCAGCCTGCAAGGATTCTTATGTATGGTTTAGTGGCTCCCTTTTCTATTTGAGTTTGACACCACTGAATTACCGGATTTCATGTCTCCAGCATGGAAATGAATGAATAAATGAATGAATAAAAAAGCATTTGTTAATGCACTCATTATGCATTGAGCACTGTGCAAAGAGCTATCATACATAAGATATCTTAATACAGTATGGTGTAGTAGATAGCAGCTTGGCCTTGTAATTAGGGAGACTTGGATTCAAAGCCTTCCTCCGATACATAGAAATCATATGGTACTTGCTCTTTGTAATGGGAATTGGAATTTGAAGATCTTCCCTGCCCCTTACTAGACATAGGGGAGTTCGAAGACCTCCCCTGCTGTGAAGATAAATGCTGCCCCATGATAGGCTGAATGTAATCACATGGTGCCTATGATGGGAGGAGTTTGCTAAAGGGTGGAGCAGAGCACACAGGAAGCTGGGAGTCAAAGCCAGAGAGATGGTGGGAGATAGAGAGGTTTGTGAATAAATATTGATCTTATATTGGTTTGTGGGAAGGCTAAAGGATGCTGTGGCTCTCTGTGTTGTTATGGCTTGTTAATTTCTTTACTACTATGATGGAATCAGCTTACAGGTTTGGGGATTTGATTTTTTTGATCTTAAATGTTTTGGTTCTGTCTTCTATAAGGGGAGTCTGCTATATCTTGTGATCAAGCACTATATGGGACTATTTATAGTCACGGTCGGTGCTATAAATATTGCACTGGCACTTCACCCTCTCAACAAATGCCTTAGGTATAACACCAAGACCAGAAGTTATAGACAGGTCACCTGTCTGTAAAAATGGAGGGAGTTTTTATACCAAGAGTCCCCTTACTTGTCAAAATCATAGGTCTGCTAAACACACACACACACACATACTACATATGAAGTTTTCTAACATAAGCAATATGAAGAAAGAGGTTTAATCCAAGTGCCATGTGAGGGCTGAATGAGGAAAGATTATTACTTTCCAATTAGGCCTTAAAAGATGGGTAGGATTTTGACGAGAACAGATGGTGGTGGCAGGTCTTCCATGTGTAGTGGTCTAGAGGAGCACAAAAATACAGCCTTGTCCAACTGGAATGGTATGGTGTATACAAATAACACAATACTGGTCAAATGAGAGGGTGCCAGAATGGGGAAGGCCTTCAGTTACAGAAAGAAGTTTGTATTTAATTTGTGTTCTTGGTTTCTCATTGGTGTTCTTTGTTCCACCAGTGCCTAAAGAAGAGTATTAACTCTAGTGAATAGAATGTTGGATTTTGAGTCAGGAAAACCTGGATTTAAAACACACAGGATACTTACCTGTGTTACATCTTTGTCCTCTCTGAGTCTCAGCCAACTCCCTAAGAGTTATCTACTAACCTAACTTCTGGACTAAGGGTGGCAGATGAAGTTATCAAAGTTTTCCATATGAAAGACTCTCGGAAGTGCACCTTTAAAAAGCAAGATGAGTTTATGCTAGTTCTAAAGAAACCTTTAAAGAAAAGTCAGAGATTGTGATTGACTTCAATGGAGGGAGTTCCCAAACCATTGAAATTGCAGATCTTTGATAGACTGACATTTTCTAAGTGCTGAAAGTCATACTTCTCATGTGGTAGACACTTAATAAATGCTTATTAAATTTTAAAATATATTTTATGTAATATTTTCTCCCAATTACATGTTAAAACAGTATTTATTAAATTGAATCAAATTGGAGTAGTTAGGTGGCACAGTGAATAGAGCACTGGTCCTAGAGTCAGGATGACCTGAGTTCAAATGTGACCTCAGACACTTAACACTTATTAGCCATATGACCTAGGCCAAGTCACTTTACCTCAATTGCCCTGCCTTCCCCCCTCCAAAAAGCTAAATAAATAAATTCAATTAAATTTATTTGGTAGGCAATAGGAAGCCTCTTGAAGAATTTAAAGCAGAGGAATGGCATAAGTTTTATATATAATATAGACTAATATGGCAGCTGTATGGTGGATGGTTTGGAATTGTGGGTTGGTATAATGAATGAATGAATGTGGGAGGACTGGCTAGTATACTACAAAAACATTTCTGGATGTTCACTGCTAAAGCCTGTATTAGGGTAGCAATGGGAATAAAGAAGAGGTGATAAATGTAATTGTGGTTTAGGAATTAGAAACAATTAGGTAATCAGATATAAAATGATGGGTGATACTAAAAGTTAAGGATAATGCCAAGTTTTCCAGTGGAATATGTTCCTTGGAGACTTGCTTTTATTTTGTCTTTGTATCATTCAGTACCAATATCCTTCTTGTGATATATGACTGCGAGTCAAGGAATATTGCATCTCTAAAAAAATAAGTTTAGTGCCATTTAAAGGGCATTAGAGAAGTATAGGGTAAATGTGAATAGGTTGCAACACATTAAAAATAAGGAATTGTGAATGAGAAGTGGTATAAAGCAGTGATGTCAAACTCAAATAATCTGTACATAAAAATTCTTGTGGGCATCATACTGACTTATTTTAAAATGTAACGTTACATTTTATCTTACATTATTTTATTGTATTTTTATTTATTTTGTTAAATATTTCCCAATTACATTTTAATCTGGTTCTACCCTCATGGGATTATTGTGGGCCATATGCAGCCCAAGCTACGTATTTGACATCTCTTGTGTAAAGAATATCATCAAATAAATGAATGCCTAAAATAGAAGATGGACCAGTCACATAGGAAGAGCAATGGTCAACCAAAGGACCGCTTGCCTACTCTTTCAGTATCCTTGCAACGTCAAGAGAAATAACGAAGCTCCCTCACACTTAATAGAAGGGTATAGATAAGGGTTACATAAGATGGACAGGCATGTATTGGTTTAGACCTGCCTTTTTAGATGGACAATCCACATGAATATATCAATATCCGAGTATTCCTAGAACAGTGTCTTGCACTTAGGAGATTGTTAGTAAATGACAAATTGAATGGAAATAAAAGTGCCTAGGTAAAGTGGTTATTCCATTAGTGAGTACAAAAAAGTTAGGAGGGGCAATCTTTCTAGAAAAAAAATAGTATTTTTTTCTATAATAAAATTTTTCTAAAATAAAAATTGTCTTTTAAAAATTTTTTTGTTTTTTTCCTTTTTGGAGGGGGGAAGGCAAGGCAATTGAGGTTAAGTGACTTGGCCAAGGTCACATAGCTAGTTACTGAGGCCAAATTTGAACTCAGGTCCTTCTGATTCCAGGGCCAGTGCCCTATTCACTGTGCCACTTAGCCGTCCCTAAAATAAAATTTTCTAATAGTCCATAACCATTTTCTACATTTGTTTGATGGCATGAAATATACCCACTACCCTATCACTGTCCTCATTTTTGTTGTGTTTTTTTTTTTTGTGGGGAGGGAGTGTTATTTGTTTTTCTACCATCGAATCTAGGTCTTAATTCACAATCTCTTCCTTCAAGAATCAAGGTTCCCCTTCTTTTTGCTTACCAGAGTCCTCCACCTCTTGCATGAGGGAAACTAAAAAGTTTCTATCATCTCACATCTTCAACTATTATCTGATAACACTTCATCAACTTCTTAGGCAACTAAAGATGATTAATTATAAAACTGTACAGAAGAACCTCCAATGGGGGACAGAAGTCGGGGAAGGAAGAATCCCTGATGAGAATGCTAACAGTTCATGAATGTAGAAAAAGCGCTGAAGATCTGGTTCTGAATTCCAGCTCTGGTGGATTTAATGTATCTGTCACTGTTGGCAAGTCACCTGACCTTTCCAGTTTCTTCATTTATAAAACTATAAGGTCAATTCGATGATTTCCAAGGCCTCTTTCATCTTTAAGTCTTAGTATCTAATTACTTAACCCTTCCTAGGCTCAGTTTCCTTATCTGTAAATGGAGAATAGTAATAGTCCCTACCTCCCAAGTGTGTTGTGAAGATCAAATAAGATAATCCAATCGATGAAAAGTACCTTGCATCCAACTCAGTTGTTTTTCAGTCCTGTCTGACTCTTCATGACCCTATTTCGTTGGCAAAGATACTAGAGTGGTTTGCCTTTTCCTTCTCCAGTTCATTTTACAGATAAGGAACTGAGGCAAATAGGGTTAAGTGACTTGCCCAGGGTCACACAGCTATTAAGTGTCTGAGGCCAGATTTTTGTAGCTAAGTAGCTTTTTAAGCATTGGATCTTATTGTTATAGTATCTATAAGACACAGGATATTTGCCGTTATCTTTAGCACCCTCTCTCTTCTAAAACTTCTTATCAGAATGAGTCTTGATATTAACTTCTATTGATAATAACTGGTTCTAGTGTCATGATTATTAAATTGACTGTCAGGAGTTTCCCTTTTCAATTTTTCAGAATCTCCTTTCTTACCCCTTAGTATGGCATATATGAAACTAGGCCCAAATAGTTGTTGTTTTTCTTCTGCTTTTTTCTTCTCAGCTGAGTCATTTTGGCAGCCCGTTGGTAAAAGCTTGGAAAAAACCTGTCTTACCCCTCTCCCCTCCCACGTACTTCCCCCCACCCACCCAAATAATAAGTCCAAGCAAAAACTACTCTTTCCTATTGGCCCTCAAAGCTACCACCTCTCAAGTTTAGGACTTCTGCCATCTAATCTTTCTCTGTAGGATTGAAAATTTTGACCCATGCCTCTGTGGTCATCTGTCCTCTGAAATACGTTCTGCAATCTTCTGCCCAGTTCAGCCTGAGATCAACCAACTTATTACCTTTATCACTTATAATTTGCAGAAGCCTATGTGGCCTGGCCAGGGCTGGAGCCCCCAGTTCTGATTCTCCATGTCCGTTTCCCCAGGCTGATTTGCCTTTTATTATAAACCTGTGTTCCCAGGTGGCCTGGTCCTATTGGTCAAGCTAAGCTGATAGACACAACTGAGGACCAGTAGGAAGCAAACAATTTTCTCTTGCTGTCAGTTGGGGACCTATTGGCTGCTAATCCTAGGACCACAAACCATCCGATCCATTTGGACACTACCAGCAGACCTCCACAAACTGTACATTGTTACTATAAGGTCTAATAGAAACCCACGCCATCTAAATTTTTATCTATTCTCACCATTTACCCTTATATCTCTAACGCCTGATCAAAACAGGGTCATTTCATCAAAGGCATGTAGTCCATAATTAATTGTTCCTACATTTTTTCAAAGTTTTAATATCACTTTGTAAACAAGCAAAGAATAGATTAAAATTCTTCTTGAACCATAAAGAGGCAGTCCCGTATTCCCTTGTTTTCTTTCTCTGCTACTTGCTATCTTCATGACTGGATGAGTAATTTTATCTATTTGCCCTTGAATTTCTTTTATTATGAAAATATTGGGCTATGTGATCAATCAGGTCTCTTTCCTATGGTCCTTTTCCTTTTTGAATACTAGAGAAGGTAAAGAAACCCTTGTATCCAAACTGGCCTAGCCTTTACATAGCTGCCTTTGAAGTTTCTTACTAAGAAGTATATGCTTTGAATAGATTTTTAACATAGATCTGAAACCTAGATTGGTATCATAAAGTGCAGAGCATCTGGCTTTAGAATCATAAAGGAAAAAAAATCCTTTTCTAAAAATAAATTGTCTTGATATATTTTGATATTAACATTTCCTATTTTCTTTCCTTTTAACTTCTCCCATCACTGTTGTACAGTAGTTTCAGTTGAGTTCAACTCTTCATGACCCCATTTGGGATTTTCTTGGCAGAGATACTAGTATAGTTTGTCATTTTCTTCTTCAGCTCATTTTATAGATGAGGAAACTGAGGCAAACAGGGTCAAGTGACTTGCCCAGGGTCACACAGCTAGGAAGTATCTGAGGACAGAGTTGAACTTAGGAAGATGAATTTTCCTGACTTCAGGCCTAGCACTCTCTTCACTATGCCACCATCTCTTATAATAAAAACTTTTAAAAGAGGAGAGTGAAAAAGTCCAGCAACACTAACCAACTTGTCAAAAGAATCTCTAATTATATCAAGTGCCAATTAATGTGAAATGGTCACATTAGTCCAATTCACCCTATTTGAGCCATAATCATATGTAAAATATGATAATCAGTTCTAGCTCAATGAAAAAATGTGGTATGAATTTGAACAATGTGACCACTTCACTGGGATTCATTATTCACACTAACGTAACTGTATTCAGTGTTTTAAACCCATGGCCCCCCCGAACCTCTGCAGAGAAGGATCTTAAGGGGTCAATCTTCTTCATTATTATTTCAAAGCACTACATTTGAATTGTTTCATTCTTGCTGTTGTTCCATTGCTGCAGCCCTTGTGTGTGTGTGTGTGTATGTGTGTGTATGTGTGTGTGTGTATACGTGTGTGTGTGTGTATATATATATATACACATATATCTGTATGTATATATATATATATATATATATATATATATAGTTATATAGTTATATAGTTTTCCCTTTTGCCTTACTTCACATCAGTTCATACAGACAATCACTTTATAAATGACATTTCCAAGAAGGCTTTCTTTCCTCTCTTCTTTGCAGAGCAAGGCTATTGAACAGTGCACATACTCTCAAACTTCGTTGATATGTTGATTGGTTTTGCTGAAATGCTTTTTTCCTTCTTTCAATTTTATTTATTCATTTATCTATTTGTTTATGTATATTTGCTGCAAAGGATGACCTTCTGAGTGTTGCAGGAATGAGATATTTATCTGGAAATGAAAATGAGAGTAAAATTTTAAAAATTAAAATTAAAAATAAAAGCAGACTTGTTAGGTCTCCTAGTTGTGATTAATGAATGGAAACATAAATACTACATGTCATTAAATATGACATTTTCTACCTAGGAATTTCCACTCATTTAACCTTTTTCAGCCTTAGTTTCCTCATCTGTAAACTTAGAATAATAATAATAAACTCCTTGGTTTGTTTTTAAAAATAAAATGAGATCATATATTTAATGTGCTTTGTAAGCCTTAGAGCACTGAGTAACTCACTCGTGCATATTTTTCAGGGAGAGAGGAAGTGGCAGATCACCTTGTTCAAGATATCTAACGGCTATTGATAAAAATTAAACAGAAGCAAGTTTTAATCAGATTCCAAATCCATGCTTTTATTTGTCTATAGTCCCTGCTTTAATGACCAAATTATGTGCAGTGAGACCTGCAGTGAAATCAGGGCAGAAAAAATACTTCAGAAGAAGCACCAGCTTTTCCACGTATTCTAGGCTTGCATGTTTCAGAGGGAATGGAGGGGAAGTGACTTGGATGGCTCACAATACCTCATTTAGAGGGTTCTTAAAGGGCCACCTTTTAACTCCCAGCCCCGCATAATATCCACTCACTCTCTATGGCAACCATGGAAAGTGGAACATCTTCAGTAAACAAAGCATAGGCCAAACACAATAAAGTTCAAATCCACATTTTTAGAAGTGAAACAATGAGGTTTTACAAGATACTGGCATTGAAAAATTAAGGCAAAATGACTTCAAAATTTAGAAAATAGACTCTGAATTCAGTAGGAGCTCCTAAATACTTGAATTTCCTGATGATATATTCTCATTCATAAGTTGAATGTAGACATTCTCTTCAAGTCGGTAGCAGCCCTGACCACATAGCAAGAAATCAGTGTTGGAAAAATTACACACACACAAACACACACATATACACATCCACACACATATATACATATGTGTGTATATATACATATGTGTATACATTTATATTATGTGATATACATATATATAATACATGTAATATATGTATATATAATATATAATATATGTATATATTTACAAAATCTATTATTTCCTTGGCATAGGGAATTCTTGGTCAGAAAAATTTCTCTACCAAAATGCAGGATGGGGTATGAAAAGGTTAAGTGATTTGTCTAAGATTATATCATTATAATCAACATTATAATCAATGTGTTAATTGCCTTCAACTTGCTGTACTGGAGATAAAAAAAATAAAACATCCCTGTTGCTGCCCTCAAGAAGCTTATATTCTAACAAAGAAGACAACATATACCTTAATTGATTTATATGAAATATTTACAAACTAAGCATGACCTAATTTCTGCAGTGAGGATAGTAGGAGCTTAAGGAATCAGGAATAGTTTCCTCTCTAAATAGGGGAGGAAGGAAATATTTATTTGGAAATGAAGATGATATATACACAAAAAAATTACAGTAGGACTTGGTAGACATTCTTGTATATAGCAATGAGAGAAAATGGTGCTTGAGTTGCATTTAGAAAGAAACAAAGGAGAGAATTAGGCAGAGAATAAGGAGTGAATTTCAGGCTTTGGAGACAGCCAATATACAAATGAGGAGACACTTGAACCCAGGCCTTCTAGACCTTCTTGATTCATATGCCAATTCTTTATCTATTCTACTATGTGGCCCCTCAATAATGCTTATTATTCTCAATTCTATAGCTTGTTGATGTTTACAAAACTTATATCTAATAGCAACCCTCTGAGGAAATTAGTAAAAGTATTATTCCTGTTTTACAGAAGAAAAAAACTGAGAATCAGAAAAATTAATTGATTTGCCTGTCATGGTCACACACCAGTAAGTGGTAGAGCTGGGATTTGAACCCAGATCTCCTGGATTTAAATCTAGCACTCTTTTCCACTATACCCACCCTATCTGCATTATACCAATAGACACAGAACAAGCCTATTAGAATGAAGAATGGCTTTAATCCAGAGATCAATTTCCTTGATAATCTGTCTAGTAAACCATACTGTCTATGCCTTTGAGGCTGGGGAAGGGACAACCCCGTGCCACCAGCTCTGTAAACTTGCCTAATTTTCTTTCCATATGGGAACTACACTTGCCAGGTCACTAAAAGTCATCTTGCCCTAACAGAGTAGTACATGTCTAATTAAGTGTGGTTTTTTTGACTTCTCATTCCAACTCTACTGGAACAGCTTTGGACCAATCAGTCATTTATTCTTTCTTCTCCTCTTCTTCCTTCTAGTTATAAAATAGTAATCATAACACTGAGTTATGGCACAGGGATAAACATGAATTTAAAAGTTGATTTAGAAAACATTTTAATATTTAAATTTGTAATAGTTTCCACAGCAGGTTAAATAACCTTATATCATACACAATAAGAACTTTAAGATATTGGAGTTGTCAGAGTATTTTCTTTTTAATAAGACTTGTGATTTCATCCCTTTAGGGCACTCCAGGTAAGGAACTTCCTTCACCGATCCAAATTGGCATGTTCTCTGCAGCTTAGGCAATAAGTGTTGTTAAGTATTTTGAAAGCTTTAAAGTCCTCTATAAATGCTAGCTACAATTTTTTGTTTTTATTTTTGTTGTTGTTGAAGTTGCCTGGGGACACTAAGAGGTTAAGTGACTTATCTAGGGTCACACAACCAGTGATATATATATATTCTAGGTTGTACTTGAACCTAGAACTTTCTGAGCTCATGACCAGCATTCTACCCATTAACACTGCATGGCCTCTCATCAGATTCAACATCCTTATCTTACAGATGAGAAAACCAAAATTTGAGAGGTGAAGCAGCTCTCAAAGCTCATATAGCTAAATTAGTATTAAGGTCAGGAATTGAATCCAGGTCTTTTGACTGAATACTCTGCTCTATACCACATCATATCTCTAATCTATGTCTTTGTTTGGTATATATTTAGAAACAACTACTTTGCAAAGTTGAATGTTTCAGAGAATTCACAACTTGTTATGGAAAAAAAGGTGATATATACATATATATACATATATGCATTCCATCTTTTTCTAGGGAGGTGGTAGATAGTAGATGTGGAATGAGATATATTTTCAGACATTCCTAATGGGTTGATTTGTTTTTTCTTGATTGTACGCATCCAAGGGGATGCGGGAGTCATTGGGAGGTGACAGTAATTTAAAAAAAGAAAGAAAAGAGCATAAATAAAACATTAAAAATAGCAAAAATCATTTTTCCTTCAACCAATCTTAGGTCACATAGCACCCCATCTTTTGCATAATTCTTTCAATCATTTAATGAACTCTCATAATAACTAATCATACCGTTTTCTAATGGATAATTTTGACCCCCTGTATAGTTAATCCCAATGGATGGCCTGCTTATCCTAGTTGAGTTCTTATATTTTGCCTTTCCTAAAAGCAAAGAAAATAAATGGACTGGGGTAAAAAAAAATCATTTGAGGTGTTTTATGTCCTGGCCGACTGGAAAGAAGTCCAAAGAGATGTCTGTAGGAGGCTGTCAACAGAAAGGAGACACAATGCTAGTCTTTCTTTTTGAGCTTATACAAAGGCTTTCACTGACCTAAGTACTTTCCCAGGAAATATGCCTAAGGCTGAATGCTGGAGAAGACCCTCATATAGACAGTAAATTCCTTGAGAGACCTACTCTGTTCTTTAGAATCTACCTTGAATGCCTCCTGTGTAAGGATGTAGCCTGTGGAGGGGGAGTTAACAAGCCATTGGCTAAACTGACTTCCTGCTCTCTCCCCCACATCCTAATATATAGTGTTGAATTCCTGCCTTCATTTTCCCTACAATGAACTATTTAGGTCCACTTATTTTAAATTCTGTTCAAGTACAATGCACCTTGTGTAATTCACTTACTACCTTTTGCTAATTTGTTACTAGAATAAATATAAGGCTGGTCAAAAATGTGTGGAAATAAGATATATAAATTTTCTTGTCATTCAGTATCCAACAGCGGCTAGAAAATATGTATTATATATACACACACATTTTGAATTCCAGACCTGTGGTTTTCATTCACATTTGAAGTTCCTATGGTGGAAACTTTCTCCACCCTTGTAAATAGGCACCTATTTTTTCAAATTTTTTTCTTTACAATTTATAGACTAGAGAGTTGTCTAAGACAGGGAGAAGTTAAATTACTGGCTGAAGTTCCACTGGGCTCTGTTAAGGATAGAAGTAAAATAGTCCCATTGAAACTCAAGATAAGTGAGGAGATAGTAAGAAAGTAGTCCTTTGAATCCTAGACAAGTCTGGAGACATCTGGGACAGATATATTATCTTCTAAGTTATTGATAGAACTGGTCCATGTGTTGACTTTTAGGATTATGGGAAATGGCCTTACAGTTTTTAGTTAGCTAAGGGCAGCAGAGAAAACTCTCAGCCATCTCTGGCTTTGGTCTGTAGGCACTGGGGACAGTTGATGGTCTACTGCAAAAGGGATTCTAAGTCATTTCATGAAGATGCCAATAATTAGCCTTTTATGGCATTTGGGGTGGGGTGAGGTGGAATGAGGTATACTCTAATGGTAGGAGGAGGTACTCTAAGTATCTCTTTGCTGTGGCATGTTTACCCTTCCCCAAAAACTATCACCCCTGTCATCTTGGGATGATGCTTTGGGATGGGTGGGAAGTATGACTTCAGCCCAGCCCCTCAGGAATCCTCCAAGGATCCAATCATTACTGTATCCTTCCTTGGCCACCAAAGTCAGAGGCAAGGGTTCTTGGAACATAGAGCCATCCTACCTAAAGAGTGATCTCAGCTTTAAATCTTTCTTTACTGATCAACAAGGGTAGGGATTCTCTCAGGAATCTTTGTCTTACTTGAAGTCACCAAGTTCATGTACCTCCCTGTTTAATTTTCTAATGGCTAAATTCTACCTAATCAGAATCTCTTTTGAGGTTACTCTTCTCTCAGACTGCCAAAGGCTTTTAGGGTCCAAAGTTCTCCAGTTTCTTGATTCCAAAACCCTTTCTTGTTCTCCCATGCAAGTAAGTTGGGGAGTAGGAGAAGACACAAGAGCAAAACCAAGCCTGGTGGCAGGGCCTAACAAATCCAGCTTCAGACACTTACTGGCTGTGTGACCCTAGGAAAGTCATTTAACTTTGTCTGCCTCACTTTCCTTATTTGGAGAATGAGCTGGAGAAGGAAATGGCAAACACTCTGGCATCTTTGCCAAGAAATATCCAAATGGGTCACAAAGAGTCAGACATGACTGAAACAATTGAACAACAATATAATCCTGTCTTTTCCTACATATCTACAAGCAAACATATCATTTTTCAGATCAACTACTATGTAGCAATTACTCTGCATTCATTTTGCATTTTTGAAGTTCAGTTCAATAAGTATATACTAAGAGCTTACTGCATGCATTGTTCTAGATGGGGCAGCTTGGTGACACAATGGATAGAGTCCTGGGCTTGCAGTTGGGATCTGGCCTCAGATACTTACTAGCTGTGATCCTGGGAAAGTCACTTAACCCTGATTGCCTCAGTTTCCTTATCTATAAAATGAGCTAGAGAAGGAAATGGCAAACTACTGTAGTAATTTTGTCAGGAAATCCCCAAACAGGGTTATGAAGAATTCAGACACGCCTGAAAAACAACACCGACAACATATACCAGATATTCTGCTAAGTGTGTATACACAACTGTGTATATTGGGGAAGGAGGGGAAGGGAAGGGGTGCTTATTTTAACTCAAGTATAATTTGAACTCAAAAAGATGAATCTTCCTGACTCCAGGCCTATGCTCTATCTACTGGGCCACCTAAGCTGCCAGTCTGGTATATAGTAAGCAATATAGTAAGCACTATAGTAAGCATTAATAACTGCTTGTTGATTCAATAAATCCCTTGGGCATTCCACTACAGACCTGCTTCCAAAGTGACAAACAATAATTCATGACTACTGTTTGGGTCTAGCAATATAACCACTTCGTAATGCATCTAATTGTACTGTGATGTACCTTCTCTCTTTTTCTCCATCTCTGTCTCTCCCACATGAACAAGATGAAATATTTTATGAAATGATTTCCTAAACTCCAAATTAACTATACCTACATCATCCCCTTGATCTACCAGTCAAGCAGCCCCAAAACAAACAAACAAAAACCCCAGGAAATGAGATTACTGTGTCATGACCTTTTCTTGATGAAATCATCTTAGCTCTTTGTGATCAAAGCTGCCTTTTAAAGATGTTTAGTAGCCATCCCTTTAATGATGAGTTTTGAAATTTTGCCAGGAATCTCAGTTAAGCTCACTGTTCTATGAATTGCACACTCTATTCTCTTTCCTTTTTTGAAAATAGGGATGTTTGCCCTTCTCTGGCCCCGAAGGAGGCAATAACTGAAATTTATTGAGCCAGGAAGAGAACTCTCTGAACTATATCAAAACACAAGGTGCAAATGATTATCATACACAGTAATGATAGGGCAAACTGCAACAGTGACTTCCTATCATGAGCTGCAGAAGGATTCACTGAAGATGGAAGAACTGGAAAAAAAAAATGATTGATTTGACAATAAAAATCTCAGTATAAAGTTTCCTGTGGGAAGAATAAGCAAACATTTAAAGCATTACAAAGATAATGCCATGGGGAATTTCAAACTCTTCTTAAATACAGCATATCTTGGCAGAAAACCAAGAAGAGATTTAAAGTTTTTAGTGCTCTGTAGCCAAATTTGAACTGATATACAGGGTAATCCCCCAACCCCAAACGCTGATGATCAAGCAAGGAAGGAACCAGAGTGATAACTTTATTGATGGCAAGTCTATTAAAAAGCCTTAGCAAGTTCAGTTTGGATAAATACTGCTCTTCTTTGGGAGGGATGGAGGAAAAGAGAAAGGAGTTGAGAAATAAAAGTTGTTCCTTTCTGACCTGTATAAACAACTCCTGTTGTTATTGTTGTTCAGTCATTTTCAGTCGTGTCCAATTCCTTATGACCCCATCTGGGGTTTTCTTGGCAAAGATACCGGAGTGGTTTGCCATTTCCTTGTCCAGCTCATTTTACAGATGAGGAAACTGAGGCCAAGAAGGTTAAGTGACTTGCCCAGGGTCACCCAGCTAGTAAAGTGTCAAAGACCAGATCGGAGATCAAGAAGATGAGTCTTCCTGACTTCAGGCCAGTGTTGGATCTGCTGTTCCACCTGGTTGCCCTGTTGATGACTACTAGAATATGTTATAAGGGGTCCCTGAGCCTGGAGGTGAGTCCGTGAACAAACATCTGTTACATACTTACAATATGCCTGTCATTGTGCGCAGTAACGGGGCTACAACTAATAGCAAAAACACTGGCCCTTTGAGAGCTCCCATTCTGAGGAAGAGTCTCTGTGAGTAGATTGTTTAGGAAATTCCAAAGACTAGAGAAGAGATAGGAAAAAAGATCAGAAGGAATTACAGACAAGCTGAACAGTTTTGAAAGCAACATTTTGAACTTATTTATACTTTAAAGGGATTATATACTTAAAACTCTTCATTAGAGATTTACAATTTCATATGAAACTTTCTCTTTGCCTTCTACTGTGTATGTGAAAGCGACCCTTTTTGTTGGCTTATAAAGGTCAATATTCTGAAAAAAATAAGAGGAAAAAAACCCTCTCATTCCAAAAACTGATCTATGAGACCAAATTTGGTATGACCCACAAGAACCCTGACCCTGCTAGAGCTGCAAAAAATGCCCTGGTGGCTGCTGTGGCTTTCTGTCACATTGCTGTGTCTGGGAAACTCTGGCTTTCACCCTCTTGCTGTACAGTCCTTTGTGACTGGTGAGGAGGTGGAGGTGATGGGAGGCTATGGATTGGGAAAGGGAAATTAGCTGATCTCTCAGGGATAGGTTTCAGGATCAAAGTCTTTGCTTTGGCCCCTCAAACTACAGAAAACCTTCCAGGGAGATAGGAGTAGTAAGTTTTACAATGAATCTGAAGGAACTTGTGATGAATCGACCTTCTTTTATATTATGCTTGGAAAGAGTTTGTTATTATTGTAGGTTTAAAGTACTAGGGTATTACAGACATGTCATATAGAATTCTGGGAAAGGGGGAGACAACTTGGAAATGACCCATAGACCACACTCAAGGGGATCAGTGGGAATCAATTAGGAAATGATCATTCCTTTGAGACTTGTGTGAAGGGATACAGTCAGCAACTGGGTTTAGAAGCTAGACCTCAGAAAGACAGATCAACAGATTTGGACTCTACATAAGGAAAAACTTCCCAACAATTAGAAATATCCAGGGGTAGAATGAACCACCTTAGGAGGGAGTGGCTTCCTCATCGCTAGAGAAACTCAATTGGAGGCTGGATAACTATTTTTGGAGGTTGTTGTAGGAGGAATTCTAATTTGGGGATGGCATAGGTTGAAACTTCTGAAATACTCTGCAAATCTTAGATTAATTCTGTGATGCTTTATGGGGGATTCCAATTTAGTTACAGCTTAGATCAGATGATTTCTGGAGTTCCTTTCAACTTAGAGGATCAGTGAGCAAGTTAATTAGTCTCTATTGGGATTCAGTCTTAACTTGAACTTCTAATAGGCCAGATATAAGGTCTTCGGGAAGCTCTGGTGGAAGTTAGAGGGAAGGTTCAGGAGTATTAATGTTGATCTCAGAAGACAGGAGAACTCTGATTTGAGCTTTGGAGAGAGAACCATACTAAGGCTTGGTTCCCAATCTTGGAAAGATACTAGGCTACTGACCCACACATAGAAATGGACCAAGGGTAGATATGGGATTCTAGAAATAGTATCACAAATAGGTTCATAGATTTTTGATGAGACCTTAGAAGTTATAGAATCTAACCCCATCATTGTACTGGAGAAAGCTGAGGCCAAGAGAGCTTGGGCATTTGAAACTGAGAAGGGTGAATGATACAACAGGAAAAATAAAAACAAAAAAACTTCCCCAAGCCCATTTCTCAGAGCTGAGGTAAGAGAGAAGGAGAGAGAGGGGAAGGAAGTCCCTCCCTTCTCACTGGTTCATTTCATGGTAGTGCCCTTACCATGGATGAACTGTGATCTTCAACCTCTGGACATAGCAAGAAAGAGCACTTTCAAGCCAAAAAACATTGCAGAAAGAGACATTTCAATTTCATCATTTTTTTCCCCCTTTTTCTTCCTTCCTTCCTTCCTTCTTTCTTTCTTTCTTTCTTTTTTCTTTTTTTGGAGTTCTACCAGTTTTAAAGCTGCAGTCAATTCCAATTAAATGGCCAGTCAAACAAGGCCGTAACTCATGAAGTTGGTAGATGAAGAGTAATTCCATCTTAAAAGATCTGAGCATGCCAAGGCAAGTCTCTCACCCAGTCTCATGATAGACTATCTGGGTATGCTCCAAAGGCTCCATTGTATTAAAAGGTTTTGGTTTTTTTCCCAATCAGATGTGGTGAAACATAGTTGTGATTCTTGATTCTTGTTACCTGAGAAGCTGAGGCTTGTGGATCCCTTGAACTCAAAGAGTTCTGAGCTGCAGTGGGCTGAGTCCACACCAAAACTGACACCAAAACGGTAAGGAAGGGCAAATTGGTTGCACATAAAGCAGATCAAATCTTCTGGGTTCATCAGCAGTGGGGTTGGACTTGTGACTTGGTGCTTCCAAGATTGAGCAAAACAGAGAGATTCAATCTTACATATATTTTAAAAAATCCTTTATTCAAGCTTAAGCATGGTGGTTTAAAATTTCTACCCATTGCCTCTAGTTCTAATCTTTTAAGCCAAAAGGAATACACATAAACAGGAAATTTCTGTTGACTTCTCTATCCTCAAATTGTGCTTTTGGGTGTGGATTTTGATCAGATGGATGAATCTCTTCCCCAACCCTAGTGCATACAGGTTAGGATTCAACAAACCTGCTGTTCATAATTCTCTGACTGACAAGGGTTCTCTGGTTGAAATCAACTTTATTTGAGGGTTCGGATATAGTCTGTGTTCTCCCAATTTCAGGTGAGTTTATGGAAAGATACAATTCAGTTGACTGTTAGGGATTTACTGAAAAGATCATTACAGTAGAGAAAAGATTATATAGTAGAGAACAATGATGGAAGTTGGATTCAAAGGTTGAATCCTGGCTCTGCTGCTTACTATTTGTAATTTAAGTATTCTGGGCCTGTTTTCTTATTTATGCAATGAAGGGGTTGGACTGGATGACTTCTAAGAACCCTTCCAGCTTTGAATCTATGATCATTTTTCATGTTTTAAAGTTAAATCGAGCAAAGTACTAGGAAAACTAGCAATTGAAATAAAATGTGAAAAAGAAATTTGAGGGGTAAACATTAGAAAGGAAGAGACATATTCCTGAGTGATATCATAAACCTAGAAAAGCTAAGAGATTTTTATTAATGACTAATTAGTAGAACAAATGAATAGGTTATAGGATAAA
>CM053591.1:89778266-89799763 GCA_028646515.1 Pseudochirops corinnae
ATCACAAAGCTACAAGGCACAGGCATTCCTGAAAAACAAGCCTGGCGCCACAAGCTCCATGTGACCACATCGAGCCTATTAGGGAACAGAGTATACTTTCAAATCTGGGAAGGTTCTCAGAGTCACGTAGCCACTTTAGCAAAGGGACTAGGGGCAGGGAAGATCTTCAGATTCCCATAACAGGTATCTCTGTGGCTCCAGGATATTATGATTGCACTGCTTCAGAGTCTTAAAACAGCTTATACCAGAGCAGGGAGCAGTGAGTGACCTTGAAGCTATATTTTAGGTCTAATCTGGAGGTCCCTGTATGATTTTTCCAGATGAATTTGTTGTCTCCCTTTCTTCCGAAGAGCAAAATACACTGCAGTGAACATCAGGATGGTGATGTTTTCTATTCCTAAATATTCCTGAGAGGAAGCACAGTATAGTGGATAGAGCTGTCCTTGGCATCAGGAAATTCTAATTTCATGTCTCACCTATGACACATAAATTCTGGGACATTGGGAAAGTCATCTCACCTTTCTCTGCCCCCAGGCAGCTACGACTATAAACTGGATAGCAGGTAGAGGGAGTTTCTCACCATTGCTCAGTTGATTCTAAAATTCTTACTATCAAAATGCTCATGCCTTTCAGGATATGGGTATAATGGTTGGTTAGGGGAAAATTAGAGCTTTGTTTTAAAGATAGATTTTACTTCTTTTATAATGATAATTATCTCTTACAAATGAACATTAAATAATCAATACAAATTGAGTTACCCCAAGAAGGATTAGAAATTTGAAAAACAGAAATGTGGATAAGCAGAATAGATTAGATAAGACCTAAAAGCAATAAATCAGTGCCCAGTGTTCAACAACTTTGACAATAAAATCTACAGTGGTAAAGAATCCTTATCTAGAACTGCCAGGGTGGAGGGGGTGGAAGGAATTGTTTGGCAGAAAACAGGTTTAAACCAGCACTTTATATTTTAATCCACAATAAGCTCCAAATGGATAATCAACTTATATGTAGAAAATTTAGAGGAGAAAGGAAAATTAATCTTTTCACAACTATGGGCAGGGTGAAAATTCATAACAAAATAATGGCAAAGAAGATCCCAAAAGATAACACTGACAATTTCATTTACATATAATTAAGACACTTTTGCACAAACAAAATCAATGCAGCTAGAATAAGAAAAGTAAAAGCTATTATTTTTACATCAAAAATCCCTGATAAGTCTACTAAAGATATAGGGAATAGAGAAAAATATATGATAGCAAGAGCTTTTTTCCCCAATACATAATTGTCAAAATAAATGCAAACTATCAACAGATACCTGAAAAAAGGTACCGAATCACTAAAAATAAAGGAAATGCAAATTAAGAAACTCTGAGGTTTCATTCCACTCTCCCAAAATTGGTAAGGATGACAAAATAGAAAAATAATAAATATTTGATGGGCCATGAGAAGACACACATGGAAATACATTTTTAGCAAAGGTGTGAAATAGTTCTACCTTCCTGGAAAATAATTTGTAAGTATATGTAAAAAGTTACTTAGCTGCCTATATCCAGTAATCCCATTACTGGAAATATGTCCCAAGATAGTCAATGACAGAAAACAAGTTTCTACACAAACCAAAATATTCACAGTAACACTTTTGGAGTAACAAAAATTGAGAGCAAAATGGATACTCATAGATTAGGATATCATTGAAAAAATGAAGTACTTATTTAAATGTAAAGGAATGTTATAAAGCCATAAGAAATAACAAATGGGGGGAATTAAGAGGTATTTGCAGTCAGTTTATTTCCTGAGAGAGGTGAGTCTAAGAGAACTGTATAATTTTCATATATTTTGAGTTTTAAGTTCATTCAGAAGAAAAAAAAAGCATTGCAAAATTAGATAGATAAAACTCAAAGATTGTGGTGGGTTAAAGGAAAATTGATTCAGCTTGAATAGCTGGAGGAACACCAATTCTCTGCTTCACTTTAACTATCCACACCTAGCCATGGTCAAATCTATGTATTTATTGCTTTTTTATTATTAAGCCTGCATCAGAGAGGTAAATGTTTCTTGATATCTGCAAAGAAAGGACAAATTATAGTCTCTTGGGAAGTAAAGCTAGAAAATGTAGGTAACACCATAATTCATCAGTACCAGTGATGACTTTCTCAAGTATTAGAGAGAGCAAGAGATTGAAATCTAAAAGATGTCTGGGAAAATAAATGATTAACACTGGAAGAAAGCCAGTAGTATGCTATTAATTTCCAATGAAAATCTCAGAGGCTAAAAGGAACCAAGTCATCCAATTAAAAAAAAAAAAGAAGTTTTTAGCAAACTGGCTGATTGAATGAATACACAGAAGAAAAAAAAAAACATTTCATTTTCATAGCAGTATATGAGCAAACAGAGAAAGCAAAACCTAAGGCATTCACTGTGACCTTGGAAAATAATTTCTCTATTGTTTTTTAGCAATATTATAATAGATTTATATAAGTCCATTTTACAGGTTTTTTTCCCCTTAATTCTATAAGGTTAGGTAGTACAAATACTATTCCCATTACATATAATAACACTTCACATTTACATAGCAATCTTAACAGATAAAGCTCTTTCATGTATGTTATTTGATTGCGTGCTTAAAATAACTCCCTAAGTGTATCAGCAAGTATCCTAGCATACCCAAGGTGGCTGCTAGCACAGGTTCTTAGATCTGCTTTTCTAAAGGAAAGCAACTCAAAATGGGTTAAAAATCTTACTTTAATCAAACATATCATTTACCTAGTTCAGGGGAAAAAGTCAGCACCCTGAACTTCAGAGAATACAAACACAAGTTATAAGCACAAGTTACAAGCATACAAAGAAACAGATCAGCAGATGGGCTTCCAAACCATCTGACCATTACATTCATAGCTAGTCAGTTACTGGAGAGGGAAGCACCAACATCTGGGTTTTTCACAGCCGGGGGGCTCAACGGCTGCCCAGAGTCTTGTCTGATCAAATCACACAACTCTTCTCAAAGTGAGCCCCAAACCAAAACTTCACATTAGGGCATATACATAGCCTTCTCCTGGCTTGGAGAATGTCACAGCCCTCTTGGCCCACTGCCCAATCACAAAGCAACAAGGTGGCAGGCATTCCTGAAAAACAAGCCTCCCACCACAGGCTCCACATGACCACTTCCAGCCTATTAGGGCACATAGTATACTTTCAAATAGGGGAAGGTTTTCAGAGTCACATAGCCACTTTAGCAAAGGGCCTAGCGGCAGGGAAGATCTTCAGATTCCCCTAACACTAAGACAAGTAGGGAAAATATTCTTATAATGCTATTACAAATGATGAAACTGAGGCTCATACAGATCAAGTGTTATAACTAAGGTCACACAGTTATTAAGGGTTGAAACCAAGATTCAAACCCAGGTCTTCTAACTCCAAGTCTTGTGTTCTTTCCAAAACGTATGATGTACTGTAATTTTCAGCTTCTGGACAGTTTCCATAAAACCATGGTATTTCATGCTATAGTTATTTTTCATATAAACAAAAAAGAACATTACTCCTGTGTTGTCCTATTCTCTCTCTCCAACAGTGGACAGTCATATCTTTCTATCTTCTTTTAACTACATCTGGCATTATGTACATCTTAATTATGCCATGCAACATTCCACCCAGCCTTCTTAAACTATCTACACATTTGAATTATTCTCTAATAGTAATAACTCAGAAATATGTACTTTTAGTGTTGCAAATGGCTTACATACATTGTTATGTTTGATCATTGCCACAGCCCTGTGAAGTAGGTAATTCAAAAATAAAATCCTTACTCTAAAGATGAAGAAAATAAGGTTCAGAGAGGTTAATTGCATTGTCTGAGGTCTCATTGTTGCAAATGGTATTTGAGCATATGTGTAATAAGTAGGACATGCAGAGTATTTCTCTGTTTGTTTTTTCCCCTCCTGGAACCAAGTGCAGGCATATTTTCTTTTTAATAGGTGACTAGAAGAAGTACTAGTTAGTCCTAGTAGTAAAAAGGAATTCATATTTTTGAGCAATCATAATTCAAAGTATCACAGAATGTTGAAAGGGACCTCATAGGCTACCAAGTTCTATCCAGACTTGAATAAGAATTCCCTTATATAACATATCCTAGGAGTTATTATCTAATCTCTGTTTGAAGGCCCAATGAAGAACAGCCTATTATCCCCTAAGGCAATCCAAAGCAGCTCTGGTTGCTAGGAAGTTTTTCCTCGTATTGAATCCAAATTTGCCTCTTTGCAACTCATACTAATTGCTCCCAGTTCTACCTCCTTGGGGCCAAGAGGAACAAGATAAAATGGACAATGTTGATTTTCTAGAATCAAAAAGGTTTTGCACAAGCAAAATCAATTAAATTAAAATTAGAAGCTAAATAATCAACTGGGAAGACAATCTTGGCAATAAACTTCTCTGATAAAGATATATCCATGATAAATAGGGAATAGATTCAAAGATATAAGAGCAAGAGCCATTCCCCAATCGACAAATGGTCAAAGGATATTGATAGTCAATTCTCTAAAGAAGAAATTCAAGCTATCAAAAACCATATGAAAAGATAATACAAATTCAAGACAAATAAAATAACTTGAAGCACGATCTTAAAACTATCAGACTAACAAAGATGATTTTTGAAAAGGAAAATAACAAGTGTTGGAGGAGCTGAGTGAACAGGGATATTAATGCACTGTCTGTGGAGCTGTAAATTGGTACAACCATTTCTGCCAAGCAATTTAGAACTGTATCTAAAAAGTCACTAAACTCTTCATAACCTTTCACTCAGTGATACCACTACTAGGCTGATACCCAAAAAAAGATTAGAGAAAAAGAGAAATGATCCATATGTATAAAACTATTTATAGCACTATTTTATATTATAGCATGTCTTGAAACAAAAAAAGTGATTATTGAGTAGGGATGGCTGAGTAACCTATTGCTTGTAAATGTAATGTGATATTATTGTACCATAAAAAATAATTAAAGGGGTAAAGCTTCATAGAAACCTGGGAAATCTTGTATGAATTGATGCAGTGTGAAGTAAGCAGAACTAGGAAAACAAATTATACAACTACAGGACTGTAAAAGAAAACAACTATGAAAGACATACAATGAATAGTCACAACGCCAGAAAACTGATGATGAAGACACCTCTCACTTCTTGACAGAGGGGTGATGAGCTAGAGATGCAGAATGAGACAAACATTTATTTTCTGATATGGCTAATCTGTAGATCTTTTTTTTACTTGGCTATACTTATTTGTTTAAAAAAAAGGAAGCATTTATTTTTTGTTTGTTGAAATGAGAAATAATAATGAGATGAAGAGTAATAGTTGTGCCAGAAAAAGAAATAATAAAAGTATTGATGAAACATTTATAAAATACACAGAAGAGAGCAGAAGGAAGTTAAGAAATAGATGTGGACAAGCTGTACAAAATTAAGATGCATGGTTTTATATGCAAATTTCTTTTTCTTTTTTTGAATATGGAAATGATCTTGTTTGTTGATGTCTATCAAATTTCTAATCTTTTTTAATTAAAAAAAAATTTTGAAACGAATTGAAGACGATAGACATTGAGCTGTTATGTAGCTTGCCACTCTTGTCAAATTCTGAAATATGATCTCTAAGTTTTGGAATTAGGTTGGAAATCTTTAACAAATGATTACATAAGGTTCAATTTCTTCTTACAGCTGGAGGACAGCTGTTCCCAGAACCAGATGTGTTTCTTGGAACATGGTAGGTAAGACATCTGAATGAAACAAATTTTATTGTCAGTCAATAAGCATTTATAAGAACCTACTGTGTGCCAGGCACTGTGCTAAGTACTGGGGATACAAAAAGAGGTTAAAAGTAGTCCCTACCTTCAAAGAATCCACCATCTAATGCTCTTCAAAAATTGTTCCTATGTCACAAATCTAACTAGTGATGAGTTAAATTCAGAGTTTAAGAAATACTGATATTTCAAATATGTCATGTAAAAAGAAATAATATCTTAAATATGAGGGAAGAATTTAACAAATTAAAGATCTAGAAATGGATCATAACTGCAGTATCCTACAAAATATTTCACTTTCACATATAATCTATTAGTTGTTTTAAATATAAGTTTTCTCGAATATTACTTTCAATATTATTTTTATTTTCCTCAAAAATCTAGTATTATCTTAAATGTAAGGATAGCAATTGGTTTAGAAAATTCCCTGGATGAGGAAACTCCCTTTACCAATGCAGATTGGTAACTTCTCTGCAACTTATAATCTAAAGAAAGCTTCCTGGGTTTTTTTTTGGCAAGATGGCACTGTACAAGCAGGGACTCACCTGAACTCTCCTCCAAAACCCTTCAAATACCTTTCAAAAATGACTCCAAACAAATTCTAGAGTAGCAGAACTCATAAAAAGAGGGAGTGAAACAAATTTCCAGGCCAAGACAATTCACAAGGTTGGCAGGAAAGGTTTGTTACACCAGGCTGAAAGAGGAGTGTTGTCCTATACAGGCTATGCCATTGCAGATTGGGCCCCAGAAAACCTGGAGTTGGCCTTGGGGTGACTGAATCACTGGCAGCAGTGGCAGTTTCCAAGTCTCTCAGTCCACAGAAGCCAAAGACAACTTAGAAGATCAGCAAGAAAGGTATGTCACACCTCAAGGAGAATGGAGCATAGTATAGCACAGGTCACACCAGCACAGCCCAGGTCCTAGCAAACTAGGAGCAGGCCTAGGGAGTAACTGAATCAGAAGTGGCAGGGGCATCTACTGCTTCCAGTGCTCTCAGCCCACAGATGGTAAGGGGGTCAAACAACTGGTCAGAAGGAGATTACAGAGGTCTTTTTGCTAGCACTGGGGCAGGACTCTGTTGCTTTCCCCATACTTGGATCCGAGTAGCAGTTCTGGGTAGCAGTTCTAAGACTAAGAGGAGTACTAGCATAGCAGAGCTTGTAGCAGCAGTGGAAAGGAGACCCTCCTCACAGTTCCAGGGCAGAAAAAAGTGATTGTGGTTGCTCACAGATCAGAGCTCAGGCCAGGAGAATAGAAAATACCTCTCAGATTATACTGCCTTGGAAGAACTGAAAACTTACAGGTCCCTAGAAGTATCTCTGAAAACAACTGCACAAAATCCCTGAAGCTTGGGACAGTGCACCCTCCACCCTGGAAGCAGAGCCCTACTTTAACAAATAGTGAAAAGTCAACTAATAGTGTGGGAAAATGAGCAAACAGAGCAAAAAAAAGAAACCTCTTACCATACAAAGTTATTATGGTGGCAAGGAAGATCAAAAACAGAATCAGAAGAAGATAGCAAAGTCAAAGCTCCTATATCCAAAGCCTCCAAGAAAAAGATGAATTGGTCTCAGATCATGGAAGAGCTCAAAAAGGATTTTGAAAATCAAGTAAGAGAATTAGAGGAAAAATCGGGAAGAGAAATGAGAGTGATGCAAGAAAATAATGAAAAATGAGTCAATAGCTTGCTAAAGGAGACCCCCCAAAAATACTGAAGAAAATAACACCTTAAAAAACAGAATGGCAAAAGAAGTCCAAAAAGCCAATGAAGAAAATGCCTTAAAAAGCAGAACTGGCCAAATGGAAAAGGAGGTTTGAAAGCTCATTGAAGAAAATAATTGATTTAAAATTAGAATGGAGCAAATGGAAGTTAATGACTTTATGAGAAAACAAGAAGCAATAAAACAAAGCCAAAAAAAACGAAAAAAAAAATAGACGATAATGTGAAATATCTCATTGGAAAAAACAACTGATCTGGAAAATAGATCCAGAGAGACAATTTTAAAATTATTGGACTACCTGAAAGCCACGCTCAAAAAAAAGAGCCTAGATATCATCTTTCAAGAAATTATCAGGGAAAACTGCCCTGATATTCTAGATCCAGAAGGTAAAATAAAAATTGAAAGAATTCACTGATCAGCTCCTTAAAAAGATCTCAAAATGAAAACTGCCAGCAATTTTATAGCTAAATTCCAGAGTTCCAGGTCAAGGATAAAATATTGTAAGCAGCCAGAAAGAAACTATTCAGGTACTTTGGGGTCACAGTCAGGATAACACAAGATTTACAGCTTCTACATTAAAGGATCAGAGTACTTGCAATATGAATTCTGAAGGGCAAAGGAGCTAGGATTACAACTAAGAGTCATGTACCCTAGCAAAACTGAATATGATCCATGAGAGGAAAAAATGGATATTCAATGACATTGAGGACTTTCCAGCATTCTTGATGAAAAGACCAGTCCTGAACAGAAAATATGACTTTCAAACACAAGTCTCAAGAGAAGCATAAAAGGGTAAACAGGAAAGGAAAATCATAAGAAACTTAATAAGGTTAAACTGTTTACATTCCTACATAGGAAGAGGGTATTTGTAACTCATAAGACCTTTCTCATTATTAGGGTAGTTAGAAGGAATATATATAGACAAAAGGCACAGCTGTGAGTTGAACATGAAGGGATAATATATAAAGGAATGAACTGGGAGAAAGAGAAAGGGAAAGGTAGAACGAGCTAAATTATCTCACATTAAAAAAAAGCAAGAAAAAGCTTTTACAATGGAGGGGAAAAGGAGGGAGGTGAGGGGTGGGACTGGGGAGGGAGGAAGAAAGAGAGTTTGGAACTCAAAGTTTTAAAACAAATGTTAAAAGTTGCTTTTACACGTAACTGGGGAAAAAATTAAATACTAAATAAATACAGGAAGGAAGGAAGGAACCTTACTCTCATCAGAATTTACTCAAAGAGGGAACAAGATACACATTCACTGGGGTATAGAAATCTATCTTGCCCTATAGGAAAGTAGAAGGGAAAGAGGAAGAGGTTGGGGGGGAGGCAATGATGGAAGGGAGGACAGATTGGGGGAAGAGGTGGCAGAAGCAAAACCCTTTTGAGGAGGGACAGGATGAAAGGAGAGAGAGAATAGAATAAACAGGGGGAGGGGGAATAGGACAGAGGGAAATACAGTTAGCAATAGTAACTACGAAAAAAAAATTTGAAGCAAGTTTCTCCGGTAAAGGACTCATTTCTCTAACATAAAGAGAACTGTGTCAAATTTATAAAAATAAGAGCCATTTCCCAATTGATAAATGATCAAAAGGTATAATCTTTTTCAGGTGAAGTAATTAAAGCTATCTATAGCTATATGAAAAAATATTCTAACTCACTATTGATTGGAGAAATGCAAATTAAAACAATTTTGAGGTATTACCTCATACCTATTAGATTGGTTAATAGGACAGAAATGTTGGAGAGGATGTGGGAAAAATGAGACATTAATGTACTGTTGGCAGAGCTGTGAACTGATTCAACCATTCTGTAGAGCAATTTGGAACTATACCCAAAGGGCTATAAAACCATGCATACCCTTTGACCTAGCAATACCACTACTAGGTCTACATCCCAAAAGAGATTTTAAAAAGACAAAAAGGAAAAATATCTATGTTACAAAAATATTTATAGCAGCTCTTTTCTAGAGGGTAAAGAACTAGAAATTGAGGGGATACCCATCAATTCGGGAATGGCTGAACAAGTTGTGGTATGTAAGTATGATAAAATACTACTGTACTATAAGAATTGATGAGCAGGAGGCTCTCAGAAAAACCTGGAATGACTTGCATGGTTGATGCAAAGTGAAATGTAGTAGGCACAAAGTAACAACAATACTATAAGATGATCAGCTATGAATGCCTTAGCTATTCTTGCAATACAACAATCCAAGACAACTCTTAAGGACTTAGGATGAAAAATGCAGTCCACCCTCAGAGAACGAACTGATGGTGTCCAAATACAGATTGAAGAATACTTTTTTTTTAACTCTTTATTTTTCTTGAGCTTTTTGTCTGTTTTCTTTCACAAAATGACTATTATGGATATGTTTTGCATGACTACACATATATAACCTATATGGAATTACTTGCCCTCTCAATGAGGGGTGGGGATGGGGAGGGAGGAAGAAAGAGAGTTTGGAACTCAAAGTTTTAAAAACAAATGTTAAAAGTTGCTTTTATACATAACTGGAGAAAAAATTAAGAACTACATAAATACAGGAAGGAAAGAAGAAAGGAAGGTAGGAAGGCAGGAAGGGAGGAAGGAAGGAAGAAAGGAAGAAAGGAAGAAAGGAAGAAAGGAAGGACGGAAAGAAGGAAGCTTGCTTCTTAGGGCACTGAAAAATGAAAGGACATATAAAGATAGCATCATACAGCTAGAATGTGTCAGTGATAGGACTTTAACCTAGTTTCTCCTGACTTCAGGTCAGAACAGAGGTATTCAAACATGTCAGTCACTGGCCATATGTGAGCCAGCAAAATACCCTTTCCCCAACCAGATTAAAATGTAATTAAGAAATGTTTGACAAAATTAATGAAAGTACAGTATAGACAATGTTAATTTGTGGTTTTCTAAGTCAATATGCAAGTCACAGGGATCCCTTATTAGGTGTTTGACAGCATTGGTCTAAACCTTTGGCCTCGAGGCTGCATGTGGCCCTCCAGGTCCTCAGGTGTGCCCTTTGACTGAATCCAAACGTCACAGATTTGTTCTGGCCTTCAAGTCACAAGTTCCTCACCCTTGAACAATGCTATCTCTCACTTTAAATATAGACAGCATATACTGTTTCCATAGACCACTCGCAGTTTCCCAAAAAAGAAAGGAATACTTAAGAGATTAATGTGGTCTCTTGGACACTCTCTTCTTGAAAAGTTTAGAAACTTATTACATGAAATGTGTGGTATAGACAGGATTGACAGAGGACCAGTCAGGAATCAGAAAGGGCTGGGTTCAAGTTCTGCCAATAATATATGATATTTTATAAGTGTAGATATAGATATAGATATAGATAGATATATAGATATTGAGAGAGAGAGAGAAAGAAAGAGAGATACATATATAATATGTACTGGCTGTGGGACTTTGACTTTACCCCTCAGTGATTCAAGAAATTCTTTGAGACTCTTAGCAGAAGAATATCATTTGAAACGTCAGAAAGAATGAAGAAGTTTCCTCATCTAATATTCTTTAGTCTAGACCAACAAAATAATAGATCCTTCAGTAAATAAATAACAATCAACAACATTCTCTTTTGGATAATATAGGATTCAGAGTTAAAGAACCTTTAAAAAAAATCAGCAAAAATCTTTTTTTTCATCCTCAGGAAAAATAATACACTGACTAACTGTCCCACTCAGTTTGGTGGTATGTTTTAACCCAATGGAGTAAAAAATATTGTAAAGGAATTAATCAGTTCCTATAGGTGTCATAGTGCATGAAGGAAGGATAAATCTCCCAATGAAATACTTGGACTAGCTATCCTAATCTGAGCATTAGGGAAGAAAAAGTACAAAAACAGTGATACTTGGGGTACTTGATTTTTTTGCCCTTAAAAAAAGTTCTGCCACCTATCTATATGCCCTTAGGTTAAGTTATTTAGCATCTCTAGGCTTCAGGATCTTCATCTGCAAAATTAGTGGCTTGGGCTAAATGATTTCCAAGGTTTCGTTTCAAGATCTCAATCTTATGACCATATCTTGGCAGCTATGAAACACTAGAACTATTTGGGTCTTAACCCTCAGAGTGTCAATACTTTGTATTTCATGGGTTCAGTGGGCTGGGGGGTAGTCCTCATGCCTCATTACTGAACACATGCTCCAATACCACTTAATAAGGAGTAAATGACAACCTCCCTCAGCCTGAGTTTCCTCATCTTTAAAACTGAGATAGTACCACTTTGCCTCCTTTGGCCCTGCACACCAAGACAATGAAAGATACATATGACTCGTCTGTTCCAGAGTAAAGGCTTTCAGGCAAAAGGAAAGAGGACAGGGAAAATGACTGATTTGGACCTACACTGCTTCATGATAGACTACTGCCCTATCACACAAAATAGGACATCAATTCCAATAAGACTTCAACAGTTAAGTGTGTGAACAAAAGAAGCTATTGATTGATCTCAATTCACCTCCATTTTTAAATAGATTGATTTTAGCAACCTTGAGTAATTTTAGAGAAATAAAAGGTGGTAAAATATAAATTTTAACTCATTTCACACTACAACTCAACTGTATACCTCATAACTAACTTCCTAAGTCTCAATCTTAAGTTTGATTTTCATTGACTTACCATAATAATATCAATATATAATTTTTTTGCTCATTTATGCATGTAGTAGAATCTTTTCATTGAAAACTACGAATACCATAAGGATTTTCTTCTGTTGCTTTCATGGGAAATAATTGACATCTAAGTGAAAGATGCTTTTTAAAAAAAGGGGAGGATCCCTGAAGTAAGAGAGGCAGTGTGAAACACTGAAAATAGCTCTAAATTTGGGGTCAGAAGACCTCGGTTCAAATCTTGCCTCTTTACTACCTGTGTGATATAAGGTGATTCACTTAATCTCTCTAAGCCTCTGCTTCATTATCAATAAAATTAGTGGGTTTGTCCAAATGATCCTCAAGATCTAATCTACCTCTAACTTTGTGATCCTACCCTATGACTCTGATCTAATGTATATCGTAGAATGGTTTGATTTTGTTATAACTTCAAAGTGTAGCCTAGAGAGGTGAAGCTTCAAACCTACTGTCCCTGAAATGCCTTTCTCTTATTTTTCCCATTCAAAAGTAATTTGAAATTCATTTCATCAGCTTTGTCATTACATGCAGACTTATCTTTTCCAACTATTGCTGATATTTGAATGTAGTTAATTATTTATTAAATAGCTAATATTTTGTGAAGCTTAATGTGAGAAACATTAATGAAGATGGTAGAAGAGGTGCTAATCTTTGAACAGAAAACACAGAGACTCCCAACTGAAGGACTGGTCATGACAAAATAACTGGATTACCCCTGAAAATCTTAACAAATGTAAATGCGTAACGCTTAAACATTTAATCACTCTGAGAAGTATAAGAGAAGTTGAGGGAATCGGTTAATGGAAACATTTCCAAAACTCTGAAAATCCTTAGAACACTTTGAAACAAGGAGAGGACTTGACATAGCTTCAAGAATCATAATAGAAACACCTTCAACAAATAATTTATAGATGAGGAAACTAAGTTGGAAAAGGACTAAGCAACTTCCCTCGTATCATATAGCTAGTGAGTATTCTAAGAAAGATTTGAAGATAGTTCTTGATTGAGGTCTAGTACACTATCCATTGGTCCACCTAACTGCCTCATTCATGACTGACGAAACTTGCCATTATTCACAGTATGTAATGTCAAAAGAACTTAATTATAAAAAGAAATATTAGTTATTGGCTTAATGTGTAACTAATAAGAATAAAGGAGAAGCTATAAGGGTAACTAAATCTGCATTTTATACTCAAATTTGGCTGTTCTCAGACCTCCTTTTTCATTGTATCCTCTTCTATCCTTATATTCCCTCTTTCTGGAATTTCCATATACAGATTCAGCACCATTTTCTACCTCTGAAATAAATTAGGATCACTTTGACTTTACAGAACATCAGGGACAAGCCTAGATGAAATTGTAAAATAGGTGATATTTATTTTGGGGGTTCTCATCATCTTTCTGGGCCCTTTTCCTCCCTTGGGAACTTACCCATCTAGTATGTCTTCATCCTCTCCTCCCCCTTACTCTTTCAAAATCTATTCTCAGAAAAGGTTTGACCTCTCCAACAAAGTGCAAATGGCTTCTCTGTCTTAATATGTGATCTCTTCTACCAGAGGTATGTGGGTTTTAATTTAGGAAAAGGAATTAACCAAAAGAAAAACAAAGAAATAAATCCCTTAATATAGAATTCTAGGTAGCAATCAACAGAAGAAACAGTATTTTGTGGAACTGAGAGTCCTTGCTAGTACCCCTAAAGTTATGCGTATAAACAATCCTTTACTATGCCTATTACTCACAGACATATGATTTTAGAACTAAAATAGATCTGAAGCGGTTATACTGAGCTTAAGTATATTATAAACTTTTAAATTATATTCGTATGTTCTGAGGAAATTTCCCTCCTTTCCTGTTGTGGGTACCTTTGCTAGTGGTCAAATTATGACTATTGATCCAAACATTTCATTAGGTAGTTATAGTATCTCTTTAAGACATGGTTGCTATACTCAGAAAATCTAAATGATTCCCTGATAAAATATGTGTTTAGAGAGATACATTTTAACATTCAACAAAACAAAACAAAAAGCCAGTAGAAAGGTCAACCTCAAGAACAGAGAAATCTTAAAAAAAAAAAAAGGTTAGAACCTTAATCTAACAAACAACAATGAAATTACTCTCAGGATCACGGCAAGAAATGTGGAATGACAAAAATAGGGGAGAGGATAAACAATGAGAGTAGATAAATTAGAAATACATCCTAAGCATATCAGTGTGAGTCAGGGACAGCCCAGGCTCACTCCTTCCTTGCTTTGGGATCCTTTCTCCCTTTCCCTTGCTGTCAATCAGCATCCTTGTTCTTTGTAAACCTATTTCCCAGCCACTGGGAAATAGTGGCAGGCTTCTCTGCCATTGGGGCAAATTTTGGCGCCAAGACTTAAGTCTGCCTCTCAGCCAATGAGAGAGGAGACAGTCAGGGAAGGGGGCTTGACTGCATTAGGGTATAAATTCTTGTTCTGCCTTTTGTAACACGCCTCTTCTCCATTATGAGTCATGGGGAAGACCACTCTCTTCTCCCAGGGAAGAGAATAAACTCCTGTATTTATCCTAAGACATCTCCAAATTTTAATTAAATTTTAGGATAGGGCTTTTTCATCCCAAACACCAAGGGGTGAAGAATAAAGACTACAACTAATTGAATTACACTTCCCATTCCCACAAGAGAGGGGTAGGGAGGACGCCAGGTTTTATTACAAGATAATGACTCTCTCATTTTCCAGATAATGAAACTGGAACCCAGAGGAATTAATAAGGCTTTTCCCATGCATCTAGTTGAGTTCAATATTTGTCCACAGCAATATGAACCAAAGGAAATTAAGTCATAAGTAGCAGAATAAGAGTAAGGAGCAGATTGGTATTCAAATTTTGTGATCCAAAGGCAAACAGGTAGTCAGCAGTCAACCCAAGGTTTGAACTCAGATCTATCACTGCAAATGCACTATTCTTTCCGTTACACGACATTGTCTCTTCAACTGGGGTGAGTAATAGATGATTAAAGAGGAAACAGAACTAAAGGAAAGGAGTGATTCAAGTAAAATGCCCAGCTCCAGGGAGATAAGAAAATTACCAACAAGCAATTCCAAGTTCAAAGACAGAAGAAATCTATGAAATAATATATCCAAGAGGCTGGGCAGGAAGATGTGTTCTGAGCAAGTCCAAATCTGGGAGTTGGAGGAAAGAAAAAGAGAGAGAGAGAGAGAAAGAGAGAAAGTGGGGTCAATACAGAGCAGGATCAAAAACATGAAACTATTGACAAATTGTTTCAGGTAAAGTAGACTGAGGAAACATATGGTATTGGAGGACCCTGCTAGTCATCCCTTCCTTCCCAAAGTTCTGCTAAAGGTGACCAAGTTGTGAATTCTGACATCCTAGCTCCTCTAGAATGTCTCCCTTCAGCTTGTGGTGATGGCTTGGTGGCATTTTGCTGACAGAAAGGCTCTAAGGACTCCCAGATGCACAGGTTGTGACAGCAGCATGCCTCTCCAACCTCCTTGCACAGACTGGGAATACAAACTGACCTAAGGTTTGTGATTTTGTACCCCCAAGAGAATCCCCTCCTGCTCTGCTTCAGAGATTTGGCCAGTGCACCCCATTCTCTGACAATCAACCATTCAATTTCAACTAACAACAGAGAAAAGCCAGAAAAAAACGCCATAGTATATTTTATTAAATGTCAAGGAAAAATAGGGCTTCATCCAAGAATCTACTACCCAGATAATTCAGGAATAATATTTTAAGGTAGAAAATATGTTTTGGATTCCCCACAATTTTCCCAAGGGTTACTACTGGAAAAGGTAAGCCTTATGTTGGGGCTTTGATATGCAAACCTGCCCAGAAACAAAATTTCTGGTAGTTCTTAGAGACTTAGCCCTTAGGGGCCTTTAATATTCAAATCAGTGGAGATCTTCAGGAAAGCCTGGATAAGCTTCAAAACTCTGAATCTATAATGGAATGTTCCTGTAAACCTGATATGGGGCAGGCAAAAACAACTGTGGGTTGTTATAATCTGAAATTGTCTCAAGGATTCTAAGTCAGGATCATTCTGTAAGTAGGAGGAAATTTCAGTGTTGCACAGGACTAGCAAAGCACCAGCAAGGCTGTTATTATCTGCAATAGTCTCAAGAGTTATGAGGACAGATTCAAGAAGACACATTAGAAACACACAAATGTTGGCGTGAATTCTATATCAGAGCCATTACAGAGAAAACATTAAGATAATTAAAGCTTTGACTGGATTAATAAACACCCAGCAGTAAGGCCATTTTGATAGACAACAAAAGGTCACAAATGAGCTTGGGGTGAGTGGGCAATAATTTAATATAAAATTTCTACACTAGATAATACAACAAAACAAAGGATGATCAAAAAGAGGAATTACTTGAACATAGTTGTCACAAATAATGAATAAATGAGGCAACAACAATGAATAGTCTCAAAGAAACATTTCCATGAAACATCAAAGATCTTATTGAGATAATAGAAAGAACAACAGTGATGAGTGCTGTAGACAGGTGTCAAGATAAGTGCCTGTGTATTTAAAATATTGGTAGTAGAATTCTCTTTGGTGCTATGGATCTGAGTCTGAGTGATCATTTGTGTTTAAGACTAGGATTGAAATAAGGTGAAATACAGTGAAATGAGATCATAGTTTTAATGGACAAGACAAATAGACAAATGATATGGATGAGTATGATAAAGAAACCAACAAATTAAAAAATTATAACCTACAATTTCCAAGAATTCCACTAACAAAAGGAAATAGGATAGTTTGGATAAATTGACAAGATTGAACAATATACCTAATATAGAAGGACATATAGAGTCCTTTTTTAAAATGGGAGGCTGGAGCCCCAGGGGGTGGGGTGGAGGAAGTATTATGCATCAGCTGACTCCAGAAAAATCAGAAGTCAGAGTCATGATTTCAGATAAAGTTGAAATTAAATTAGAAGGCATAACAGTTGGCAACTACATCAGTACTAAGGGATCTACTGATGACTAAAGTATTATACTAATATTTTAAAATATGAATATATAGAAAAGAGCAGCTTAATATTATAGGAAAACATCCTCAACTGTCTATATTTAAAGCAAGTATGAAAAAGATCAATTGACTGCATGATATGTCCATTTGTTTGAGTCAAGAGCAGTAGAATTCATGTATAAATTGAAGCTATGATCATAGGTTCATAGAGATGGAAGGAACTTTAGAGGTCATTAAGCCCAATGCCTTATTTTACAGATGAGGAAACTGAGGTCCAGGGAGGATACTTAATGTTGAGTATCATCGTATTTTTTAATACATCAAAATTTAGTGTTCCATTTTTTCTTAAATATCACCCACTTCTGATCACTTCTTTTCAGTCTGTTATTGTCAAACTATGCTTCACAACAAAGTATATTCATTCAACAGCACTTTGTTCCCTTGTAGCAGGTATGACAGCAAGGTACAAACGAAATGATTTACATGGTCCAGGACTACAAGGAGCTTGCAATAGAGTTTGAGAGACAATACCAGCATAGATGTGCAGCACAATATTAAAGCATGAAGTAAATTTGTTCCCACTAAGATGATGAGAGATAGCAGATAAGGCAGAGTGATGAAGCAGGTGGAATTAACATGAAAAGTCTTTCTGAAATAAGTTGGGACTGGAACTTGAGATCAAACATCAAATCTGTCAGAATATGGATGGGTGGAGAAACTAAGAGTTAGTATAGGGAGAAAATCAAGCAAATAGGCCTGAAGATTTGAAAAAAGTTGTCTCTAGAAACAAAAAGCAGATTAGCTTTTGATGATAGGTTGATTAAACTCTTCCTCCTCTGTGGAATTCAGTCTCCTTCTAACTTGAATGTAAGCTTTTCAAGGACAGGCAATACTAACTTGTCACTTGTATTGGGTTCTTTAGATCTGAAGGCAGCATATAAGTAAACTGTTATTTAATAAATCATTTAAACTTGCTTATTATAAGTAGCTTCTTATTATAGAAGCTTTAATGGATAAAATTAGAAAAGTCAATGCAGATAGATTCTACTATACATAGAGTATGAGATTCTAGACATCACATAATCTCTGTTATTGTTGTTTATTATTACATTCAATACTTCTGTAGCTCTATATTTCCAGAGTGCTTCATCATTTTATTACTATTATTCCTTACAGATTTGGATTGAAAAATTTTTCTAGGGCAATATACAAAAAGGGAATCTTTAAAAAAATATTTTAAGTTGCATTATTTACACATTCCTAGTCTACTGACAGTTTTCCTTTTCAGTCAGATTCTATTTATTTTCCCACATGCCATTTCAGCAAAAACAAACACAAAAATTGCTCTAAGTAAATATTCTTTCATCTACTTTCTTCACTTTCTTTGTTCTTTGTTTTTCCTCCTACTTTTTGTTAGTAAGATTTGCTTTTCCTCTTTTCTTCCTGATGACCTCAGGTCCATAATTAGTCCTCTGTGACAGTTCTTTTATCATGTCTATTTCATTGCTACATTATTCATTATTGTGACTATATTGTGCCTTAATTCCAAAATATATTGATTCTCCTCCCCATTATTTTGTAGTTTCTATAATCTTTCTGTATGTGAAAAACCTAAGAAGTTTTTGACATTGCCTACTCCCAAGAGTGTGTCTAACAATCATTTGTTTCTGTTTTTTCCCCACATTAACATTTCTATTCCTGCTTTCTTGACTTTACTCATTCAACTATTCTTTCCTGGAATAGCTTCCTCCCTTCTTACTCTCCAAGCATACCTTGAACTTCTAGAATGAATGGATGTGCTCTAAGACCTCCCTGAGTAATTTTATTCTGCTTCTCATATTCTCTTTGCTTTTTCTACTGAGCACTTATAAAATTCATATTATGTCATGTTTTTGCTTTGTGATTTTCTTTTGTTCTTTTAAGTGAGCGTGTTTTATTTTCTATTGTGCCCTCTAAATACTCTTTCTATATTTAACAACTTCCTTTCACTTTAGATCTCTTCCTCTCATGGTACTTCCATTTTGTGGCATTCTTCACTTACTAAGACCTTTCTCCCATACTACATTGTATTTATTCCTGGCTGTCCTTTGCATCATTGGATGCACCATCTTTTATGTCCCCTGCCACACTGATCTAGGAAAGTCAATATGCTCCTTGTTTCTCATTTCCACTTCCAGACCTTTTCTTTACTACCTTCAATCAGAAACCTCTCTTCCACTGAGGTTCATTCTTTACAAATGTATGACCCAAACTAGATCTTAATGGTTGTTATGTATAAGTCCGCAACTGATTCTCCCTCTTTTCTAAAATATTTGAATATCTGGCTCACAGTCTTCCTTTGCACCCAAACTCTGACCTTATCCAAGGTATCTGTAGTGCCAATGCAATATTGACAGTGCCCACAATCACGTTAGAGACCGTGACTATAACTATCATATTGCATTTGATGGCAAAATATGTTAAGCTCTCCAGATAGAGGATAAAGTTGAAGGATTTTAGACACCTGAAAACCGAATCCCAAAACCAGTAAGTCGATTCCATCATAGTACCAAAGATAATCAGAAGCCATAATAATACTGAGAGCCATGTCATCATTTAGCCTTCCTACAAGATCAATATTTACTCACAGAACTCTCTATCTCCTTGTCTAAGCTCCTCTGTCCCCAGCCATCTCCAACTGTCTGTATCATTCTCAACCAGCTTCCTGTGCTTCTTGTGAGCTCTAGGGAGCAGAGTTTATCTTCACAGCAGGGGAGGTCTTCAAACTCCCATTCCTATTACAGTATCATCAACCCATATGCTCTTTCCTAATAGCTTCTCAACTTCCTCAACTCCCTTACCAACTCCTTCACTCCATCATAGCCACACACAGGGACTGTTACACTATTGATCATCATTCACAATGCTCTACTTCCATTATCAAGAATCCAAAATTCTTTCAACCACCCAAACATACTCCCATCTCATCCTTCCATTGTCTTATTTTTCCTAAAATTATTCTTTGTTCTTACTTTGAATTCTAGTTTGTCTACATTCAGTCCTCCCCTAGGCCATCCCTCTGCTTTAGCTTCACTTTTTTCCCTTCTCAATTTTGACACTCTAGTTAACCAGCAAAGCATTACTCTGTTCTCTACTTTTGAATACCTGGCACCCTCTTGTCCTTTGAACAGTAATATCTTGGCAAACCCCAACTATTATTATACCATCCACTCATATCTTACACTCCAAATATACTGCTGAATGGACCTAGAGGAAATCACAATAAATTATTAAGAATCAATTTTTTTAATGTTACACTTTAACTTAGCTACTGGTATTCTAACTGTTAGATCCTTCTCCAATGAAAAATGAGTATATGTATCATTGAAGGAACTGAATTGTATCAGTTTTGACAGTGTAAGTGGCACTACGAAACAAAAGAACATTGCAGTAAAATAGATGGCTCGTATATGCTCTTTGGAGCAAGAAATAAAGGAATTGTTGGTTTTATTGTGTGCCAAAAAGCAAAAAACATACATAATTTCATGAAGCAATTTTTGTCTCATACTTTAGTTCTCATAATAGGTATTTGAAAAAAAGAAAGTAATTGTAATTTATGCATCAATATCTGTGATTGAAGAGTTAGAGAAATTCTCCAAAAATATCTAAGACCCTTCAAATTTAATGAACATATAATTTGATATTCAGTGACTTAGTGCAAAGGTACAAACAGGTTAGGATGATGAGAAACATAGATTGGCAATAAGAAGCAATAAAAGCTTTCTAGGTTACACAAAAGCCTTATGCCTATACATCATGAAAACTTTGAGAAAAAAAATCACAGGGCACTGGGCATAGTGAACACTGAATAACATGGCAAAAATGAAACTGATTTTATTTTACCAGTTAGGAGACTACTCTTTATTAATATTAGAGTTAATTCTGAATTACCTTGCTGTTTACATTCATACTTGTCAGACTTTCTGGGGCAGTGGTTCTCAATCTTCCTAATGCCGTGACCCTTTAATACTCATATATGGGTGTATCTGCATGTAGGCGGGCCTGCCTGGAGAGGGAAAGAAGAGTGGTGCCTCAGTACCTAAGACCATTGAAAATATGTGTTTTCTGATGGTCTTAGGCGACCCCTGTGAAAGGGTAGTTCGACCCCCAAAGAGGTCGCGACCCACAGGTTGAGAGCCACTGTTCTAAGACAAAGACAAAAATTAGTACAAGCTAGAATAAAAATAAAAAAAATATGTGGCATAAAATTAAAACAGATCTATCCTGATCTATTTTAAACTGTCATTAAAGATAAAAAAAAAAAAAGGATATGGACTGTCGGCGGTCTCCTTGACCTACCCGACCCCCGCCCTCTTACTTACCCAACCTGGGTCTTCGGTCGTCACCGGCCTCTTA
>CM053591.1:89800263-89855870 GCA_028646515.1 Pseudochirops corinnae
ACTTTAGTGGGAAGTATCTGTGTGCGTTTTTGAAGTTCTAGGTTGGTCCAGAGTCCTATTCCATGGGTATTTGGGGGTGGCTATGTGAGAGCTGCGATATATTGCTGCTGCTACGCCGCCATCTTGGCTCCGCCCCCCCATGGCCCATTATTATATGTTATTTTTATTGCCTCATGATCTGAAAGGATGCATTCAATATTTCTGCCTTTCTGCGTTGGATTATGGTATTTTTATGCCCTGGTACATGGTCAGTTTTTGTGTAGGTGCCATGTACTGCTGAGAATAAGGTATATTCCTTTCTGTCCCCATTCAATTTTCTCCAGAGGTGTACCACATCTAAGTTTTCTAAAAGTCTATTCACCTCTTTAACTTCTTTCTTGTTTGTTTTGTGGTTAGATTCATCAAATTCTGAGAGGGGGAGATTAAGGTCCCCCACTACTATAGTTTTGCTTTCTATTTCTTCATGTAATTCCCTTAACTTCTCCTCTAAGAATTTGGATGCTCTACCACTTGATGTGTTTAGTATTGATATTGCTTCATTTTCTATGATATCTTTTAGTAGGATGTGGTTTCCTTCCTTACTTCTTTCAATTAGATCTCTTTTTGCTTTTGTTTTGTTTGAGTTCAGGATTGCTACCCCTAACTATTTTACTTCAGCTGAAGAATAATATATTCTGTTGCAGTGAGTTTTGTCCACCTCTTTCCCCCTTTTGTAAAATCCTGTTTTTCCTTATCTCTGACTCATGGTATCCTTTATGTTTCTCTATTCAGCCGAGGTTCTGCCTCCTACATGAAACCTTCCCTGATTTGCCCTTTCTGCTGATTTTACCCTTCTTCCCTTTGCTACTTTGTTTTTTTCCTTCCTTATTCTGCATATACTTGTTTTGGTACATGGTATCTTTTCTCATGGGATGGCTATTGCTGTTGCTTTTTGTCCTTAGTTCTTGAAGAGAACTATGAAGTCAGGGAGGTGATGCCACATGCAAATGAATTGGGATTTATGTGAGGGAGGGCCGTGCAAAGTCATCAGTTGTACTTTTTTCCCCTGGAGCCATTTGGGTCCAGTGGACAGATATGGATCAAGATAACTGGAGATGGTCCAAGATGCACTGGGGGACCTTGACCTTTTGAAGCTAAGGTCTTTAACAGGTCTCAGTTTGACTGAGGGAGAGTCCATTCAATAATAGGATATAAGCTCCTTGAGAAAAGGGATTCATTTGTTTTTGTCTTTGCATTCCCAGTTCTTTGCACATCGTAGGAGCTCAATAAATGATTGTTGATTGATTGAAGGGATAGAAAATAAGAACTAATTGGAAAGAGGAGATTGGTAGTTAAGTAAGATCAGTAGAACAAAGGGCAGTGTGAATTAATGCAATGGGTGGTTGGATTTGGAGTTAGGTTCAAACCCTGATCTGCCGCTCATGTGACCTTAGGCAAGCCTTTTTTTTTTTTTAACATCTCTTAATTTCAGTTTCCTAATCTGTGAAAAGGGAGGGTTGAACCTGATGAACTCAAAGGCACCTTTTAATTCTAAATCCATGAACTTGTATTAATGTTCTCCATCATACTTTTCCCTGCATGCTGGTTTGTGGGTTCCCTCACATGAGTATGTTTTTTGTTATCTAGTGTTTCTTCACCACTCCTCTTATCTCTAATCTGCTATTTTCTGTAAGTTTCAGTTTGTGAAAGAACTTAATATTTTATCAGGAGGTTGGAGTCATGGCAAAAATTGCAATATCCTTTGAAGAGAAAGGAGCTGTTTTTATATTTCTCGGTTAAAATAATTATGAACTGATTATTGTTTTTGGAAGCTTGATCTCCCCTTTAAAGCTAAAATAGTCACTTTCTGAGCAGGGACACAGATTTTGCAGTACTCCAGTGAGACTTTGTACAATGGTGTTGCTGAATAGCTCTGCCAGTGGCTTTTCTTTGACTGGCAGAATGATATTTGTAGGGAATATGATTTTGAAAGCGTTTTTCTGGCAATTAGAGTGAAAAAAAAAGGCATGGGAGAGAGTTGGAAATTTTGCTGACTTTGCTAACTCTCAGAAGCTGGACGTGGAATTTTGTGATTCTTTTGTATATCTCAGGAAACAACTGGAGGATACTTCACATCCCAGCATAGGAACATAGTGTTATCAGATCCATTCACCAGAAGAGATGGTGCCTCTAGAGAAAGACCAGAGAATCAGGGTTTGTATAGCCCAAAGGATTCTGTGTAAAGAATTGTTCTCCTAAAGTCCTGGCTGTTACTCTAAGGTCATGAAACAGGATGCTTTTTAAGATTTTCATTGTGTTTTGCATTCCAAATTGCCTCAGGACATCTCTCACATTATAACCTCTTCCTAGTCTCTAGTTGAATCTTCACTTTCTTTATTTCTAAGCAGATAAATCATCTAGCTAAATGTTTATTGTCTTTTTATAATGTATGGATGATTTGTATTCTCCAACGTCAGAAATTTTATAATGTATGGATGATTTGTATTCTCTAACGTCAGAAATAAAATTTCTGATAAATTAGATAAATAGATAAATTAGATAAATTAGATAAATAGATAAATTAATTATCTATTAATTTGTTAATAGATAATCTTTGTTAATCTTTATTAAAGATAAAGATATCTTTAATATCTACCTGATTTCATGGAAGTTAGAGCCAGAGCCCTATTGCCCATTGGTTGTTGTTCATTCTTTGTTTTCCAAGAAAACCAATGCTATCCTGGGGTGAGAGGTCTTGACTTGCAGGTGAGTGAGGTAGCTGCACAAAATTGTCAGCCTCTCACTCTCTTTTCCAGGGTCATTGAAGCTCAGTGGAAGGACAAAAGTCAAGACAACTGGTGATGGCCCAGAGATGCAGTGGATGACCTTGGCATCTTAGATGTCTGACCAAGCTCTAATTGCTTCCCAGCACCTGCTTCAGCAGCCTGCCTTCATGGCTATTGGGACAAATTGAACTCATTTGCCCATTCAGTCCAAGGAAGTCTTGATATGCTTGGGGAAGACATTTCCTAACTTACAGAGGGGTTTGAGGCCTATCAGTTACCCTTCACCTGATTTAGCCCATCCACTGAGATGGTTTAGTAGTGTATGGCTGCTGTGCTTCTTAGAGCCACATGTGAGAGTTGGGTGAATAAGGTGGCCACCAAATGTGGATAAGATCCTTAAAAAGGGCTCAGCAAGCTTTCACTCCAGAGTGGCTAGTCCTCCCTGTACATCCCATTGGTACCTCTTGGACCAGGGAATGATGATCAATAAATACTTATTATGCCACTGCCAGACACAGTGCTAACCTCTGGGAATAAAAATAAGAAAAAGAGAAAGTCTCTGACCTGAAGGAGTTACTATTCAATGGGGGAAGATAATACACAAAAAGAGACTGTAAAGGGTGAGAGGGGTATTGCTAGAGGGTACCTATTTTGTATGTTTGTGTTGGGGGGGTGGTGGGTGTGGGTGGGGGGGGGTGTGGGTGTTGTGTGTGGAGAGGGGGCATGGATGATGTGCCTGGGAGTAGAATTCAAGCAGAGCAGCTAATGGAGAAATGGTTAGCTGGAAAAGCCTTCTTTAAAGGGAGACTTTTGAAGAATTCACTGCTCTGTCCTCGAGGCCTCTGACCAGAGGGGAAAGGTAAATGATGACTGAGGAGCTGTTGAGCACCAAAGAAAAGTCAGTCTTCACCATGAGATTTCAGTTGATGAACTTATCCTGAGGGAGGCAGGATGCTCTTGCGATCCGTGGAGCTTAGATTTAAAACCAGAAGGGACCCTAGCAATCATTGAATTCAACTTCTTTGTTTTTTACACTTGAGAAAACTGAGGCCCACATATTTCATAAGTGTGATTCCCAAATCAATTTCCAAATCAAGTCAAGACTACTGAGGACTCAGGTTCAAATTCCACTTCTAGCACCTGCTACCTGTGTGGCCTTAGAAAAGTCCTTAACCTCTCTGGGCCTCAGCTTCCTTATTTGAAAAAAGAATGTGATTGGAATCAATTATCTCTAAAGTCCCTTCTAGCTCTTGCACTGATATAAGGGCAAGAATATGTATTGATTATGTACCTACTATGTATCAGATACAGTGATAAATCTTTAAAAATATCTCATTTGATCCTCACAACAACCCTGTGAGATAAGTGCTATTATTAGCCCCATTTTACAGTTGAAGAAAGTGATGTAAACAGAAATTAAGTTCCCAGGGTCAAGTAGCTATTACAATGTGTGAGGTCATATTTGAACTGGAAGCCCAGCACTCTACCCACTGTGCCACTTGGCTGCCACTATGAGGTGGTCTCAATCATGACTCTAAAAAAAATATACATCTTACTAGAGGAATGTTTAGCACACAAATTAACTTGATTTTCTGAATCATTTGAGTAAAGCAAGCATTTACTAAATACCTAAGATGTGCCAGGCTGAGCATACACAGGCATACACTGCCCTCAAGGAGGTGGTTTTCAACTCTTTTTCAGAGAAGAACTTACTAGTGACATTTTCTGCGTGGAGAATATAAAGAACATGGCATTCAATAAGCAAGACATTTGATTGCTAAATGTCAGAGTTCAATATTATCTATTTGTTAAGAAAATTCTTTTATTTATTTCATCTCCTGAAATTGCTAGGACTCCGCTGGAATTTGTTTACACAAATTTACTGCTTTCCTTGCATCTGTAACAAGCAAATACTTAAGCCTTGGCGGTCTCCTTTACTACTCCCACTCTTCTATGACTAAGCCAGCACTGCTTCTGAAGTGTCTTTCATAGAGACAAATTCCACCTTAAATGAATTTCTTCTATTAGTGTAAAAGGAAATCAAACACTTAAAAAGCAGTATATATAGAATGGAGACTTGCTTAGCAAATTTCTAAGTAATGTGTTTTTGTTGTTGTTCAGTCATGTCCAACTCTTCGTGACTCTATTTTTGGGAGTTTCCTTGGCAAAGATCTGGAGTGGTTTGCCATTTCCTTCTCCAGCTCATTTTACAGATTAAGAAACTGAGGCAAACAAGGTTAAGTGACTTGCCTAGAGTCACAGTTAGTATCTGAGGTCAGATTTGAACTCAGGAAGAGGAATCTTATTGACTCCCATCACTATCCACTTTACTACCTAGCTGCCCTAAGTAATGTGTTGGTGTCTCCCAAAAGGTTAATGACAACCTCCCTGAATGTGTTTCATTTCCACAGGTACAATAGAATTTCTTTCCATCCAGTTCTCCGAACCCTATGTCTGTGCTACATTGGGTTTTCTCAGATTCTACCCATTATGACTCAGTTCAAATCACTCTTCTTTTGACCAGCCTTCTTGGACTGGATCACTCCTTCCTCTGACATTTTCTCTTCTGAATTCACAGCACAAATTATCCATTCATTTGATACGTGATTGGATTAAAATCCATAAGGATTTATTAATCACCTACTATGTGCCGAACACTGTGATAGGCATTGGAAAAAGAAAGCCAAAAATGAAACAACCTTTGCCCTCGAAGACACTGTATTTTACTGGAGGAATACAACATGTATACAAATAAATAGAAAATAATTTAAAATATTTTCAAGAGGAAGAGAGTACCAATCACTAGGTGAATGAGAATAGGACATATATAGTTTAGGTAGCAACTGAGAGGTACATTGAAAATAGCTAGGTAGATAGTTATATATGGAAAAAAATATTATTCTCTGTCACTATTCCACTTTGGACACTGAGAACACTGAAGCCCCCAAACTTCCATGGGATTTTTTGCCTCCAAGAAGAGACTAACATAGAGTTCAATCTCATTTGTTTTCTTTCTTTTACACTATGTCTCTTACCTTGTCTCACTATAGATACAGTCCCCTCTCTTAGCTGCCCTTCCACCCACACCCTTATACCCTATCTTTGTATCCCCTTCCCCCTTTTTGGTGAAGATCTGGGAAATTGAGCTCTGCAGAACATCTATTTGTTCTGCACTGGGTGTGTGTGTGTAGGGCTCTATCTACAAGTAAGAAGTGAAACAAACCAGATTCTAGTATCCACCTCTAGTGATGTTCTCCAGCTTTGGCAGGGTCCTATGTTTAAAGAACTCAGGGCAAAAATGTAGGTAGGTAGCCACTTCTTTACTTTTCAGCAATAACAGCAGAGACACTAATTCAAATTCTTGCTGCATATACAGGCATTTAGGGAAGCTGTCCTTATAGCAATAGAGTCTGCTATATCTGAGGGCAGAAACCAGCAAGTTTAAGTTGTCTGTGGTACCAAGAATTTGATTATAGGTCACACTAAAGACTAAGCCAGATTTAGGGGGATAGATTTTGGATCAATATAGAATTATGAGCTGAGTATCCAAAATGTTGAGAAAGAAACCAAATAAAGGCATAAACAAGAATTAATTAATCAGGTAATGGAATATTATTGTGCTATAAGAAATGATAAACAGGATGATTTCAGAAAAACTTGGAAAAAATTACATGAACTGATACAAAGTAAAGGAAGCAGAACCAGGAAAACATTGTACACAGTAACAGTAATATTGTACAATAAAGAACTGTGAATGACTTGGCTATTCTCAGCAATGCCATGATCCAAGACAATCAATCTGAAAGGACTCATGATGAAAAATGCTATCCACATCCAGAGAAAGAACTGATGTTGTTTGAATATAGGCAGAAGTATGCTATTTTTCACTTTCTTTTTTTCTTTGAGTCTTCTCACACAAAGTGACTAATATGGAAATATTTTACATGATTGCACATATATAACCTATATTAGATTGTATACTGTATATAAGGGGAAGGAGGAGGGGAAGGAGGGTGGGATAAAATTTGGAAGGTTAAACTTTTTAAAATCCCCAATCTTAAAATTTGATTTTACATAATTGAGGGGAAAACAAAATATTATTTTAAAAAGAGTTAATCAGAAAATATTTCTTGGGAGCAGTAAAACTATAGAATTTATCTTGAAGATGATGAAGACGATGGTAGAGAAAAATTGGCAGAAAAGAAGGAAAAAGACATTCCAGGTATCAAATAGGGCACATACAAGAACACATATCAAGAAGGGTGTTTTTCAGCTGCATATGGTGTTCAGCATCCTCTTTGACCTCTTAGCTGACAGATAGGGTTCCTGGAAGATTTTGCTGTTCTTTTTCCTGTGGGTGACATATTTTTCCCTTTTGATTTCTTTCTCTGTCACACATCTAAGTTTGTCTTTCTGTGGATTATGGTGGACTATGGTGTGCTGGGGCATGTACAAAGGACTCATCATAAAAATAAATCTTAAAAACGGAATTTTTGCCTACAAAATAGAGAAGCTATATGCTGTCCTTATTATAGGTTTTCTGACTGTCTGACTTACTGATTCCCTGCTAATCATTGGGTTGGCTTCAGTGGTCAGTTCAACAATTGGTTGGTGCTGGTTTATTCTTATTTCCTCCATTGCTGGCATCGTACTCATCCTGGCCTTCAAGGTGAGGGTGGTTGATTAAGTCACCAGTTTCTCTGCTAGTGCCAGGCCAGCTATTTTATAACTTTACACACATTTCTCATTCCTGATTTTGCTCATGCTTCACTAGCCCCTACTCATACCTAGAATGCTTTATTTTCCACCTATTCATATTTACTGCCTCCTTTAAGTTATGATTCATTACTATTTCCTTTAGAAGCCTTACCTGATCAATTATACTTTACTCTGCCTGAGGGCAGCTAGGTCAAATAGAGAGTTGGGCCCAGAGTCAGGAAGATCTGAGTTCAAATCCCGGTTCAGACGCTTACTAGTTATATAACCCCAGGACAATCACTTAACCGCTGTCTGCCTCAGTTTCCCCAGTTGTAAAATAGATCCAATAATAGCACCTACCTTCTAGGGTTGTTATGGGCATCAAGTTGGATAATATTTGTAAAGTGCTTAGCACAGTGCCTGGTATATAGTAGGTACCTAAAAAAATGTTTGTTCCTTTATCTTCCTTTTCCCCCTCCTGGAAATGGAAATAAGAAAGTCATATGTGGAAGACAGCAAACAGATTAGCTTGGATAAATCAGAATAAAAGGAGGGGAAAAATCAGAGAAATAGGAAGGTCATCTGAAAGTCAAGATTTCAATTTGATGGTAATTTTTTTGTTTTATTTGGGGGAGACTGAGAGAGGAAATGAAGTGTTTATTCTTAATGAAAAAGCAGTGGCAATGACCCGAACCATATTTTGACACCTCAAACCTGTAAGACTGAATCTGGAAAATTTGCTATTGGTCTTCTGCCTTTCCCTTCCCTAAGAATTCCTCATTCTTTCTGTATTTTCCACATGCTACTTCTCTTACAGATCCTTTGAGCTCCCACAAATGACTGATGGATTGTCTTGATATCTCTGTTACTAGATCATTCCCATTTTTTATTTTGCCTCCATCAAGAGAACAGGAGGGGTATCTTTTGTCTTTTTTAAAAGTCTTTAGCTAGAATGAGGAAGTACAAGCCAATGGGGAAACAGAAGTTAATTTATCTTTTATTTCATAGCATAACAGGATTGAGAGCTTAGAAGGGCCACGGGCATCATTTATTCCAATACCCTCCTTTCCATGACCAAAAAGGCTGTGAGCTTTTCCTTTTCTGTCCTTTTCAGAATCCTGTACTGGCTGACCCTTTAATAGCATAGAAGAGGGAGATGTAGAAGCTTATTCTACACTTCTCTGCAATTTATAGCCTTAGAGAATTATCTGGGAAGCCTGAAAAATTTTTGGGGGAGGGCTGAATTCTAACTAGGGTGTGTCAGAGATAAAACCTGAACCTAGGTGCTCTGACTCAGAGGTCAGCTTTCTACCTGCCATTCCAAGATACACCTTATCATTATGAAAATCAATAATTTTTTTGAAAAAGATAGTGTACACTAAAAATGTATTATTTTTCTACTGTGTCTGATTAGCAAAATGATCCATTTTTCTATATAGTATTTGTGTATGTAATGAGCCAGTTTCCCCAGAGTGATTATTACAGTGTGAATATTTGACCTTTTCCCCTGCGAGTTTTGCTTCATGCCCCCACATCTTACTTTATCCGATCTTAGATTCACCCCCTAGGGATGGTACATTTAGCTCCCCTTCATTCATACAAAGTTTTGCTATAGTCTATGTCATAAATAGGCACAAATGAGTGAATGTCCATGCATACACACATGTAGATATTATATTTCAATTACCTTGAGAAAAGTTTGACTTAAAGTACATCTTTCAGCTTAGACCCTCATCCAAGTCTAATTCATCATCATCAGCCTTGGGAATTGCTTTTTGGCCCATCTCTTGAGCTATGCTTCTCTATGATGCAGAAGGCTATATTTCTGCTTAATATTGTACTGTATGGGGCAAAGGTAATTGACTTCATTCTATCTAGTCCCAGGAAACAAATGAGGCTACAAATAATGTGATGTAGAAAGATAGACTAGCCTGGGAGAGAGTGCTTAGTAGGACTTAGTGTTTGTTGATTTGAACTGCATTGGAGAAAAGAGTAAAAAATTCTGTTGCCAGTTGTCCTGATAAGGAAGTAGATTTGGTTCTAAATGATGAATAATAGTGCTCAGCACTTTATAATTCCTAAGAGCTTTGCAGATAGTAATTAATCCATACCTCATTCTTATGGTGCTCCTTTTTCACAGAAAACACTTTCTAAGTGACTCAGTGAAAGGATCCCTGAAAATAAAGGCTAAACAGTGGTGGGAAACCTGCAGCCTGGAGGCCACATGTGGCCTTCTAGGTCCCTGGGTTCAGGTTTTTCACCAAGTCCAAGTTTTAGAGAACAAATCCTTTCCATACTGTGAGAAAATATGACAGAGGCAGCATGGTACAGGGCATTTGAATTCAGAGCATGGGTTTGAATTCTAGGTACTCATATGATTTGTGTTATCTTGGACAAATCACTTAACTATGTCATCTGTAAAAGGAGGGGGCCCCACAGTAGAAGGCTTTTGAGGTAGCTTTAAATCTACGACTTATGCAGTATATGGGGCAGCTAGATGGCTAGGTGGATAGAGTGTTGGGCTTGGAGTCAGGAAGACTCATCTTTATGAGTTCAAATCTGGCCTCAGAGACTAGCTGTGTGACCCTAAGCAAGTCATTTCACTCTGCCTTAGTTTCCTCATCTGTAAAATGAGCTGGAGAAGAAAATGGCAAAACACTCCAGTATTGGCCAAGAAAATCCCAAACTGGGTCACAAAGAATAGGACATGACAACAACAATGTAATAAACTCAGATGAGTTCCTCCCTCCTTATGTTATTCTCTGGAGTTCTGTTTAGAACAATGTTAAGAGTCTCTTGACCCAAAAGTTTTTCATATGATTAAAGATTAGCACACTTTTAACAATTTACAAAGGGAAACTTTTCAGTGATGAGGGGGAGAGGGAGATGGATTTCTAGGAAATCCTTTGAGGGTTCTTTTTAGTCTGAAAGGAATTATTGGACTCAAGCAATCTTTTGGCAGAGTTATAAAAGTTTATTGTTACGCTGACTTTGCAGTGGGCAGGAGAGGAGTGTAAGGGAACCTGCAAAAGTGCAGGAGTTAGAGATACAGTTTTTAAAGCCATAAAGCTGTCAGTCAGAGATTAATTATGCTAACTAGGTGAGTAAGGGTGGAATTAGGGAGGAGTTTAGGAGTGATCAGTGCTTAAAGGGACATGCACTTTTTGAGGCAACTGTGCAGGCATATTGCTCAAAATTCACAGGGAGAAAGCCCATGGGGGTGGGGGGACTACCAGGAGGTGTGGTTTTTCCTTGACATGTCACTAGGTCACCTGTGGTGAGGGCTGAGATATGTCCAATCTTTTACTCCTCAAGGTCTGGGACAATAGGCTTGATTGTTTTAGGAGGTGCCAAGTTGGGAGGGAATTCTCTCTCTGATAGAGTGTTCAAGGATTTTGGGTGCAGCTGTCCACTTAGAACAAAGGGACTATGCATTTCTCTAAACTAAAGTTTGTTTGAATGCTTGGGTGATGTATTCATAGGTATGGCTACTGTAGCTAGGCAGAGTGCTGGCTCAGGGAAAAGACTTTTAGGCTGGGGGCAGTGTGATTTTACAACTTGGCTTCACAGGCTGATATCACAAACATAGGTACCTGAACACAAAAATATGATTTTACAAACTGAAGTTACAGACAAAAGCATTCCAGACCCCACCATCAGGACAAACATTTATCCAAGCCACCACTACAAAGATGGAAGTCAAGCAATGGTAATGGCTATTTTGTGTGGTTAGTATGATTCCTCTGGAGATAGGTCAAAGAGATGGGTGGTTGGGGTAAACTCATTTCTCTGGGACCAGGACCAAAAACTTGCTGGTTAGGGTAGCTGATCATTGTCAAAAATGAAGGGTATGTGTAAGGAAGAATGTTAATGGTGACTTTATTTTCTCCAGAATATAAAAATATTTCATTGTCATTGTGATTAGCTTGCTGAAACCTGGGTCTTTCCTGAAATAAGTTGTAATTACATAAGTATCTAGGCTAATAACAAAAGTATATTCTTTAAGTAGTTACGACAGTATTAAAATACCAGTAACAATTTTCTTTGGCCATTTGTTACAAAAATGCCATTAATCTCAGTGATTAAAACTATCACTTTATTCAATTTCACACCAAGGAAAATAAATAATTTTAACATTTAAAAAAACTTGATTTTGATATTCAGCCAAATAATGCCAGTATGTTGATAATGATTATTTTAGAGTTAGAGTTCTTGTTTTTTAGTCATGTCTGACTCTTTATGACTCCCTTTTGGGGGATTTTCTTGGCAAAAATATTGGAATGGTTTGCTGTTTCTTTCTCCAGCTCATTTCATAGATGAGAAATTGAAACAAAGAGGGTTAAGTGACTTGCCCAAGGTCACATAGCTAGCATCTGAGGCTAGATTTGAACTCAGAAAGATGTCTTCCTGACTCTAGGCACAGCACTCTATTCACTTTGCCACTTAGCTGCCCCATTTCATTAGAGTAGCCTTTACAAATTTAAGATATAATTTACCATAAATTTTTATCTCTGATATCAACTAGTTAAGTACATTATCTTGAACTTAATCTCATTTCCAGTAATTCTACTTGGAAACAAGAATTATGAGAGCATAACATTTATTTTATTCATTGCAATTGACACATCTAACTTTTCACATGTTCAGGGTTATTAAAAATTACTTTTTTCTCTGGATATTCCTGCAGGAATTGCTTAGAAAAGAAACCATTCATTCACCTATGCATGATTGAGTATCTGTGATACTCCTAATAGTCCTGTTTTCTTTGCTCCCAAGCAATATGTTGCAGCTATAAGAAATAGGAATATCCTTTAAAAAAATCAACTGAGTCACCCCATACCATTGTGGCTGAAAATGCAGCAGCTACTCTTGGCCTGAGTCCTGCAAAGATTCTGCATAGGATCTTTGACTTAACCCACTATAGCTCAGAGCTCCAGAGCTCAAGCTCTCCAATAGTGCCAAAAGCAGAGTGGGAATTACTAGTATGTACCACCAAAGCTTACCATATTTATTTTTAATCCTTTCTTCTTCATGGGCTCCTATATGGAATATGCTTAAACATCTGAAAGTTCTATGTAGCTTTCTACATATCCTGTTTATATATGACATTTCTGTGTTCCTGTCCTGTTCTCCTCCGGATACTAGTCCCTCTCTCCTAAAATTACCCTATATTTATTTTGTATATGGACATGTTATCTTTCCAGCAGGATATAAAGCCTCTGAGGGCAAGGAATGCATCATCTTTACCCTTTGGAGATACTTAATAAATCGTCATTTATTAGTTGGGTTGATTAATAACAACAACAACAATAATTATTAATATTATATAAACACCAAAAGTCATCCAAAATGTGCCCTTTAAAATTTAAAATAGATATGTGCACATGTATACACCATGACCACTTGCATCCCACCCAGATCCACACACAGAAAACTGCCTTTCATATTGGCATTTGTTGAATTGCCAAAGACCCTAAGAGTATGGCAAACACTAGGGCTTGCCCACCATCCTTGCCCAAACTTTCATTCAGTTGGATTTGGTCAATCTGTCTCAGCAGAGAAAGAAAGAATGACTATAAAATCCTTTTTAAATGCTTCTTTTATTTCATTGGTTGCACATTGGGTGAGTGAACTCAATATTACAACTGAAACATAGAATTGATACAAATTAGACTTCTGTTTACATGGAAAGGTAATGAATGAGGGCTTTCGGTAAGTGTTACTGAAAGATTTAGTAGAAGTGTTGTCAGTGGAGTGATTGAGGTGAATGTTTTGGTGAAGTGCTGTTAAATTACTGAAAACCAATAATGAAATGCTGTTCTCAAAATAAGTGGAGATCCAGTCTCTTAACCACAGCATTTACTGAATTGATATTTTCTCATCTTGGATTCTGGTGATTTTGTTTTTGTAATTAAACAAAGCATTTAAGATTTATTCATCATAATCAGACTCTTCTGAATATAAACAAACTTTTGGCAAATAATATTTATACAGAAAAATAGTTTTAGATCCTCTCAAATCCAAGAATTATTCTATAAAATTACATTATAAATAAATAAAAAGCAAAATCTGTTGTACATATATTTGTACATCTATGTAATTGCCTTGCCTCCTCCTTACTGTAAATGGTATCCTTATGGTCCTTTTGCATAATATAGTCACAAATTCTGGAAAATGAATATCTTATTAAAAATACAGTCTTTTCTATTTCTTGGGATGTGTAGATGTGATGCTTTTTGATGGTTTATCGTAAAGGGCTGAAAACAGTTGTATAATAGTCATTTTAAAAAAATCAAAATTATGAAACAATAACATGAAAGACAATGTTATAACAAATAGTCTACAAAAATATTTCAGTGATGCTCATAATTTACCTTTTAGTTATGTGTACTAAGTTTTCAAGGAATCTAAATTAACAAGTATTAAAAAAAATGAACAAAAACAACTTTGAATGCTATAGGCAAGTTGTAGCATAACTACATTGTTAGAATTGAGAAAAATTACAAATACTAACAGTATATAATGGTAAAACTACCAAAGTAATAAAAGTTTAGATACAATAGTTTCCCACAAATTAAAACAAATGTAACAGTACAAGCGCTATGTTAGATTACACGTAGATTGTGATTTTTCTCTCCTTAGGGTGATCAGATCTATGACTTAATATAAATAGATAGGAATTAGACTCTGAGCAACATGAGTTAAAATGGCAGATCTTTTTTGAGACAAATCATGACACAGTGTCTCTAGTTTTCAGAATTGGCAGTGATGCCAACATTTAAAATATTTTACATTCAATCTGAAAAGTTTAAGTCAAAATACTGCAATCACTAATATGCTCACAAAATAAAGGGATGTTTTAAACAATTACACATCATATTCATTTATTACAGCTGTTTTGTTTTGGAAACAATAATTTAAAGACTATGTAGGTATTGTATCGGACGTGTGCAACATATAAAATGTGAAATATGAAATATTTGGTACAATAGTGCTTAAAATAAACTTCAAAACAAACTTTCTGAACAAAATTTAATTGTATCGCTATAACCTTGAAGATCAACCAAGTATTTAAAAAAGTAAACAACATTAAAATCTGTTTCATCCATATATAGTATATATGTATGTGTATATGTAATATGTATGTACTTGTATTAAAGTTTTTTTTATATTTTTGAGACATAAAATATGCTTTAAGGTGAAAAGATTAAAAGAACTATTTTTCCATGCTGTAGTCAGTTACAACCCTTTAATTCAACTTTTAAAATGTAAAACAGTAATGGATTTTTAAAAGTGAAACTATCTACTTTTTTGTTGTTTGTTTACATAGTAATTTAGATTAAAGTCACAGTCAGATTTTAGGTGACTAACCTCAGATTTACTTAAATTAGAATATTATACAGATCTCCTCACCTACAGCTTCTTTATTTTACTACGTACATCTTTAGTTTCAAAGTGTTATTCTGTGACAGGCAACTGGATGGTGAGTTTGAAAGACTAATCACTTAGATTAGGTTGTTGGCATTGGCCTCCTTTCCTTCAAGCTGGATGAAGTCTGGCAAAATTTAGGCACTTCTGCAAAGTCTCTCTTATAAAACAACATTAAAAATATATTTGTAAAATAATACCTTCAAGACTTTGTTGGTTGGGGGTATGAAGCTCATACCGTGCAAAGTTTTTGTTTCTTTTAATCTATTTCTCTTATTCTAGAATCACACGATTCAACACAGCATCTCCAGGCAAGCCAAACACTATGCTTTGATGCATCCCCAGAACTTGTGCTTGTCCTTGGATTTTTCCATTAGAATTTGAGACCTGTAGGACAGGTCTTAGTTTTACTTCACTTCTTTCTTTGCTGCAGCATCATCTCATTGAGAAGTGAACACTTACCCTTTGATTAAGTGGGCAAAGGAAACGATAATAATTAGAGTGAGAATTTAACCTGTACTTGGGACAGGTTGGAACCAATGCAAACTGATTATTGCTAAATTTGAAATGTTCTGAGTCTGAAAAGAAGAAATTGGTTGGGCTTTCTGCATCAGCTATAGTTATGGAGATAAGACAATATTCCTAGGACAGAAAACCATGTTTAGAGAACTTTTGAAAGTAAACTTTACCCTTTATGTCTTTAAACATCACAGCTGGCATCAGGTAGTTAACTATTTTAGGTTGGAATATACTAAGCATACCATATTTAATACTCATATATGATATAGCAGCACTAGCTTCTTAGAGTTTGTGATCTGTCCAGAAGAACTACATTTTTATTTAGCATGCAGTTTGTGGCAATTCTATCGAGGAGGAAACAGGATAGTATGTACAGTAACAATGTTTTGTTATTCTCAATGCGGTTTCTTGGCATTCCATTCCATTTCTGCTGATTATTTCAGTATTATCTGTTAAAAAGGGAAAAAAAAATCACTGTTAGATATCCTTTTGTGAAAATAAAAAAACTGCAAATTCATGCATGGGGCTTGTCAAAATGGAGTCAATTCTATGGGTTTTTCATCAGCTTCTTATAATATATATGAGTGTGAATATAATGAATACACAAATTCACCCTTAATTCTGCAGGAAAGTGGTTGCATGGCACACTACTTCTCATAATTTGATCACTATGAAGATAATGCAAATAAATTTCCCCCCTGTATTTTCTTCAAGCTTATTTTGCCATTTCAGCATTAATTAGGGCATGTGGGACCACTGAATCACTGATTTAGAGGTAGAAGGGACCTTCGAGGCCATCAAATTCAACTCCCTCATTTTGCAGACAAGGAAATTGAGGCTAACAGATATTAAGAGACTTGCCCAAGGTCATATAGCCAGGAAGTGTCTGAGGTAGGATTTCAACTGAAATATTCCTGACTCTAACATTCCATCCCTAGTAGCAGTCTTATAATGTGTAAGGTCATGCATGCATTGTTATCTGATCTCATTCTCTTTAAATGAACCAGAGCTTTTTTCTGTATATTCAGTTCATCATAAATCCATATCTACTGGCTATCAATGATATTCAAAGAATTTGTATATGTATATTCATATGTATATACATGTATAACATGTATACATGTATATATGAAAAATTGAATGCATTTTTTCTAAGTTGACTAACATTCATTCACTAACTTCCATTATAAAACTGGAAATGTATTCTAATAGAAATAAATTTTGACCAAATATATAGTAGAAATCACTTTATGAATTTTAAAGTCCCATGTTTAAATGAAACATGATAATTTCCTATGAATATGAAATTTATTCTAAATTAGTCAAATGTAAAAAATATTACATTGAAACTGAACATTTAATGTAAAACCTTTGATCGCTAAGGTCCTTTACAGTTTTAAAATTCTATGATTCTAGGTCAATGGCAAAGGGAGATATATCCTATATGTAGCCTGACCCTTTATATTCAGAATATCATATATAACTATCTTTATAAACATTCTGTTTTACAAATACAAGCTTCTAACTATTCTTGCAGAGAAAGTTTACGTTGTGTTATGTTTTAGCCAATAATTTGTTTATTTAAAGTCCCAAAATTTTTGTTTAGGAAGTATCTTTTATAAATTCTTTATAGTAAGGGTCTTCCTGAAGAGTGGAAGATTATTTACACAGTAAAAGAGCCATTACCTTCCAGCACACTTTATGATTCTAAGACATGTGGATTCTCTCATGTAGTCTTCCTTTAGGTGGGTCCAGCCGTATTTTGTAAAAGTATAGTTTTAGCGCCCCCAAATAATAGCTTACAGTAAGTAAATACAAGTGTTCCTTAACAGAACACAATATCATGCAATGGCATCTTGAGTTTTCAGAATGGAGAAGCAAGGCATGAACTCTGCTGAAGTTGCCTATAGATATACTTAATAGAAACCCATATCTCTAGATAATAATGTTTGTTTCTTTTATCAATTTTAACTAATGTATCACTTTCTTTTGGTATGATCACTAGGACTTCAGTTTGGAAAGAAAATGCATTCTTTGTTGAGCTATGTACTATAAGATCTGGAAAAGTTATATTTGATTTGGAAACATTAATTAATATCACATATCCTTTTTTTTTTTAAAACTAGAACACTACCCATATCCTCCACATTGAAAGATTTTAACTTAATCTTCTCATCTGGGCATACAGTTATTACATGTTAATTGTTTAGTTTCTTCATTTAGCTGCAATGCTTCTTAAGCAACTTGTGCTCCAATGTGTTAAATCATATACCTTTTAAATTTTATTCTAAAATACTAAGAGCTTCTTTATAATGCCTATGAGATAAATATCATGTCATATAATGCTGTGATTCTTGAAAATGTGTTTTCCTTTTAGAATTTATTTATAGTCAGGCCTATTTAATGAAAAGGCCAAATAGGATAAAATGTGAGCTATAATAACAAAATTTTTGATACACCTGGAGAAAAAGCAGTCTGTAGAAAGCATAGCAATGGGCAAATCATAACAAAGATATTTTCAGCATATATCCTAAAAGAAATCCATAACAAAGTGTTCAGTTACTCAGAGGACCTCAAACAACTTTTTGAGCTGTGAGTTTAAAGAAGAAATATGCAAGACCACCCACCTTTAATTAGACTGTAAGTTAGCATTGCACATAAGTACAAAGCACTTACTAGACTCACCCATGCCACTTTTGCTCCAGGCCCCAGGCTAACTGTCTGAATTATACGGATAGTGAAATCAATCAACACAACCTCCTAGAATACTGAACTCTTAACTATTACTCATCTCAGACATGTAAGGCAGCAATAACTGTCTCCATACATAGAACCGTTTGTTAATTGTATATTGTTAATTAGCAAAAGCCCAAGATACAAGGTGGTCCATTTTAAATGGGGATCACTTTTGTAACTTGAGAAGGATTTCCATATCTGGGTGTCAACAAGTATTCCTCCTGATTCTCTGTCCCCTTCCTCCCTCTTTACCCTCCCCCCAGCCATTCTGGCCCTATGAGGCATTATAAATATTTCTTCTGCCCCCTGTTTAATTCTGTGCTCTGAGTTTAGTCTGTGCCAGGGCTCTCACTAGCATTGCACCAGTCTGGACGATTGGCTGCTTGAAATAAAACTCCATCCATGTGTGAAAAGAGCTCAACTTTTGTGCCCATGATGGTGTAAAATCGAAGCCCCCAGGGAAATTTTGCAAAAGGCCCCATTTTCAGTTTACTATGTTCTTTGAGGGTAGTGACCTTTTTTTCTGATCACCAAGAAATTCAAAGATACTGCATTTACACCTATGAATCTATCATTTTCAAAACAAGTCAGAGAACTTGTGACAGTCTTCCTTAGTCTTCTTGTCTACACAGGTCAGATTTTTGTAAGCATGAAACTGCTCCTGTTGTCTTCTTGGAGGGGTCATCTTCATTACTACAGGGAAGTTTTCCTTCCAAGTTTGACTGTATAGTTTACATCTCTTCCCCAGTCACAGGACATGCTGGGAGCAACTCCCAGGCCAGATCTTTTAATTATTTAACATGGTATTTATATAGCCTATGGTTGGGGTGTAATGACAGATATTGTGTTAAATAAAATCAGAAATTCAGAATAATTTTCTATGCCTTTGGAAAATTTCATCTTGGTTGTGAAGAAGCCATTAGGTGAAGTTATATACACAATAAAGGCCCATAATGTGAGTGTATGTGTGTGTGTGCGTGTGTGTGTGTGTGTGTGTGTGTGTGTGTATGTGTGTGTATGTATATAATAGTAGTAGCAGTAGTAGTAGTAGTAGTGACTTTGGTGGAAATTGAGAGGTTGTCTGAAAAATTTAGGTGGTCTAGTTCATGACAATCCTACAGGCTAATTTCAGGAAATCTTCCTCTTCCAAAAACAGATTAGCTGAGAAATTGTGAATTTGCCTCATAATAGTTTTGTGTTTCAGAAGGTAAGGAAAGCAAAGAGGGGTAGTAATTTTGACCAATAGTGAGGAACTAGTGGGTGAAGTGAAAATGATGGGCATGTTGGGAGACTTTTACCCTTCCCTCATAGAATTAGTAATAGATAAGGAGGGAAAAGCAAAATACAATCTGATAAATAGTCTTTCGGCAATAATTATAAGTGTTCAAAGAGAGCAAATAAGCAGGATCTCATGGCCTGTGCCTCTAAAAGAGAAGGAGGCTCAAGAGGAGTGTGAGACTCTCAAGAATGAAATTCTTATGATTACATTGTAATTGATTTATAACTTTTCACAGGATTTATGGCTGGGATGATAGAGATAATTCTGTTTAATGTTCCCATTTGACAGATGATTCAATGAAGAAGAAAAAGATAGTTCTTTCTCCAACTTATATTTTTGAAGGAGAAATATAAGAAATTGAAGCAAGAATAAGTAACTGAAGAAGAATGCAAAAGAATCCCATAAGAAGAATGTCTGGGAATTAGTGCTCACCATGAACTTAGGCTTATGACAAATACTGATGACAAAAGTATGACAATATTACCAATGCTTTTGATTTGGAAGGCAATATTGAAAGCAAGTAGAAAATTAAGGAGATCTCTGATTAGATGGGACAATAACATGATGAAGAGAAGATAAAAATTCTTAACTACAATTTTGTTTCTTTTTTCTTTATCAAGGAAGAACTATCTTCAGACTATGAAAGACAGAACAAAAATGGCCAAATTGATAAATGAAAACCGAAATAACTAAGAGGATGCTAAGAGAACACCTAGTTGCCCTCAATGAATTCAAGTCACCTGGTGGAAACTAGACCTAAAGTACTGAACAAACTTACTGATGTCATTGTTGAACTGTCTTTGAGGAATATAATGGGTAAAATGACAGGTACCTCAGAACTGCAGATGAGCAAATGTCTTCATTAAAAAAAATGTGAGTAGGTAAATTACTTCAGATTTTAAGCCAATAAACATGATGATGATTGTTGGTAAAATTTCGGAATAGATTATAAAAGGAATGGTGTGTGTGTGTGTGTGTGTGTGTGTGTGTTTGTGTGTGTGCAGCTTATTAGGGGTAGGCTTTTACATTGTAAATCTGGATTTCAGAATGGCATTCATGATACTTGTGTGTCAAAAAATACAGTATCATTAGGTGGGCTTTAAATTGTTTGATTAGCTAGACCCAAATAATGTTGATTAGTAGGGCAGTCTAAGGTTCTGTTCATAGCTCTATTTGATTTATCATTTTTATATATGACTTAAATTAAGGTATAAAAGAAATCATATTTGCAGATGACACAAAAGTCATATAGTTAGCTAACACATATGATAGAATCAGGATCTAAAAGGATTCTGACCAGCTGGAATGGTAGTTTGAACATAACAAAGTTAAATATATAAAGTGCTGAACCTTGGTAAAAATAAAAAACAAAAGCATTCAACTACATAAATATGGAATGGGCATGGGGGCATAAACTGAAAGCAATTTATATGGAAAAAACCTGGAAATTCTAGTGAACTGCGAGCTTTGTAGGAATTAGCAGTGTGATGTGTTGGTCAAAGTTAACATTTTTAATACAAGTATAGTGTTCAGACAAGGGGAGGTAATATACCGTTGAACCCTGATCAGACCACCTATAGGGTATTATCATGTGCAATTTTGGATATCTCATCCAGAAGGGGCATTGAAGACTATAGAAGGAAACAAGAAGAGGCAACCAGGTTGATGAGAGAACAGAAAACCACTATTATTAAAATGTTGCTTAAAGGCTCTGGGAATATATAACGGGAAGAAAAGACCTGATGGGGGTGGGGGAGGAAATGACAACCTTCAGTGATAACCTTAAATATCAGAAAAATTGCCTTGTGGAAGAGGGAGTAGATTTACTTACTTGGACAAGGAAGGCAAAAGCAGGACCTCGAACAGGCAGAAGGTCTAGGGAGACAGATTGTGGCACAGTGAAGGAAACATCTTCCTGACAATGAGAAATGTCTGAAAATGGGCTCCCTCATGGGCTCTGAGTTTGTCTCATGAGAAAAGATGTTGAAGTAGAGGCTGAATGAACACCTCCAGCATTACTATAGTTGGGGCTTAAATTATAGATTATAGAGGCAGAGATTAGATTGGGTGACCTATGAAAGCCCCTCTAACTCTAAAGGTCTGTGATGACAATCTTTACAGTTTTAGGAAATGCCAGTCATTGCACTCATGGAGACATCTTAATAATTCTGGCCCCTTCTGCCAAGGAGTAGATAGATGATGTGCCAGCTTCTTAATGCATCTGACCTTGATTCATCAGAAAAATGATAGCTCCCAATTTATAAATCTACCATACAGTAACAGTTAAACTTTTAAATTTATATGCAAAGATAGCCATCAAGTAATACTTATTAAATTATTATGATGTCAAAGCATTGAACATAATATCCTACTTAGAATAAATTAAGACTTCATGGGAACAGGAGAATCTTAATTTATATAGTAGTCATCTTCTTGAAAAGTTGGATTGAAATTGGATCATACTTTAAATGCTCTGAAAGAATGCTGTGTAAAGTTATGCTATGGTGAATACTGGTATAATGTTAAAAAGACTCTTTTAAAAATGAATAATAGCTATCTACACTGCCTGAATTGAAAATTGGGGTTGCCGTATATTGGATTTACTTAACCTGGGGCATAGTCATGGTAAAAGTTCTGGATTTGGAGGTAGAAATTATTAAAGTATGAATCCTGGCCCTGACACTTGCTAGCTCCCAGCAAACCAGAGCATGCATCTCCATTTTCTTATCTGCCTTATGAAGATAATAATGTTTCTCCTATTGACTTCACAGAACTGTGAGGAAAGCACTTTGTAAATCTCAGAGTGCCACAAAAACGTGAGTTGTTATTTTCTTTGTTTTCCTAAGACTGGCTAAAATAGCACAACTGATTTGCTTATTGTTTTGAAAACCTTGTGTTTCTTATGTAGAATTTGTTTATTATGTTGCTCTGTAGCAGTATCTAAGTTGGAACAGATTTGCACTGGTCAGCTAGTTCAACCTATACCTGACCAAGAATTATCAAGTGGCCATGTAGAGTCCTCTTGAAAACCTCTACTCAAGGAGAACCTAATACCTCCGGGAAATCCCTTCCACTTTTTGGCCGTTTAAATGTTAGGAAGTTTTTCTTTAGATCAGACTAGAACTCTGTGATTTCTACCCATGGCTCTTACTTCTACTCTGTAGTCAAGCACAACAAGTGTAATTGTTCCACGTGGTAAGATTATCAGATGCTTAAAGATATGCTATTATCCCTTCAAATCCTGCCCAGGTTGACTTTTCTCTAGGTTAAGCATGCTGGAGAAGGAAATAGAAAACCACTCCAGTATCTTTGCCAAGAAGACCCCAGATGGGGTCACAAAGAATCAGACATGAATGAAAAATGACTGAACAACAGCAAAGCATACCTGAGCTCCTTCAGTGTGACATGGTGTCTAGTCCCCTCACCTTGCTTGCCGTCTTTTTCTGGACACATAATAGCTGGTCACACAACTCTTCCTAAAATATGGTACTCAGAGTTGAAGAGTTTTCTAGATGAAGCATCACCAGAGAAGAATATAACTGGACTATCACATCCCTTTTCTGGGACACTATCCTTACCAGGGCAGACTAGAATAGCATCTTGTGGGAAGAGTGCTGGACCAAGAGTCTGGCTTCTGACCTTTACTGGGTGACCCTAGGCCAATAACTTATCTGGACATTAGTTTTCTCATCTGTATAACAGCAGCACCTTCCTCTAAAGGAAGTTTCTAGGATCAAGTGAAATAAAGTATATAAAGCATTTTGCAAACTTTTAGATGATATATAAATGTTAGCCACTTTTACGTGATTCTGTCGACTCCTTTGTAACTTGAGGCCCACTTAAACCCAGAAACCTTTCATAGAGACTGTTATCTAGACGTGAAGTTAGTTATTGGTGCTGAAGCACAGAATTTTACACATATTACTATTAAGTTTAGTTTTATTAGATTCAGTTCATCTTTCTAGCCATTGTTCTCCTCTTGGTTTCTGAGTCTCTAATACCTGTTATCAGTAATTTTGACAAGGAGGCCATCTGTACCATCTTCCAAGTCATAAAAATCACATTGAACAGAATAGGGCTAAGGGCAGATTCCAGGAATACTCCAACAGAAATCTCCCTCCATTTTGATGGTGGTCCATTAATGACTACTCTTTGGGTCCATTTAACCAACACATATAACTATTATCATCTAGCCTACATATTTTCCACCTTGCTCTCAAGCATATCACGAAAAAAATTTGTCAAGTGCTTTTTTGAAATCTAAGTATATTCTCTTGCTCAATTAATCTGCACATTCTATGATAATATTAGGATTTAAAAAGACTTTGACATTTAATCCATCAAAAGTGGAACTGTAGTTAGTTTGGGATAACTGTTCTTTATGAAAACATGCCTGATATCACTGATTATATAACTTTCTTTCCAGAATTTTTATACAACATTCCTTTAGTCCAAAATTTTGCCACAGAAATTTAAGTTAAGCATACCAATCTATGAATCTACCATCTTCTATTTTTAAAAAAGGATCAAAACTGTCAAAGAGCTCTGTTTTGAATTTAAGAGAATAGATTACCAGGGAAGTTTAACAACTTCCAATTCAAAAATGGGTTTGCTTTTCCTTTGCATTAAAAACATGTAACTCTTTGTTTTTCTTGCTAGTCACTTTAAAAAAAAAACAACAAACCATCTTTTGTTTCCTAAGATCAATTACAACATTTCTGAACATCCAGAAGCTCAAGTTAACAGATCCCTACATAGATGGGCAAGTTTTTTTTCTTCATTTGATTTGGGAGATAATTAAAAAATATTAAAAATCACATTTTGAATTCAGGTTCTTCTGAGAATTGAAAAAAAATTTTTTTTAAAGAATCTGGAAGTGATAAAGTCCAACTGACTAGTGTTTACTGAAATGAAAGATAATTTCTAATAAATGAAAAATGTATGTGAATGTGGACATTATAGTGATGAACAGTCTGATTCTTAACTACTGCAGATTTGAGAAATACAAGGTTATAGTTGAAATACAATTGGATTTGGGATTTGGAGATTAAATTCGTGAATTAAGCTCTTGGCTTTACTTCTTTCTGTCTGTGTTACCTTGGGTAAGTCACTCTAATGTCTTTTTTCTCCCCCCTATCTTGCCATCTATAAAATGACAGGGTTAGATAAGGTAACATTTTTTTTCTTTCTTTTTGGAGGGGGGAAGGCAGGGCAATTGGAGTTAAGTGACTTGCCCAAGGTCACATGGCTAGTAAGTGTTAAGTGTCTGAGGCTGGATTTGAACTCAGGTCTTCCTGACTCCAGGGCAAGTGCTCTGTTCACTGCTCTACCTAACCACCCCCAGATAAAGTAACCTTTAAGGTCTCATGAAAGCCATGACCCTATGATTGCTTTTTCATATTTTTATAAGACATGACAACCCCAGTGCTTTGAAAGGGAGAGCAAAGTCTTTCTCAACTACTTTGTGACCTTGGATAAGTCACTGAAACTTTCTGAGCCTCTGTTTCTCATCTACAGAATTAAGAGTTTTGACTGAATGGTCTCATGTCCCTTCCAACTTAAAAATTTTATGAAACTAGATTAGCCGCAAAATATTGGATTTAGTTTATTGTTGCCAAAGAGCAAGGTTAAAGTGAGAGGATGGGGTTTTTTTTTTTCTTTTCTGGTGGGATCCAAAAAATTTTTCTATTAGAAAGTTATATCTTTCGCCTGTATTTTTAGAGAGATCTCCTTCAGGCAAGTAGATTGTCAGATTTTAAGAACAAGTAGAATTTCATACTTTACCTTATACTAGCCTTTTAGAAGTGTTAATCTGGTATTCTGTTGTTTTTTTCTTTTTAAAGTCCTATATGTTTTCTTAGTGCTTTTATTATGAGACTTTCTTAAGAGCTGACAATTATATGTACATACACATTAATATATGTATGCATATGTATTTTATACACATATATTTAATCCTTACTTCTCTGATCTAATAGATTAGCAATTGTTATGTATATTTTGTAATTTTATGGCTGTGATACCAAGGCATCAGAATCCACCCTGAATTCATTAGCACAGGCCAGAGATACACACATTTCTCAGAAATCAGTATATCTTTGGGGCTAGAACCTACTTTTCAAATCAGCATCTTTTTTTTTTCCAAGTAATGAATCTCAAACCCTAACAATGTATATACTTTTATTTTTTTTAAAAAAGAACCTGTATGGAATTTTAAAAATATATTTTTATTGCATAGTCTTAAATATGGTTAACTAAATCTAGACCACAAAAATAACCTGGATCAGTGATGTACCTCATGATATATACCCTTAGCTAAAGCTTTAGCTGGGTATTAACATCTCTCAACTCAACAGTCAAGGTTTTCTTCATGCTCCTTCTTCAAATAAGTAGCTCTGAATAAAACTCTGAATTTCATGTCCAGAGTACTATTTATGACAGTTTTATCCATCCACATTGATTTTTTTATTGAAATGCCCCTTAGCAGCTTTTAAAAGACTTTCAAGGTCATTTTCATGAGATCTTCATAGTATAACATTATTAGTCCCATTTTGCAGATCTAGAAATTATAGCACAAGGAAGTTTTATTTACACACACCTTATGTATACTTTGCCCAAGGTACCCACTGCTCTCAAAGCTAAAAAGGAGCATTTAGTTTTTCTTTCCTGTGTGGTGCTTTGTCTTCTCTACCAAGAAATAGTTTATTATGCTCATCTGAAGTGGGCTATTGTAGGGGCCAGAGTATGTTTGATCAGTGGTGACAGTAGTTCTATGATACTCTTTGCACCCTTGTCATTCCAGAGTGCTGGTGGAGACAGGCAAGAGGAAAGCTTTTCCAATCCAGCCCAGGGAATGGGAGCGAAATGCAAAGCAATAGTCAGGAGCCACAGGCAATAGTACTAGGTGGGAGAAAATGGTGGCTCTGTAAGTAGCTACACCGGCTGTAGTAACTGAGCCATTTCCAGGGGCTGGTGTGCCTGACCTTCTTCAGTATTTGCACCAGGGTTAACCAACCTCTCCCACACTGGACCGTGCTAATACTTTCTGTGGGTTGCCTCTGGAGGCTCAGCTGCTACCTAATAGCCCTTTCCTAGACAGTTAACAGCCAGTCAAATTCACAGTTTTGCTGCTCCTTTTTCTGAGAAATTCTGGCAAATTCCTCTGCTATGAAGGAAATCAAATCCAAAGAGGAAAATTTATTCATTCTTACATCCCAGACAGACAATAGTCTCTCAAATAAACATTCTTTTTCAGTGATGGAAAACCATGGATGAAAAATGAGACTCCAAGTACTAAAAACTGGATATTTTGTATTTAGCAAATTGTTGGCTCAACCAAAATCCTGAACTGAAAGCATTAGTCTGAGTTCCCTTTTCCACAGAAAAGAGAACACAAGTGAGAGCAGATGCTGCACAAGATTTGAAAACATTAAAAATAAAGCCATACCTGGTATCAAATCATGAATTAATGACAATCTACTGTAGTACCTAATAATGACAACAGCAATAATAATAGCTAACTTTAAAGTTTGCAAAAAGCACTTCACATGTATTATCTCATTTAGCACTCATCACAATCATATAAGGTAAGTGCTATTATTATCTCTGTAAAAGAGAAAGACAACAAATATAATATTGAGAAACATCAGGCCTAACAGTGACAGATAAGACCAAGAATTGCTAAAATGTCCATTGGTCACTTACTAAATTAAAGTGATTAGTTCATTGTAACTTTCTATTAAGCAATGCCTACTTAAATCTCAAATTGCACAGATTGAAAAAATAAAACACTCAAACAAATTAACGCAATATAGTAAGGGAACAGTAATATTGGGTATCGAAGTATCTGCTTAACCATTAATCTTGAAGTCCTCACACATGTATGAATTATTCAGGTCATCAATATGATATTAACCTTATTATGCCAAAGGCAAAATACTTAGGAAAGTTCAGTGGCCACATTATGAGCAGCAAGTCAAATAATTTTGAAACCCAATCAGGTATGATCCAAAGGAGTGCCTCCTATTACTTATTTCAAAATGACAGCATTCTACATGTTACTTCAAACCACAGTGGTGTCAATAGCCAGGCACTTAGGCACTCTGTCTAAATTATAGTTTAGCATCTACACAGCCATCCCTGCCTTATAGCAGGCATTCAGTAGGGGAAACAAATAACTAATTCTGATTCTACAATTGCTTGAATGTTTTCATTATCTGCTCTATTAGAATTAAGAGCTACTCAACACTTATCATTTGAGGTAGAAGTTGGAGAGAACAGCAATAGGGGAAGCAGGGAAAGGTTGCATTGTAATATTAATTCTACTCTTCAAATGCAGGCAGAGAAGAACTGGGAAGGATTTTAGTACATGGTTTAATCAAGAGATGCCTTCAATCTTTAAAAAAAAATTACAAAAGCAAGTGTTGTCTTTTGTCCTTTGTATATAAAGAATGAATTCTGATTTACCAAGAAAAAGATTTATCATAGGATTTAGAACTTTAATACACCTTAGAGATTATCTAAAAAAACCCTTCATTTATTTTTTTTTTGAGGGGGGGAGGTAATCAGGGTTAAGTGACTTTACCAGGGTCACACAGCTAGTAAATGTCTGAGGCCAGAACTGAACTCAGCCACCTAGCTCTCCCACCCCCTTCATTTAACAGATAAAGAAATTGAGGCAAGAGACTTTGTGAAATACCCAAGCTCCCCAGGCATCCTAGAATCAGAGTTGGAAGGAGATTCTGGAGTCTGGGGTCTAGTCCTGTCCTTTTGTTATCCTTACAGAATTCTCACAAGTAGTCATTTAGCTACTCTTAGCTTATTCCCCTTTTGGATAGCTCTAATTATTAAGGAAGTTTCTCCTTGCATTCAGCCAAAAGGGGAAGCATTACTTCTGCAGAGATGTGATTCAAACCAAGATCCTCTTGATGCCAGTTCCAGTGCTCTTTCTACAACACTTCCCTCTTTATAATAGGAATATACTTAAAGTGATCTGTTTTTTAATATGATGCATGTTATGAACTGATCCATCCATCTTCTCTCACCCAGTTCCCACTGGCATACACTTGTAAAGATGCTAGCTAGAGCTGTGAATGCAATATGTAGATTTTTTTCTTTGTTAATTAACTACATGACTTTTGTGGGGATTAAATCTATTCACTTGACTTTTCTATTCCCACCACCTTCTAAGCAGCTAGTTCTTTAACTAGACTTTAACATGACTACAGTTAACAAATGAAGTGATTTTGAAGTTGATCCAAACTAATCAGAATTTAAGGATTTCCTTTGGCCATAAAGTGCCATTATAAGAACAAGAGTTCTCTTTAGATTAAGTGACTTTCTCAGGAACTATACACTGTTCCTTAAACAATGAAATTCAAGATAACTGTTCCAGAAATATCTATATCTTTCTAAGTAATGATGCTCATTTCAAAGATCCAGAGAAGTCAAATAACTTCTTTTACAAAGTGACTGACCTTAATGTCAAGTTCAGTATGAACACTTACCATTTCATTTAATCACTAAGGAAAATTTAAGAGGAAAGGCCAACAGCTCTATGAATCCAAACCACAAAACAGCAAGGAGAAATGGATAGAGAAAATCTTCCAAGAGACAGCTTTCAAACATTGTCATTTGGTGAGGCAACTAAACTATATCTTTTTAACTAATTATAGATAGAGCCAGAACTAAAACAAGGCCACCAGGACTGTGCTACCCTCTCAGGGGACATAAGGAGGCCTGTTTTTTGCCCCTCATTCCCAGCTGTGTGTGCCCTCGTTGAAACCCAGACTGTCACTGCTGTCTCTGTGCTCTCCACCTCTTATGCTTCTTTCCTTCCAGCAGGGTGAACAAGCCACACTTTCCTCTTCCCATCCAGCTGCTTGGCCTATGGAACTGAATCACAAGGTACCCCCAGGATCAGTGGATAGTGGATCAGAAGCAAAGGCACCTTGGCACTGCCTTCTGCTATCTGACCTCCATAGTGAACTAGTCTCTCCCCTAGTCATTATTCTCCTTGGCCTCTTATTTCCACTAAGTTCACCAAATTCATCAAATTCAGAGACTGAAGATCTAAATAGCTTGTCAACTTCTGCCTTTATGACCATCATAATGTGACTACATTGTCTAGTTGGGACTCAGTTTCCTCATTTCTACAAATCTAAGTATGATCTCTTCTCAGAATCCTTCTATCTTCTGGTGCTCACTAGTGAAGACCTCTCTTTCTGCTAAAACTACCACATCTCTTGACATTCTTGCTAAGGCTGACTCTTCCTCCTCCTCTCATACCCCCATGACACAGAGTACCATAGGAAAAGTTGACATACTCTGTGTATGCCAACTCTATTTATGGTCCCTTGCCACATGCAGACCATCACTCAGCCACTACCTCTCCTACTTTAAAGTTCATTCTTGTTCAGGTCCTTGTTGTTGCCATCTATGGTCACTCTTCATCTGCTTCCCTTTAGTTTGGTATCTTATTTTCTACTCTGATTCTTTACCTTTCAAACCCTCTGAACTCTTAGTTCATCAACCTCCTCAACTTTCATGATCTCAGTCTCCAATTTACCTTAACCATGCATAGGAGCATACCTAAAACCTATCCTCTACCTTTAACAGAGCTCAACTTAGATGCCAGAATTCCTAGTTATGATTTTGATTACAGGTCATATCTGAGGTTCTCAAACCTCAGATATCTCAAAATATCATTGATATCGAAATTCAGGTTAACTACTTTTAGGCAGTGCTGCTTTATGAATGGAGCCCACTAATGTTAGAAGGTTTTTTTTCTTCCTGTGTTCCTATGATTGCTCCCCTCCCAACGCCACTCTCATAGCTGAGCAAGCAGCACAAAAAAAGAAAAAAAAAACCCTCCCACTGTAATGACTGGAAAAGAATAAATAAGGTGTCTCTGAGGCTGTGCAGGGCAGTTAAAGTTGAAAGAATTCAGTGGAAATTGAGAATAGGAAGTCCTCCCCCTCCCCTTCTCTGTCCTATATATACAACAGGAAGTGTGCCACAGACAGGATTAAACGCAAGAGGCGTGAAGTCCAGCTGGTAAGGAAGAGGGGTGTTCCAGGGTCAGGTGAAGAAAATTTCCTTCCTTCCTAAATTCCTTGGGAACCCAAGGTTAGACAGTCCTAACCTCTAGAACAAAGCAAAAGATATAAATCCTATCTCCCCCTTGCCTCCTTAATCTAAATTTATTTCTGATTAAACAAAACAAAATCCCAACAACTCAGCAATGATACTAAATTGCATGGTTTTCTTTTAAAAGCAAAAGTAGAGTAAGGAAGACCTGCCTCTTCCCCACCCACCCACCATACTCCCCTATTTTCTTTTTTGTGTTCCTCATTAATAGTCTCTAGTAGTATTCCTTTGTGTTCCCCGGTCTGCAACCCCATTCTGTCCTTTTTTCTATCCCCAATGTTTCACCAAATCTCTGTTCTTTCCCCTTTGGTCTTCATGTGCAATCCACACCAGCCACCATCTAAATCTTTTGGTTTTTGGCTGCAAGGCAAACTTCGGGGAGCATTTTCGTTGGGACAAGCTCTGAATTTGCTTCAGAAAGATATTTCAGTTCTACACTTGAACACTGCATGATTACTGAATGCCAAAAGCAAGACTTTATTGCCTGAAGATAACATAAGATACCAGAAGTGAGGTAATTAATTAATGCACTGCTAATTATATGTGTTAATATATGAACACTTTGGAGCAACTTTGCCCGGCCTATTATACAGTCATTTATAAACTGCCATTATATGGAAAGGTCAAAGATAATTAAAGGGAGATTTAAAGACACTTTGATCAGTAGCAATGCCAGTTATTTATAGTGAAAAAAGAATATAGTGATGGGAAGGGCAGTTTGTGCTTTATACAAAATTTGACTGTTTTTTTTAGAAGTATTTTTATTTGTCCAGAAGGGGTTTCCAAGACTACCAGCTTAAACTGTGGTCCCTGAATAAATCTATAGCTGGTTTCATTTTGGAGAGAAGCAGCCTACTGTTTGGCAAAATATCTGTAATATTTAGCAGATTTATAAAGAGGTGTTTAATCAAAATAATTGTTTTGCTGAGGAACAGCAAATCTATCACTATAGATTAACATAAGGGCCTGGCTGGCTTCTATAACCACAAGAATGTTTGCAAAGTAAACACAAAGCCCTCTGTTGTCAGTGACACATAATTTTGATGAAAAGATTTTTTTTTTTTCCCTTGACATTTTCCATTCTGGTATATTTGACCAAAATTCTTTCAGCCATATTTCAGGGTAAGTGTGAAAAGTTACAGTTTCACAAATCATTAACAACTGAACTTCAAAATGAAAAGGAATATACAGAAAAAAATTCTCTTTAAGGACAGATATACTGGATCTTTATTGGAAATGTAGGCCATCTGGATATAAATCCATTTGAATAGAAATTCTGTGTCTCAGAATAATCTTTTACCTCTCATGGCTTTATGTCAGACCCATAAAAATTGAGACTTTTGGATAGCACAAAAAGACAAATGTATTTGGATCTGAATTTTTCAGGAAACATTTTGCCAAGAGTATTTTCAGATCTGCTACAGTCTAATAAAAAAAAAAAAACAACTAACTCTTTTCCAGAGGAAGATATCACATACAAATGAAATAACCAGATGTTTATATATGTCATAGCATATTTTTATAGTATAGCTATAATCTTAACATACTAAATTAGGGTAAGAAAATCAGTTTGAAATTAACTATTAAAGAATTTAAAATGCTATTATGACATGGCAGAAAAATGTTATTTACAATATAGAGGACACCAGCTGCAACATATTTTAATTAATAAAATGAGTACTTGTATTTTGAAATTATTTTAAAAATCTACATTGAAAGGATGTTTGCTCTGTGAAGGATAGCCAATATCTTGGATTCAATAGGCTGCTGCCAATTTGAAGCAGCTTCATTCAAGGGGGCCCCACAACTTGAAGATGGAAATAAAGAAAGCCTTTACCACTGCCAGGGAATAAGCAATGGAAAATGGTTTATGCTGAAATTGGAAGGACATTTCAAAGAGGAGACTGAAGTTATGTTCCAAGGGGATTCAGAGAAGCTGGAACCTACCTGAAGTTAACGTAAGCTCCTGAAACCTACTTAAAATTGTGGCTCTGTCTGCAGTGCCATTATGTAAGACTCAGAACCCTGCGCAGTGTCTGGCTATAGTTCCCACTTCAGCAGTGGAACAGAATGTATAATTCAGCCTTGGCTTTGAAGAGACTAAAGGCACAAAAACAACCAAATGCTCACATGTAGTGAAAGAACTGCGAGTAGCATTAAAATGAATGTTATGTAATGAAAATGAAAATGTGTGCATTTCTTTGCATATTGTGAGAATCCTGTATGTTTCTCATCTGGTATGATGACACTGCCATCTAGCAAATTCACACCTTTCAGAAAGCAGTTTAATTTTCAAAACCACTGTACATTAAAATGTATCTCTTTCCCAAGTTTGTTGTTGTGGTTGGTGTGTGTGTGTGTGTGTGTGTGTGTGTGTGTGTGTGTGTGTGTGTGTGTGTCAGGATGGGAGGTGGATTAGAGGAAGCTGTATATAATAACAGAACTGCAATGGCACTTAAAAGTCTCTTAGAAAGAGTGATATGGAAGAAAGAACGTTGAACTGCTACTTGGGAGTTTTTGTCTTGGCTCTTCCACTAACCAGCTGCGTGACCTTGTGTGACCATCACCCTATATCTCTGGGATTCTATTTCCTCAACTGTAAAATAAGGGGCTATGCTAGATAATTTGACGTTCCATTCAGTTCTAATGTGTGGTTTGTGGTGTACCATATATAGAGTTTTTTAAAAGCTGGTGGTCAGATTCGTTTTGCCATCAATACCAGAGCTCTTCAGGAAGTGCTGCCATGTCTAGGTACATGGGTAGTTTACTGGAGGAAGGAAAATAGTAAACAGCAAGAGAGTCTCACTTCTGTCTTTCATAATTAAATAATTCCCACCTCTTACCTCTTCAACAATATTTTTCCCCATAGTATTTATACTACTTTAATCACTTGATATGTTTAGATTTCCAAGTCTAGCACTCATAGTGCTTTAACTGCAATTAGAGAATTTTGCCACCAGGTAAGAAGTAGTATTTTGGCTATCCCCTTAAAAACCTCAACTGAGCAAGACAAACTTTTCCATCTAATGACCCTTCTCAAAAATAAAATTATTTGTTTATGAAGGAAAGGATAACAATATTAAAAACAACAAATACACAAAAGATGAATGAGCAGAGTAAGATTTAAAGAAACACTGAATTTTGTTTTTGAACCATGAGCCTCTTTTTCTCTTAATGGTTTCAAACCCTTGGCTCTCACTTCTCAGTTGCTTGATTTGCTGCTGTTAATATACAAGTTTGTTAGGAGCTTGGAGCCAAGGTCCTCATCCAGTGATTTCTTTTACAATCATACCAATGAATTCCCTAGAAAGTCTCTGACTGCTTTAAGATGCCTTAACTTTCCAGTCCCTCCTGGTAGCTAAAAGGAACACTCCTATTCTTGACCTGATCCTGACTAAAAGGGAAAAATAGTTTGGTCAAGTAAAGGCATTTTGGGGGTGGAGGGACTAATGGTTGGTCATTGTATCTTAGAATTCATGATAGAGAGGAAAAATGAAATATTCTGATGCACACTCAGTTTGTGTTAAACTGACTTAAAGGGTTTCAGAAAAAAAATAGGCAGGATCCAATGACCTGAAATTCTATAAGGGAAGTAGGCTCAAGAGGGATAGGAAGTTCTCAAGAATGAAATTCTAAAGACAAAAGTTATTCCAGTGAGGAGGGAAAAAGGAGAGCTATATACATTAGTTTGATGTCATCCGATAGGAAGCTAATTGACTACATCATGTTTTTAAAAGACATAAACAGAAGATGGATACAAAAATGAGTAATGGGAGGATAAATACAAAAGATTAGCTTAGTTTTGTAAGTTTTGTAAGCATAGTTATCAGGAGACCGAAAAACCCAGGTTGCTCTGAAGCAACTGTGCTTGCTAAGGATAACCAAAAGAATTTTTCTTTTTAAGCAGAAGTAGGAGCAAGAGGGAAAGCAAAGAAAGGATAGGGGGGTAGGATCATTGTTTGAAGTTGATGGGTTTATACAGATAGGTGAATATACTCAATTCTAATTTGACTTCTGTGAATAACTATTATATGGGGAAGGAAAAACAAAAATGATCAAAAGGGCATAGAAATCTAAGACTTATGAAGGTTGGTAAGAGGGCACTTAATTGTCCTTAATGAGTTCAAGTCTCCAGGCTCAGTTGAACTAAAACTACATCTTAAGGGTCCTGAAATTGGCAGATGTAATTGTTGAGTAGCTACAGTTTATTTATGAAAGATCAAGAATAATGAGATAGGTATCATAGTACTGGCAAAGGGCAAAAGATGTCCTGAGTTTCAAAAGATGGAAGAAAATAGATTCTACAAGTGATAGCTATTAAATATCACTTCCATTTTTGGCAAAATTACTTGACTGATATTAAAGAAATGGTCTAAGTGCACTATAAAGGAAAAGAATGATGAAGAGCCAACATGGCTTTATCATTTATAGAACTTAAAGACTAAATTTATTGTTCACCAAAAAAGGGTGATTAAATTAGGATAATGCTGATGATAAAGTCTTCTGAATTTCAGGGAGAAAAATAAACAAATTGTCTAATGAATTCATTGTGTCTGAGATAGAGAACTCTGGGCTAGAGGACAGTATTTTTAGATAAACTCAGATTTGGTAGAATGATTAAATTCTAAAAGTAGTAATTAATGCGTCAACATGGTCAATGGGCTAACCTGAAAGTAGATATTTAATGAAGGATCCCAGGGATGTCTTTGGCCCTGTGCTATGCAATATTTTTATAAATGACTTAAATGATGACATAGCCGCCTGCTAGTCAAATTTGCAGAGATATTTTTATTATTGTTCCTTCATTCTCAAAGAGGACTGATGACATTATGAGGGTGGGGTGATGTCTTGCTTTAACTTGCCTGTGAACTGGATTTAAGTGAGGCAGAGCTTCATACAGTTGTCAGTCTCATTCTGTCCTCAGAGTCATTGAAGTTCAGTGGCAAGACAAAATATGAAGCTAGATCCAAAATGATTTCAGTAAGCTAGAATATTGGGCCAAACCTAATTATATGAACTTTAATAGAGATAAAAGTAAAATTGTACCCTGGGATTCATCTAATCACCTTCATATAGCTATATCCTAGAATGTGTGAAAAAGACTTAGGGGTTTTAGTGGACTCTCAGGTCACAATGAGTCAACAGTGGGACATGGCACAAAAACATGGTGTCCAGAATGAAGGACATGATAATGTATTCTGCTGTCATCAGACTTCATCTGGATTATTGTGTTCCATTCTGAGCTGCACACTTTTGAAAGGACGTTGCTAAAGTGGGGTGTGTCTAGAGGAATGTGAGGTAGATGGTGCATGCCTGGAAAAATACTGGAAATTTCAATCCAACAATCATTTATTAATCTTCTGCTGTATATGGGATTGTGTTTGGGACTGGGGATACAAAGAAGAAAAACAGAATATTTTCTGCCCTCTAAGAGCTTATTTTCTACTAGAAAGATTTAGTTATATGAGAATGTAAATACTAAGTATTTATAAAATGATATGGTGGTAATTTCAAGTGTGAGAAGAGACTAATGGAGGAGGGGATAAGACAGGGAAGATCTCTTGTTGAAGGCTTTGGGATTCTCTAAAGTAGGGGGACAAGGGATATTTTTCAGACATGAGGGAGCAGTTGTGCAAAGGCATGAAGGCTAGAGATGGAATGCTGCATATGGGTAACAGCTAGCCAACTAGAAATGAAAAAGAGAGAGTGCAGGGAAAGAAAGAACCTGTGACAGAGCCTTGTGGGATTCCATCCATATTCATTGTGTGGGAGAAAGAGGAGGAAAAGGAAACTGAGAAGGGACCCTTGCAAACTGGGCCTGTTTACCCTCAGGAAGGAGAGACTTAGAGATGGACATGACAGCTGTCTTTATATACTTTAGGCTTGTCATACTGAAAAAGAATTAGATTTGTTCTGCCCAGACACAGAGGACAGAACAAAGAACAATTAATGGAAGTTGTTCAAAATTAAGTTCTGGTTTAATGTAAGGAAAAACTTATTAATTAAAGCTACATGAAACCAGAATGGGTTTCCACATGGGTTTATCAGCAATGGAGTTTTTTTATTTTTTATTTTTAGGTGACTCTTAGAATGGATGTGGAAGGGATTCTTGGTGTAGTACTGGCTGGATGAGATTACAGGTTCTTAATATGAGGTCCATGATCTTAACTTTAAAAAAAAATAATTTCATTATAATTTGTTTTCTTTGTAATACTATGTGTTTTATTTACACATTTAACCACGGTATTCTGAGAAGGGGACCACCAGAGGCTTCACCATACTACCAAAGAGGTCCACAACACAAAAACAGTTCCTAGACTAGATGAAATATGAGGTCCCTTTTAATGCTAACATTCAGTGAATTTGTGACTCCTTGTCTCAGCTACAATGAGTTCATGGGAAGGGAATTGCTACTTTCTGAATAATTTGTAGTTGATAATGCCTATTTTATTATATAGAATCAAAATATACACCCAGAATTTGGCTAAAAATGTTATTTAAAACAGTATTAAGCACTTAATACAGAACTGAATTGAACTTGTAAAGCCTTAGCTCAAAAAAGAGAAAAATCAGAAAGGCAACCAAATTCATTCTGTTTCCTCTTTTTGTAGGCACATGCTTATGTCACCACTGAAGACCAAACAGGAGCTACTTTCCTCATCAAGGCCTAGCACTCAGATAGCAAGTGGAAAGATATATCCCTCAAGGAAAGAATCTGCAAATCTACTAAAAAGTCGAAAAATAACTAATTTTATGTTAAACACGATGTAAAAATTAATCACTGTATATTGCCTAGGCTGCCACTATTTTTACTTATTTTTTTAAAAAAATAATATATCTAGTAACATTATGTGCAATTGCAAAAGCAACCTTAGTATTCAATAGTTATGAAATGACCTAGAAACAACTTCAGAGTTCAGTAGTTAGGGAAATGGCTGAATAAATTACTATAATGTAGCTGACTTTAAAGTAAATAAATACTGTAATGCAATTTAGAATGATAAATTATGAAGAATACAAAGAAATGTAGAAAAAATAATGTTAAAATGTGAAGAAAGCTGCACTAGAAGGAAAATAAACCCACCCACTATGATTATATAAAAGGAAAAATGTATCATATATTCAAATACAGGAGTGACTAGAACAAAGACAATGGGAAAGGAAAGAAATAGGAGAGAACCACTGATAGGTTGTAATGTATACTTATTTATGGAAATTATTATTTTTTTAAATGTATCTTCTTACAAATGTATTGCCACTTGGTTTTACTGTTTAAAGTCCATAACAAATTATTTCTTAAATAACATAATTCCAGTGGCCTTTCAACCCTGCCAACTGGATTTGTTATTGCAGGGCATATGGTCTGCCCTTTCCTGATGCTCCAGGGCTATGCTGATAGAAAAACTGTGAACTCTAGTCATCTCCCCCCAGAATAAAAGGCTTAAAATAAGAACTTGAGCATGATTGGCTATGGGACTTCTCAGTCTAATAGAAATTTTTTTTTTTTTAAATAATGAATAGTGGGATGGGATTTGTGGTATTATAAGTAGGACAATCTACCAGTTAATAGTCTTATGTAAAGGCCTTTGACATTTTCTATTTACTTCAACAGCATGCAATTGGAACTGAGAGTATGTCTTTAGATATTACATACAAAAAAGTTATCTGGGTTAGAATCTCTTACCATGAAGTGTAAGAAGTGAAGTGTCAGAAGTGAAAATGTACTAGATTATAACATTATCTAGATCTTAACCTTTCTTTAGTGAATCTCAATGAAACCTCATGGTACTCTTGGAAGGTAGCTTATCATCCTACTAGTTAATGTTTACAGAGTGCTTCATAGCTTACAAAGCATTTTACATTTATTATCTCACTGGGTCTTTACGACTCCATGAGGTAGGTATTAGACACACCACTCCTATTTTACAGAATAGGAACTGAAGCCACAGAGGAGAACTGATTTGTTCATGGTCATAGAGCTATTGGGTTAGCAGAACCAGGAATAAAATCCCTTAGGGTCTCTGACTTGAAATCTAGCACTATTTCCTCTTTACTGCTGCTCTCCCATTTTAAAAACTTCTCCAGTCATTTTCAAGGTAAGAAAATAAAGGCCTTTTTATCTTCTGCTTTTTTTTTTTGTATACTTTACCATGACAAAATAACACAGGCTGCCAAATCAGGGACAAGGTTTTCAGTTGAAGGACCCATGATCATCAATCCATGTTTTCAGGCTGAATGAATTAATCACATGCAGCTTTAGCTACAATTACTAATTGACTGAAGCTGGCTAACAATTAACTCAATCAAATTTAAGCACTCTATAAACATTAACTTGTTAAGGACCAATGTTCTAGGGACCACTGTGCTTGGCTACAAAGACAAAAGCAGACCTGGCAGCAGTTATATAATGGGATAGGCCCAACTGCCCTGCTAGTTTATATGTGTGAACAAATTCATTAAAAAGGTGTTTTTGTTGTTTCATTTTGCTAAAAATTTCAGGTTCACTGTACAAAGGGAAAGGTATAATGCATAGATCACAAGTTGGACCCTCAGGATCTAGATAACCAAATTCACCTGAGATAAAGCCTCTTTCCAGCTGAGCAATTGACTAGATGGGAAGTGTTCAATTTCAATAATTAAGGAAGGGGAATATCTAGGTAGTATGAAGCCACTGAAGTTGGTTGGATCCAAATGCCATTGGTTTGACATCTTCATTTGACCTAAAGACTCCTATTTTTTTTTTTTGTTCCATTTTACCTTATTTGAAACATCTGGGGGTGTGGTGTGATAGAAGAAATATTGACCTTGCAGTCAAGAGAACTGGGTTTTATTCTCAGTTTTGACACTAGTTGTGAAACTTTCAGCAGTAATTTAACTATCCTAAGCCTCAATTTCCTTATCTGAAAACAATGATAACACTATTTACACTACTTAGCTCATACTGTTGTTCTAGGGAAATTACTTTGTATATTTTGAAGCCTGATATTAATATGATAATTGTTATTCTACTGGGGACCCCTATATGATAAGACAAATCACTGAAGCAACTGAATCATTTTATGGTATACAGCAGATACCAATTGCCTCAGTCTGGAGTATCTTACTTAAATAAATTAGATCCTGACAATTGCTAAATCTGCTTCCTACAGCAGAATATGTTGGAATTTATGCTAATTTTTTTCAAACTATCCCCAAAAAAGGTACAAAGTAGATATTTGTTTTCCACCAGTAGGTTTCCTTGTTTCCAGGTAAATTTATATATTTTACAATGGCTATCTGGGCAGCACTATAAGACACATTCCTCCCATACCTGAGTCCTAAGCTACATAATGATTTTTTGTTGTTGTTGTGAAATTTGTAAAGCTCTGACAATGGAACATTGACAATAGAAGTGTCAGCAAAACCACAATTTATACACTTGTTAGCTGCTTTTTCTTTGGTGACTCTTAGTCTATAGTAACACAAACCAGATTAGCTCAAATATATGCCCTGAACTTGTCTCCCCTGACTCCCCCCTCACTGGTCCTACTCCAATCTGATTTGTTAAGATTTTACAAAGTACTTTCCTCACAAGAACCTATGAAGTTGTGAATTAAGTAACACAAGTATAATTATCCCCATTTTACTGAAGTTCAGAAAAGTTAAGTGATTTATCTACATGCACATAGGTGAGATAGACCTGAGTCTAATTAGTATTCTTGTTTGATCCTATCGATGAGTACTTATTTCAGGGGTGGAGCCAAATCTTCTCTGGACTGAGGTATATTTGTTATAGAACTTCTTCATCCCCTACTTTACTCCAATTAGCTTTTGAATTTTTCATGTATTGTTTTGTTTTGGTGGACAGTCTAAGAGTTAAGGAGACTTCTTTTTTCTGGGGAATGAATAGGATTTATGGTGTGAGAGGTACAGAAAAGAGATGAAGGATATGTAAATCTTGATACTTACAATAAGCTTGTAAATAGCTTGTCTACAGCTCTGCTTAGTTCAGTTCTCCTTGTTTCCTTTCACCCTCCCTCTCTTTTCCTCAGCCCTTTCTCTTAGGGGGAATGGAACTTCCATGTAAATGCAGTTTGGTGGTTTATTCCTTTTGGCTTTGGTTTTATTAGAATTCCTCATTTTGCTCTTTTTCTGTATCACATAATCCCTCTCTCTCTCCTTTCCCCAATGCCACTCTACTATCTTTTATTTTCCCCAGTAGCTTTTACAATAGAAGAAAAAAGTCCTATCTTTCTTTTATGAAAATGTCCACCAGCAAAATATATACTATGAGTTGTTTTTCCAAGACTGGTCATGACTTGTGTTCATCCATCAATGCTGTCCTGCTCATTCTACAGCCTGTGGCCATGGGGCAGGGGGAAACTAACTGGCCATCCCAGTCAGGACTGAACTCATGACCTTAATCTTATTAGCACCATGTAAGTTGATCTAATTAGTCCAGATTGATTACATTGAGTCTTTGTGAGCAAAGCGGCATGATAGTTTTCTTAGAGTATTCTACGTATGGTTAAGACTATGTGACTATGTCTACACAATATGTGAAGAGTCCAATGATTATATAATAATCAGTGTGAACCAGCAATCCAGAAAATTTAACTCCCTCCCCCTCCCAAACTTCCCTCCCACCCCAAATCTGTTTCTGAGGAAAAAGAGTAGGCTATAAAAAGAGAATAGTCCTTTCCTCTAGAACAGATCATTGGATCTCAATTAACTGAATAGTTGCCTCAGTTCCATACCTCACTTTGTGTGGATAAAACCTTAAAATATAACCAGTTTGAAACAGCCCATGGTGTGTTTGGACGTCTTTTAACATAGAAATTCTGATTCCACTGGATAGGCAATGCTCTACTAAAAGAAATTTAAGCCTGTCAGGTTAATTACACAATATTAGGTACAAAAACGAACAGTGCAACACAAAACATAGCTACATCATTATTTGCAGTAAATGTTAACTCTAAATAAGTGCAACCTGTCCATAAATGATTGCTATAAACTCATTAAAAATAAAATTTGATGGATAAAGATGAAAAAAAATTCTCATTGAGAATTTTTTTTTCAAAGTATCAGCACTCATTTAGAGTTTGGGATTTGTGAAAGAAAGCTTTAAAAGGAGCAAACCTGATTGGCTGTGGCTGTTGTGGCGAAGGGGACACTTGTTGCAGGAGTTGTTGCTGCAGAGACAGTGGCGGACGTAGCGCTGTGCATCATGGGTACTTTCAGGAGGGGAACCATGGAAGCAATGAACAGTAGGGTGTAGCATTATGGTGATAGAAGTGGTATTTTGGCATGGTGAATATCAGAGCAGCAAGCCATCATGGGTTAAACCAGCAGATGGCATGCAACCACAATGCAAAGCAAGGAAGCATGGGAGAGAAATAAAAAAGGGAAAATAGCTTATTACAAGTACAATTAAAGGAAGTTTTAAAACATAATCAGTGATTCCCAGAAAATCCAAAGCAGACTCTTTGGTTGTATTAATAAAAGTTTTATTTCTAAGTATGATTATTCCCCCAAATTGTCTCTCTCTAATCCATGTGGCTATAGAGTTCTTATGAATGTGAATAAAATTGTCCAATAATGTAGTAATCTATAATTTATATTCTTTGACAGATTTATGAAAGACAAAATGTTTTAATTGTCAAATCAAAATGGGAAATTATATTCCTTAAAATGGTTTATGATTAGGTTGCAATTTTATTAGCATTTAGTAATGCTGAAATTTTCAATTTGGCTTAAAATGCATATTTTTCAATAGCCCTGCTGTCCTGTTTCATTGGGAACTGCAATGGATTGTTGTTTATTTGTGCCCCCAAATTATAGTCTGGGTACAAATAGTAATAAACCTGATATAAAATAGTCAAATTTATTTGGGTATAATTCATTTTAGATCCATTTTAATTGGAAATAATCAGTGGCTCTCCTACACTTAATCTTAGCTTGTTTTCATACAATAACACCAACTTTTAAAAAACAATCTATATTTAATATTAAATCATATTTTCCAAGGGGGAACTAAAGTGATAATGAGAATGATCATAGGAGACATAATAATGAAGATGGCAACTTAAGCATTTTGTCTTACAAAACATTTCTATTAGAAAAAATATTTAAAAGAATTCTGGGAAACTCTGATAACTCTAACACACAGCAAAGAGGAAATAAAGGCACACCACTATGAAACTTTAAAACACCAATGAAATTAGCCTACTCTTTTTAAAAAAGTAAGATACCCCCTCCCCTTATGCTAGACCACATAAAATATACAAATAATCAAAATAGAGATCACTGAAAAGCAGATTGGAATTCATGGTTTTATGCTAGTGTAGAATGGTAGTTAGAGCAGGGGATGTCACATCCAAGCTGTAGTTTTCTTAAAAACAAAAACAAAAGCCTAAAAACCCTATGAGTCAAGTCAAATAAGTCTTCAGATCTAACCATTTCCTAAGGAATGTCTGAGATTTCCAAAAAAGAAGTTTGAAGCATGTGAAGGTATTATACAGAATATCAAAGACAAATAAAAAAAGGTTGGAACCTACCAATACTGGTAGCGGGTGCCATGCACAAAACTGACCCTGCATGTCATGCAATGGGAGGTGGGAAAAGTGAATAAAGGGAAAGAAACAGGTTAGCTGTTTAGAGTTAACATTCAGAGTGAGATTCAAGCACAAACAGATACCAGCAGAGGTTAGTTTAACATAACCTTTGAAGATCATTCATAGTTTCCATAATTTATGAATGTAATTGACTTATCATTTTGTGCAAAAATTAAAGCACATTGACTGATAGGCATTTCATAATTTTGACTTGTATCCATGAAAATGGATTTAATAATATCAGATTTGTTTCTAACTACTTTTCTCCAAGACCTCAAAATAATTTGTAGACATTATCAAGTTATTCCCCTTAGAGAAAATAGTGGTTATTTTGCAGATGCAAACTAAGTACGGAAAACTATCTAAGGTCATAGTGTGTGAGTCAATCGTGTGACTAGAAATAGAATCCATATTTCTAAATTCAGGTCAAATGTTCTACCTACTATAGACTACATTGTCTTCATTACATCATAATGACTGTTCCTTTTGTTACTGAAAATATTCCAAGTAAGCAAGGTCATCAAGATTCCCAAATAAGAAGTCAACAAATGAAGACTTCTAACTCAGAACCAAAGGGGAAGGCTGCAGAGAAGCCAATAGTATTGTCTTTGGGCATTTATCTTGTCATTGGCCTATTCCTTATATTGTTTATTTATATAACTTGTCCCGTATAACTCAACTCTGTTGCCCCCAAAAGCCATAATGCTTTTGTGATTGTGCCTCAGGGAAACACACAGAACGTCCTCCCAAGCCAAGAAACTACATAGTGAGGGCCCAAAGGGCTTAAAACTGAAGGAAAGAAATCCAAGACCTTAAAGACCACCATGATTCTGCCAAGGACTCCTTCTGGTCTTGTGTTTCAGACATGCTGGATTTTACCTTGCTTAGGTACTTTAGAGAGCACTTTGGCTTGGACATCCTTCTTAAAAAGCAGGTGGTTAATACTCCTGCCTGTATGGTGTCAGGAACCAATTTTTTCCCCTGGCTGCTGGCATTTCAGGCCAACGCTTAAGGACAAAAGGAATCTTACATTTGTGTTTGAAAGCCCATGAACATGGGAAGATGGAGCCGAGGAATCCTTTGGGGGCAGGGGGAGGGAGGCAGGGTATCAGTGTCTAAATGGTCCTTATTGCCTAGGTTCATCTCTGTGACTGCTGTACTTACAGCAATGGTGATTTAATTTTGATTCTTGTTTCAGTTACAGTCCAACTTCTTACCGAGCTGCTTTCATTGTAGACCCAGCTTTGTATCGAAACTAGGACTGAGCTGGGGGTAAGGGTTTGAACTGACAGTCACTGGGACTGATGGAATGACTTTTAAGTGAAATCAATGATTTAGAAGGCTTCAGGAGAGTGGAGAGGAGTAGGTGTTGGAACTTTGGTTCTGCCTTGTATCTTAAAGAGATTTGGAGGTTTTAGTGGGATAAAAGCCTAATATGAATCAACAGTAGAATCAGGCAGCCAACAAAAGTAAATGTAACCTTAGGCTGCATTAAAAGCAACAGTGTGCAAGACTAGGGAGGTAAGAGTCCCACAGTACTCTACCCTGGTTAGATCAGGGTACTGTACTGGTTATATCAGAAGTACTATACTCAGTTCCTGTCACCATGCTTTTTGAATGACTGGAGCCATGGGGGTTGGAGGGGGCAGGCAATCAGGATGGGGAAGGGCCTCAAGTTTGTACCTTATAAGGATCAGTTGAATGATCAGATGCTTAGCCTAGGGCAGAGAAAATTTAGGAGTGAAGGAGATGAGGCAGGGGGGAGGGGTTAGAATGATTCTGCTTGACCTATAGAATTAGGAACAATGGTTGGAGATGGCAAAGAGGCCATTTTTAGAAGTTTCCTGACAAAAGATTCTCCAAAGTAAAACTGGTTATGTAAGGTGATAGAGGATTCACCTTCACTGACAATCTCCAAGTCAAAGCTAGGTAACCACTGGTCACCTTTATTACTCAAAGGGATTCTTATTTAGGAATAGATTGCTCAGCTAGCTTCTGAGGTCTCTTCCAATTCTGAGATTCTGGGAAATGCTCCCTTGACCTATGTCTTGTGGATTTAGCCCTGAATAGCATGGCCCTGAAATAGCCACAATTTAAGTATAAAATAAAGCCATTTTAACTGTCTAAACAGGACCTGTGAGGAGGTGGCATCATATAGTGGAGAGACTACTGGACTTGGAGTGAGAAGATCTGACTCTGCTATGACCTCAGTTTCTTCTGTATATGAGAAAAGTGGGATAGATGACATATAAGGTCATAATTAGCTTTGAATCTACAATTTTACATAATTTCCTTGAAAAAAAAAGGCTACATTTTGCACAAGGCTACATGGCCTCCATGTGGGAAACTATGTGAACCAAAATATTTGGTTTAATTTTTATCACATATCTACATAGTATTTAATAAAATGAAATGGGTAGGTGACCTCTTTTATTGCCAATATGGTACACTCGTGTATTATACTCAGAAGAAGAAAAAAATGTTCAAAACATCTTTTGTTTGGATATTTTCACCAAAGAAGTTTGCATGTATGTGAGTAGGTTATCTGGATAACTCTATTATTCATTTAATATTTTATAAACTCAGTTTTTCCATCTGCAAAATGAGTATAATGATGCCTGCCACTGATCATACTGAAATATATTAAGAAATAATGAGATAATGTCTGCAAAAACACTTTGGACAATTCAGAATAAACCTGTCAGTGATGCCAAGATTCTTTATGCTGCTATTTTTGTTGATGTGTATATATATTTTTTATCACTTTCCTAATAGCAAAAAAAGAATGATAACCACTGGGTTAAATTTAAAAAGGGAAAATTATCTACTATTAATATACTGGGGGCATCAATGAGGACTGTAACTGTTTTACATTGGTTTTTTTACAAGAGGTCCCAATCTTGCAAGATATTGATGGTGTCCACACTACTATTAGACAACATTCTTATATCCTGCATGAAAGTTACCCTGTTTTGGCAACTCATCAAAAACTTTACTATGAATGACCTTACTGTAAAGGATAACCTCTATATGGATATATGTTGCTCCTTTTTTCCTTTTATAAAATATTCTAAACATAAAAAAAAAAATTATAGGGAGAAAAAAAAACCTGCCAGTTTAAAGCAAAAAGACCATCATTCATCAAGCAGCAAAATAAAAAAAAATGATTTAAAGTAACCACTTGAATTGTGTGATTTAAAAGAACAATAATAACAATAATTTTATTATTTTCATGGCTATTATGGATTTTTGGAAATGTACTTTATACAAAGTTAAAGCAATATCTGAAACTAGCCAGAAGTAAAGTAAGCATAGTATTTCCTGAAATTGGCATGCAAAGGCAAAAAAGGGTTTTGCTAATCTCTTTTCAGATTCATTTTTTTTCAAACACATATGGAGAACATGTACAAGCATCATAAAACTTCAGGGAAAAAAAGTAGTATTTGAGATGAAGAACTCTTTCATGCATTGCATTTCACAAATGTTTCTATAAGTTTCTCTGCAAAGACTTACATTCTTGCATATTTTTAAAAAAATCACAATATGACTATCAGTGAAAGCACTTTTGACACACCTTTGGCCACTCCAAATTTCACAGAAATTTGGGGTTTACAATGAATCTCCCACAGTCAAAATGCACACGAAGCTTTCCTATACCAATGTGAATGATTAATTCATCCAATAGAGGGCAACAATACACAGCCCCAACACTGTATGTTTCCTTAATTATTTAATATTCTTCCATAAACAAAATTCAAGAAATTGTACATGGCACATAGGAATGATGTGTTTTCTTGATTGGAAAATATCTAAATGGTTTCTAAGTGAAATATTTTTAAATGAGAGATTTTTTTCTACGATTAAATGAAACAGTTATTATGGAGGGATGTTAAGTGTTAGTGTTAGAAGTGATACAACAAATCACAAGTTATCTAAGTTCCATTGTTCAGCAGAGCTCTTGGGATTCATAGGCAGTGGCAAGGTTTGAACTGGGTTTGATGAACTTTCCCACATTTTCATGTTATTTTCTACCCGTTTTTCAGAATCACAGAATTTTAAGAGTCAGAAGGAACCTTAGAGGTCATTTTGTCCAACGTACTTGTTTTCCAAATGAGAAACCTGAGAGGCGTGGCACAGAAGGGAGATGACTGGCTCCCAGTGAGCCCGAAAGTTAGCGGCAGAGCCAAGAACAAAACCCAGATTTGTCTCTCTCTCTGCTATACCATGTTGTTGCCCAAACTTCTCATAGCCAGGGGACTAGTGGTGGAAGTCTCATCACTCTAACCTTAGGAGATGCCTGTGGAAATTGGAAATCCTGAAATAGCTGATTATCTCAGAGAACCTTGTGCTACGCCTGACTTGGAATAATGCCATTGAATTACATTAGCCATAGTGACTAGTAACTTTGTATGTAGAAATACAAATGTTATAAGTGTACCAGAATATAATCAAATTGGGCTTTATTTACTATGGTACCAGTGCAGCCTGAACAGTAAGTAGTGATTTCCAATATGGGAAAGTGCATTTTGTGGGAGCATGATTTCTAGTTTTAAAATAAATATAAAACTTTCAACCAAGAAAGCAGAGCACTATGAATCCTTTCACTTGCTTAATTTGTATACTTATTACAACTTTAAATTTTTTTTAAAAAGATTAATCAACACATGCCAGAGTATACATATAACAACAAAATATCAGAAAAGACTACTAAAAAAACTTCTTAGACTGACATGCTTACCATACATATTAGGAGCTGAAAAAAAAAATTCTTAAAAAGATTAGCCACTCTAATAATATGCCATTTAAAATGATTTCATTAGTTTTTTGTAGTAAATAAACTAGCTTAAATTTATTTGTTCCCCTTTAACAAGATTAAATTATGTTGAAATACCACCACCATCACTATCACCCCCACCCCCACCTAAAAACCATAATAATTAAAAAAAAAAACCCAACCTAAATATACTTTCTGCTCCCCAGGGCCTAAGTCATTCCCTGGCAAAAGTTACACTATGACAGAGAAAAAACAGGTTAATTTGGTCTATAGTATTAAAAAAAAACAAACCCAAAATATCAGCTAATTGAGGAAAAGAAAAACCCATCAAATTGATTGCTTGGCATTCTGTAAACTAACTATTCATTAACTAATTTCTCCCCATATTTGGTGCCATACATTATACAATATACTATGTAAGGACATGTAACAGAATGAGAGCTGGAACCAGGAGCTGGAAAACTTGGATTCTAATTCCAGGTCCACTGCTGACTTAGTATATGTCCTTTGGAAGCCTCATTTACCTTATCTGAGAAATGAGAGGCTAGAACTAGATGATCTTTAAGGTTCACTGGTAGAATCCTAAGGTTAATGTAAATGACCCTCAAGCATCCAGAAAGAGTCAATACATTGAAGCATCTCACATGTTACCAGGGAGTGACTTGGCACTAAAGAGAATTAAAGTATTTGCAAATTTGATATTGATGGAGATGGAGAGAGGTATAGACAAGGACAATATCACTGGAAAATTTTCCTTAAATTACGTTGCTTGCCTTTTGAATGTAATCTATGGGGAAAGATTGAAGTTAGTATTCCATATATGTTACACATACATATGCATATATGCAAATACATACATATATATCTATATATATATGACATTAATAATAAACCTTGGGTCCATTTGGAAATGTTTCATATTAAAAGGATATGTTTATATTAGCAATATTCAGTCTGTAAATACAGAAAAAAAAGATTTTAAAAATCATTTATCTCAAGGATCAAATCTAGTATTTAATTATCTAAACTAATTGGCTTTAGAATCATAACAGACTTTGGATGAAATTCAAATTAACATAAATCCTTCTAGATCCATGTTTCAGTCTGTGCTGTACCTTTAAAAGTAGAGGAGGCGTCACCAAATAGCTTAAAGAAATGAAAAAAAGAGAGTGAATTACCAGAAGCACATTCAAACCAGTGGTTTTTTCCCTAAAATATTAAGTGGAACATACCTGTCGGAATAAATGCTGTGTGTTGCTGCAACTGTGCATGGGCTAGTGCCTGCTGACAGTGCAAGACGCTGGGATTAAAGACGGCGCTGGCACCATTGCTTTTTTCAAGTGCTTGTCTCTTTGGTAAAGGGTGAAGAGCACCGGGAGGAAAGGCCTATAAATAAGGAATTTTGATAAGACTTGTGGAACTGAAAGTAGAAACATACCCAGTCTACACAGAGATAAAATATTGCAACATACTTTAAAAATTGACAGCTAAAGAGATGCCTTTGCCATGCACCTTAATTCAAACAGCAGCGATGTACAATGAGTGAGGTTTTGTTATTGAGGGCAAAAGCATGATTTCATTAACCTAAGATTGTAGCACCACAACTATCGAAAAGGAAACTATCAAGCAACAAAAATGGCATCTGCTTTCAAAATGAGTTAAACTATTCTAAAGGAAAAAGGCACTTGTATTATTAATACCTAGTACTTTTTTTCCCCTAACTACATGAAAATATTTTGAGCTTAAAAGTTAATAAGGATTTTAATGAGAACTTTCTTTTACCAAATCACTGAAACTTGCTTCAAAACTTTTAGAAACAGTATTAAAACACGTTAGGATTAAATGATTCTCTTGCATTAATTACATATGAAAAATGAGATGGCTAAACACTAAATTGGATATTTCCATAAATTAATAATAATGACTGTTTTCAACTGATGTTAAAACAAAAAGCAATACAAATCTCAGTTGGTTTTCTGAAAAGCTACATGCAAAGCGAAAGGTGAAAGGTCAAAGTACCAGGTCTACAGTTGCTTCGAGAGGTCGCTTCATTGCTTTGGCAGTCGACTGAGTCTTTTAATAACAGGCAGCGAGCACATGATGGCAGTGGGCCAATGGGATTCAAGCGAATTAACATACAGGTAAACAGCAAGCAGAGGTGCATCATGGGAACGGCATTGCATTGTGGATAGGTGAGAAGGAAAAAAATATTCTGAATGCAATATACAACATACAAAACACTAGGCATGCACAACAACAAAAATGTTCTCTAAAGAAATGAATATTACACCTTGAATTAGTATTGAAGCAAAAATGCATCTACTATACCTTAGTTAAAAGCATATAAGAGAGTAAGATATAGATGTTTGAAATTCAGGAAAGTTAATTAAAACAGCAGCTTGCATACACACCATAAGCATTTTTATATTGCTTCACAGAAATGCAAAAATCTTAGAGATTACATGGGTTGATTTAGAAGAACTTCTGATAAGTTAGTTGTCAAGTCAAAAATAATCTAATAATTGTGTGCAACCCAAGTTGGGTAATATTACATGTTTTCATACCAAATCTACTGTAGCAAAGTAAAGTGTTAAACTGGGACAAAAAAATTCAGGCAAAAAAAAATAACAAACACCAAATTTTTTAAGCAAAAGTGTTTGGGACTTTCTTTTTCTTTGGCTGAATTATGTGGATAATTGCCTCAGTTCTCCATTTTACTTTGCCACTGTGGACCTGGCAGTGTGAAGTACCCTTCTGATTTTAGCAAGTTTTGGAATTAAAGTTTGTTTCTGATTTTCCCCGATTTCATACTAAAATTTTTACATCTGTTGACAAACTTATCATCCATTCGATAGTATCTACATTTGGAATTGTGGCTTAGGTGTTTTTCACTTACCGCAATATACCGAGAAAATGACATTTTTTTATTTTTTAGCAATATAAGTTTTTCTGAGCTATCATACTCATCTATATTCAGTAAATTTATATGTATATTTAGAAAGATCAATGACTGAGTTAGTAAGAGCATGGAACTGATGGTTAGAAAAGGAGTAACAGCTAAAAATAGCAGACTTGTTAAAATGCTTAAACCAAATGACATATTTAGCACATAACCATACTTTGTTGCCAATATTTGCATTTAAGGGGCTGAAATGAAAACAAAGGTTGATCTGATTAGATCACAACAGAAAATTTTGCTAATATTTTCTAGTTTTTACAAAGATCCATAGTAGCATAAGAGCATTCTGTGAAAATACATAGGATTGAAGGAATTGCCATAAATGAAACAAACAAAAAAAAATCCTTTTTTGTGCAGCACAATAGGTAAGCCCCTCATGTTTAGTTAAGGAATTCATATTTATGTTGGATTTATTCTAAACTCCAGATGTGGAAGAGCAGACAGAAAATAAATAAAATATGGAAAAGCAGCCAGAGTAACACTGAATTGAGACATGTGATTTGCCACATTTTCATCCATAAATAAAGTGTCACTCACCAACATTTGAAAATTCTGATTAAAAAATATGGGGGAAAGAGAGAGAGAGAGAGAGAGAGAGAGAGAGAGAGAGAGAGAGAGAGAGAGAGAGAGAGAAGTGCTGTGATATTCAAAGCAGGAAAAACCCACAAGGAAATTAGGAGACAGGGAATGTTTGATGAGGAAATAGATTTTCAGGATGACTGAGTGCTAAAGAGAAGACTGGAAAGAAGAACGGATACAGAAGTTTAAATGAGAGATGAAAAAAAAGGAGTCGAAGGAATACATTAGAATCAATGGCTGCCTCTGTTGATGAACCATGGATTCTGCTTTAAAAAATGAACACTGGCTACACAGGTGAATTTCTTCTGGTTAAGTTAGTATATTGTCATATTGCTTCTGTCACTTGTTTTCTTAAAACACTTAGGCTTATTTCCATCTTACTAGAATGACATAAAAAAAGCTTAATCAATGATAACATGTCCTCTTTTTCTAAAGGGAATTAAAATGAATTTGATAATCTAGCACTCCTGAGCTTTAATTGTCTTTGTATTTCAAGTAACATCATATCCATTTTTGTCATGTACTAGAGTATAACTTAGTTTCTGACTATTTTACTCTTATTTTAGCACCAAAGAACCAGCAGGACTCAATAATGCCTATGGGAGCCACTGGTGTCCTTGGCAGACTTATTGTACAGGCAAAGAATTAAAAAAAATAGGGAGAAGAAAAGAAGAAAGAAAACAAAAATAAAGAAGTATATGGAGGTGGAAGTGGTGGTATGCTATACCATCATTGCCTCAGACCCTACTCAATGGCCTTACAATCATCATTTGTCTCTCTCTGGACTATCGTGAGTTTTATAGTAGTTCTAATTTTCTAGGTAGCAAAACTAACCCCTTCAACTCAACCTTAGGGATCCTAAAAGAAACTTTTCGAGAATGAAGTGCCCCTGTGACTGAAATTCTTAGCCCCCTCAAGCCCTGAAACTCCATGAAAGCTTCCCTTGAGAATTGCCTTCCCTTTCTTATTCCAACTCTGTAAATGATCTTTATTTTCTCAAATATCTTACAGAACTTTGCATAGACCTGTTCTCTGTACATATCACATTATACTATGTATTAAAGGTATGTGTTTATGTCTAATCCTCCTTATTAGATACTATACTTCTTGAAGGTTGGTGTTGGGCCATGTGACTTATTTGTTTTTTTCCCAGGGCCTAGCACACAAGCAGTACTTAAAAAATGAGCAGAATTATGTAGCCTTTTTTCACTGTTTCTGTCCAGACAAACTTTCCTTGCTATACTGAACCAAGCCTTGTCCTTACAACTCACTCTTCTTCTTCCATACACATCAAGAAGCTGTCTTATCATTGTTGTTTTGCCATTGTGTGTTGTCCACTAGCCCTTCCCTGTCCAGATGTTAGTGAGACAGTGAATTCCTTAGCCTCATTTTCAGTTCTGTTAAGCATGCCACTCAACTGTGCCACTTTCTGCTATCTGACCCAGATTGAATTGGTCCAGATCTGTGATTTCATTGGTTTTAAGAGATTTCTACTTCAGGTAGAAATTCAGATAATTTGCCAATTCAGATAATCTGCACCACTCTGCAATTTATAGTTTTTAGAGAGCAGCCTGGAACAACTTCAAGGTCAAGTGACTTGCTTCTGATCATCCAGTTAGTTTGTACCAAAGGCCTGAACCCAGGCCAGGCCCTCCTTTGCTAAGCCTTCCTGCTTCTTATCACTGCTAATATTTTCTACATGCTTATAAAAGGTTTGAATGAGACTGTAATGCATAAGTCACTCCAGAATTAGCTTTGCTGACAGAAAACTCAACTTAATTCTCTAAATTCACAGTATCACAGGGACCATGTTATCCCAAACTCCAGCCAGACCTGACACATATTGCTGCTTTTCAAGCTAATAAGGGCTTTTGCTAAAGGAATGTGCTGTCACTACAGTACTATTGTTTCAGAAAGGAATCTTTGCTGAGTTGTTAGAGACCTAATTGCACAAACACCCAAAGGCTGCCTGTTTCTTTTTAGTCAGTTATCAGTTACATCTGCTTTATAATGCATTCCTTCTTCAAATAGCCAAAAGAGTAGATGACCCCTCTGCAGCAAGAGAAATAGAGAGAAAACAAGGCATCAACTGAAGAAAAAGGCAATTTAAAAGGCTCTCTTGGTAATGATTGATATTGGAAAGTTAAGGTTTCCCCCCTTAATTTAATTTGGGTTAATTTTTTTTCTGTACAAAACCTAGAATCAGAACTAGAAATGATCATATGTGTCTAATCCATACAAAAAGACATCCAAGTTATTCCAGTGAAACCCTATTTTAAAGGTCTTTATATCTCCTTACCTTCCTTAGTAAATGCATTATATTATCTGAAATTCATTTACATCTGAAACCTAACACCTGTCTATATCACTTTATATATATAAATGGAGGAGTGGGCCAATTTTGAGTTAGCTCCAGCACAACACTGGACTTAAACCTATTCGTTATATTAGGCATTTAAAAATATTAGTGTCTTTATGAAAAGCATTTTGACCTCTTAAATCTGCTGAAAGGGTCCTGGAGACTCCCACAGATCTGTATTATACTTTGAGAAACAAATGATTACACAATTCCATTTATTTTAACCTTTCTAAGATCTATTTGTCCAGACCCTTAGGTTTATCCTTTGCTTTTATAACTCTGTATCTTTCCAGTTTCTTCTCATGAATAGAATATAGATGGATTGCTAGTATAAAGTTTTCTTAGGATTCAGTATTCAGAATAAGGGCCAAGGGCCAGGACAGGAAAACTGAGGGCCTATACAGGGTCTGACCAGGAGACAAAGGACAAGAGAACAGAGTCTGGAGGCCAGGGAAGTCCTCGCAAGATTAAACAGAACATCAGATTTCAACTTTGAAAAAAAAAAAAAAGGTGGGAAAGTGGCCAACTGTACTCAGTTTCTACAAGTTTTTAATGAACAACTGAAATGTGCATAACAGATGCAAGGGTTTTTAAAGAATGTTTACATTTTCATATATGTTAATAAAATTGATTTGAACTTTTGTACATAATTACCCAGGAAAATTCTCTCCTATTAACTTAACAGATTTTTAAAAACTTCTATGGAGGAGAAACGGATTATCTTTTGATTGTTATAGTTCAAGAAGTACAAAAGGAGCAATGAAATATAAGCACTGTATCTCTGGCATTTAACACAGTTCCTGGCCTATAGTGGACACTTAATAAATACTCTGTTGAATAAATTTCCCCTTTCATGGGCTAGAAATTTTAAATTGTTTTATAGTCATAATTTTTTGAGCTGAAAAAAAAAACCCAACTTACATTTTAACTTCAAATGTCTGCAAATTTGTTCCTTAGTTCATTTACTTCCCAGGCAGTAGTAACTGCTGAATGAATTCTGTGTGTTCATTACATTTCTTAACTAGGTGACTGGATCACTGGAATCATTTGATTATATTAATCATAAAAGTCACAATTTACATTCATATTTTCATATCAAGAAAAAGAAGAGTATGTCTCTAGTGTATTGGCAGTGTTAGCATTAGAAGAGAAACAGGTTGACTCATCCAACTGAATCCACAAATCCACAAAACTTGCAATTGACTTCAGCTAAATAGATGCGACAACTGCAGGATTTTACATATCCTTGTTAGAGAGCGTATGTGGCTTCTCTTTCTGTAAAGAGAAGGGGTTGTTTGGGGTTGTTTTTCAGTAGACAGAGAATTCCAACAATATTAGGAATCTGAATTTAGATACAGTGTAACAATTTAAGAAACTAGTTTTTAGTGCTACATTTATTGCAAAAACTTTCCTGAATCTATGTTGGTGATATGAACATATTCCCCACAGCTGTGTTGTGAACTGCTATCATCAGGCCTTGTCACCTGGGCACAAAAACTGAGTTCAATGTTTGGAGCCCAGAAAGATTTATGGAAACTTAGATTTATTATTAATACCATAGTTCAGCTCTACTAGGGTTTGAATATGATTTTGTGGCATAGTCTAGGAACCTAGTCATCATTTTTCACTTTTTTTTCTATTGAAAAACATATTGGGAGTTCCAAATTAACTTTTTACATAATTTTAAAGTGAGCTTCCTTACGTCTAAAATTAGAGAAAATAATATTTGCATTATCTACCTCCTAGAGTTGTGTGAGGAAAACACTATAT
>CM053591.1:89856370-89915403 GCA_028646515.1 Pseudochirops corinnae
ATAGCTTCATAGAGAAGGCCAAACTTGAGCTAGGTCTTGAAGCATAGGAAGGAATTTCAATAAGTAAAAGGAAGGAAAGGGAATATTGTAGGCAGCATGGGGATAAACCCAAACAAAGGCACAGGAGCAGGAATGATTGAAAGATATATTTAACTAGAACATAGAATGAGTGTCAGGAAGTTTAGGGAATAAGGTCAGGTAGGTTAAGATGATATCTTGGAAGGTCTTGGAAGTCAAATGGAACTTAGATACATTTTAGATTTGTTAAAATGGGAAACAGTCACTAATGAGCTTAGTATAAAGGATAGAACCCTATTGAGTCAAGGGATATGAGTTCCACTTCTGGTTCTGCAATGTATTAGCTACATGACCTTCATAAAGTCCCATCATATTCTTGGTACTTAATTTTCTCATAGACAGTCTGTAAGCTCCATTGATGTCCTTACAATGCCAAAAGAACATGAGGAATGTTTCATGTGACAAAGACAAGGGAAGATAAGGATGAGAGCTGCACTAGGTAGGAATACTCACATCTTTCTGATCATAGGTTCATTTGGAGCAGAAAAGAAATGAGGGACCTGAACTAGACGATCTCTGTGGTACCTTCTAACTCAATATTTTAGGACTCTATGAGGATTATAAACAGGGAGGTGACATGATGAAAGCAGAGTTACAGGAAGATTAGTCTGGCAACAGGATGGATAGTCTGTCATACTGACCAGCAAGAGGGCTATTGGAATAATCCAAGTCTGAGATGATAAGCATCTGAACTATGAGGCAGAGATGGGAACTGAGAGGAATAAATGAATCTATGACACAATTTGAAGGGAAAATTAAGAGACCTTGGTGAGAGAGTGGCAATGACTGATAAAAGAGAGTAATGAGTCAAAGATTAATACCTTGGTGACTTAATACTTTGGGGAGAGTGTTAATGCCATTGATAGTGATAGATGTCAGAAGGGGAAGAAGTATACTTCTATACTTTCATATACATATGTGATATAAAACATCATATATGTATATATACACATATATTTAATGCATGTGTATATACATGTATATACATGTATGTTTACATATGTATATGCTTGCATATAAAAATGTATGTGTATACACATGTATGTTATAAAACAATATGTGTTGCAATGACTACAATGTAGACAGAAATGATAATAAGCAAAATAAAAATCAGAATTGGAATACGGTGAAATTATATCTACCAAACTTGGCCCCAAAGAAGACCTATGAGAATGTACTGCCCTTCCATATTTATAGGCCTAGAAGACTATACTACACATGTTTGAAACACTATGGATAATGTCAGATTTGTTTGATGTGTTAGATAGTTTTGCTGAATTTTTTTCTCCTTTTCATTCTTTGGGATTGCTTTCTGGAAGGGAAAGGGAGAGTGTATGTATTGAGAAGTGAAGGTGATATAAAAAATGAAAAGATATCAATAAAATGTTTTTATAGATTATTGCTGAAGGTATTTTTATAAGACTGGTTTTATTGACTAATCCAAATCAAAACAAATTAGTAAAATTTGAAGTGAGATTGTGAAATGAACATAATTCAGATTAATGGAGATATGTTAACTTTGAAAAGTCACAAGCTCTGTGGAGCTAAGTTGTTTCATACAAACAATGTTGATAATGGTTTCCCTGCCTGAGTGAAGGAGACTAGACTGGATAATCTCTTCAGGTTCCTTCCAGTTTTCAGATTTCTGAATTTGTTAGATTTTTATGGGGAATGCAAAAAAAGTGGCTATTTTAAAAGAGAGTATTTTAAGGAAACATGTGGGGAAATTGATAATGTAGTGTGCTGTACTGAATTTGGAGTCAGAAGACTGGTTTGAATCCCAGCTCTACTCTTTCCTTCCAGTGTGACCTTGGGTAAGGCCCTCCACGTCTCTGAGCTTTTTTCATTGTCCGTAAAATAAGAGTTGGCCTAGATGAATAAATGGAAAAGATTACAAGAGTAAGTTCTCTTGCCCTGAGTGTCAACCAATTTGTCAGATGTGTTGTATAGGGCATTCACAATTCAACATAAGTTGGATTTAATGGCTTCTGGAGTCCAATATATCTTTGAGATTATGCAATTCTCCCTCATATAGCTCTAACTCCTCTGTTCCCATGATGAGCAAATTTTCATTTGTCAAAGATTTTATTTGCCTTTCATGACACATGAAAGACAGCGTGGCATGGTAGAAAGACAGTTGGCCTTGTAAAAAGGAAGGTGTGGTTTCATGACTTACCTGTGATATGACTGTGTGAGCCTATATAAGTCACTTAACCTCCTCATATCCTTAGCAACTCTAGACTCTAAGTTGCAGAGTAGATGATGACTTGCCTTGGTAGAGGAAATTCCTTAATGAGAACTCACTTCACCTATGAAATCACAAATCTAGATTAAAAAGAAAGAAAGAAAGAAAAGAAACATACCAAGTATGTAGCCATTGGAAATTTTAGAAGGTTATGATTCAGACAAGTTGCAATCAGAGGAAGGAATTTCCACACTATGAGTTCCCAACACAGACAACATCCTAAATCTAGATCGAGAAAAAAATTAGATATTCTCATTATTTATCTAAATATCTAAAAATTTAGCAAAATAGAGTTAATACTATTTTGTAGATATTTCTAAGATAAAGCACTTTGAAATTATACCCTTAAGTAAGTACTTGCCTCTGTCTTATTTTATACATTGCTTTACCAAAGAAAAAGTGCTTGATGAGCCATGTAAAATACAGTCATTTTAAAAAATACTCTTCCTAAACTAAAAGTAAGTTTTCCAGTTCCATACCAAGAGTTAACTTCATAACAGGTGCACTGACTAGTCACTTATAAACAATGATGTTTTGGGTTAAATCTTTCACATGAATAGTAGCTTTATTTCTGCCCGTGTGTTTTCATGCCTTCAATATACTTATTTATTTTTTGCTCACATTGTGCTTAATGTAAGGAAAGTACCTGCTTTGTGGGTTTGCCAAACACTCCAGAGGCTTTCAAGATGTGGGGAGCTGCTGTTAATTTTTTTCTTAATGTAAACCTTTATTTACTTTGTTACTGTTCTTTCCCCAACTGCATCTCTTGAACACCAGACATGCAGAGAACTCTACATGTGGGAGAGCACCTGATGGGGAGTTCTGGCTCATGTGCTAAGCATGTTTGGCAAGATTTTTGCCATGGCAGCAGGCATCATCCTGAAATCATTTCTTCATAAAAGGAAACCTGAGCAAGGGCACAGAATTTACTAAATAGCAGCTAAGTCAGTTAAGGTACACCTAATCCATTCACAGGCTCTTGCCAAAATTATAAAAGGGTAATGTATGGATATCATTTTTATTATTCACCCTTCCCTAATTACAGTCCCTGGTGGTCTGAAAACTTAGATGAAAGATATACAGGCTCTAGCGATTAACCATAGCAACAGCAGATGTTGTACAGTAAAACCGATGTGGTCGTGAGCTAGCAACATGTTTGGATTTTGAATACGTAATGTAGCTAATGAGCTCTACTTTCATCATAAAAAATAATTTGGAAGGATAAATCACCAATCTCGTGAAGCACGTAGAGTTTCTTCTCTTTGTTTCTTTTTCTAAAAATCTGCCCTGTCATATGGAGCAATTACTTCAGTTTTATCATTTGTGGCCTTATCTCATCTCCGTTGTGCACAATTTTGTATTTGTAAAAACATCTACCCTGCAAACAAGAGACCATTAAAAAAAAAAAAGGTTGTCTTTAGTTCGGTATACCCCTGCTTTGCCAGTTATATGACACTTTTATCTTCATGCTATGACTGCTTTCTTCTAAGAGGGAAATTCCTTTTTCATCAGTATGGATGCACTGTTTTCACATATTACAAGTGCTGTGTTGCCTTGTCAGTCATCCTATTACAGCCAGTTTCAGACCAGTAGAGCTGACGAAATGATTGTTGATTGGTTAGCATCGACTGGGAGGGACTTGTTGGAAGGAAGGGCTGCAGTCTTACAGCAACAGAGTTTAGACGGTGTCTTTGCTTCATCATCTGAGGGGAAAATTCCCAGGCAGAAGGCTTCCCGAGTACAATAAAAAGGGAATGAGAAGTATTTACCCGAACGTTTCTTCCTAACGATGCAGTGGGAAAGGTTTGGCCATTTGATTTTACCAGATGGCCCTGTGCTGACTGCAGACGAGAGGAGCAGACAGAGCTAAATAAGGTAGGAGATGCATTGTCCCTTTTTTTTTTGAATGTTTAAAGAGTTTGCTGCAGTGTGCTGCATACCATGTGTGTTGCTCAGGGAAGCCAGTGAAACTGAATTCCTCCGATGCAAATGTAGCGCTTGAAGGAAAGACTGGACTTTTACGTAACATTTTCCTTTCAGGAAAGAGGCAGCACAACTTGAATCAAAACCACTCGATTTGAGAGTGAGAGAGAAATCGTGATTTTATTTAAGGAGAAGATCGGTAGATCTTTCTAAAAGTACCGTGCTACTTAATTGGATTCTTCATAGCCTTCTCATAGCTTGCTCTGGGAAGGTTTCATAGAGGGATAGTTAACCTCCAAATCAATAAAGTTTACAATGACTATGTTATTTGAAAAAACTGACTCATAATTGGGGGGAGAAAGAAATGAAAAAAAAACCCGTCCCTTGTAAACAATCATCGATAGGAGGCTTGACCAAATAAAAAGGACAGTCTGTTTAGAAACCAAGGTCTGATACACCTCGGATACATTGTGCCTTTTTAATGGAGTTTGAAAAGCACATTTTTAATAACATAGCCAGGCAGTTTCTGGCAAGTTTTTGATACTGTAGCTCAATGTTTACAGTTCTTTTTCTGGCAAGGCTGAGCCTTTGTTTCCAGCTTAGAAGTAGAACCATTATATAAAAAAGTAAAGCTGGGTGAATAATGCTCACTGCAATTATCTGATCTTTATGCATTTTTAATGAGAACACACAGCCAGCAGAATAATTTAATGAGGGCAGGCTAGCTTTTAAAGCTGTGTTTTCACTATGCTGAACCATATCAACTTTCTTCCTGAGAACTAAGAGTGGGAAATGATGGAGAAGATTTATATTTAACACACTTGGCATCGGGAAATGAAGGGCTATATTTGTTGAGGAATTCTTGCTGCCCTTTCTGTTTTAAATTCTGCCAGGCAGAGGGGATCAGTGCCTTTTTGTTAGGCCATGGAAGCATGTGTTTACAATAAATGTGTAACATTTTCAGAATAGTTAGCAAGCACTGAAGCGAGGAAAGAAAGCCCAGCTCTTCCCTTAGCACCACAGAGAATGCTCTTCAAAACACCATTTACTGTCACATTAACAGTGGTTGTATTTAAAGATTTTTTTATAATCAAGCAATTTTAATTAATGTGAAACTAAAACCATCAATTCATTTTAAATGGCATTTTCTTATCTATAAATAAGTGATTTTTCTAAGACCTCTTGACTGATTTTCACAAGGCATAGCCCAATGACTTATTTAAAAATAAGTCCAATGCCACATAGATTCTTCTAGACCCACTGATTTTACTTTCAAGGAGAAGTGCAGGACACTAGCCCAGAACTTCTGACGTCATCTCCCAACTATTTCTGCTGTCTGTTCCTGTATTCAAGCTTCTGGTGAGAAGCATTCTAACTCCAGATTGACAGGTTCTGAGTTATGTCTTCAAATGGTAAAATATCTAAATTCTGAACTGACCTGAATTGTTAAGAGGGTTTCTACCTAATACCTGCCTGATAAGCAGACAGTAAAGGCCTTCTGTCTGGTGCCCGGATTGGGAGGGGGGAGGGAATGACGAGAAGTACTGGCACACTGAAGCAGAGAGCTTCTCTGGCCCATCCTCCCTTTTGGTGCATACAGACGGTTGCCACCATATCCAGTCTCCCCAGAACGAGGACTGAGGAGGCAGCTTCCACCAGAGCCTAGGCATAGTCATGATGGTGGCAACAGCTGCTGCTGTGCAGAGACTCCATACCACCACCATACATTGGTCCAGGAGGGCCAGAAGAACAGGAAGGTGATAGCAGTTAATGCGGCACAGGTGGGAAACTGTTAGTAGACGTTCATGTGCAAGTTTGTCTTTAATAACGAGCCTTTTAGGAAAGAATTTTGATTAAAACAGTTTGTCAGGAGTTCCAGATCCTATTCTATATTCACATTAGCTGATTGTGTAACCTTGGGCAAGTCACTACTGCAGTGTTGCCATATTTAAAGTGAGCAACACTGTGCCCTTTACCTTGTAATTTTTAGGAGTATGGGATCTTTTATATTCAAAGAAGTTGTTTCTCTCTTCGTAGAATTATATCTTTAATGTACAAAGGCTTAAAGCCCTAGTATTAATGAAACTGGGCAAAGGCTTCCAGGAATTTAAATGTATGGTAGTGTATACATTTATATGTATACACTTCACAGTCTTGTGTAGTTTTATTTTTCTAGAAATTTTTATATTTATCCTATGAGACTAATTTTGTCAGGTAAACCAAGCGCAGTGAGAAAGTAACGTGTCAGTTAAAAAAAAATTCTAATTATGGATCTTGCTTTTAAGAAAAGCTTGATATTTTGTTTGGCTCTTGTGACAAGTTTGTGAATATGGAGAACATAGGAGAGGGTAAATTACAAAGAAATGCTTATAAAATACAGTAGTTATCACTACTGATTGATTGCTGCCATTTAATACTAGCTTTAATTCAGTACTGTTATAGCAAAAATAAATTAGAAAGATTGGTATAGGTACCAGGTCCAAGATTTCAGCAAGTTACATGGACATGCAAGACCAAGAGGCCAAGACTGTATGCAAGAGATAAAGTGTTGAGAAGGGAGCTGAAAAGTGTGTCCTATGTTAAGTTAAATTTGGGTCACTTACAATGGAGATGTTTTCTTCTTATCTTCCCATACTATGCTCAAGGAAAAATAGTAGGAAAGGCACCTTGGATTGCTTAGATTTAAAATAAAAACAAAAGTTACATTGCATTACCATCCTACAAACATTTTTTTGATTGTGCCAAGTAAAGCTTTCTTACTTAATGAAGAGACATTAAAATCTCAAGTGACTATTTGTGTATTGGGTTGTTGGGTGATAATTACATAGTAGTGAAACCCCTTTTTCCCTTTAGGTGTGTGAATCCATCAAAGCTAGACAAGAGGATAACATTGCCCAACCAGGAGTGAGGCAATCTTGGTAGCAGACAGGCAGGATGAGGATGGAAAAGCTGTAAGAATGTCTGTGTGGATAGTCTGGTATGAAGAGTCAGAGTCAAGCTGTGGGGGGTCAGAAATAAAGAAGGTAAAGCTATAGCTCACAACCTTGTTCTACAGTTCAGGAACAGGTAAACACTGCAGTCGCCTACAGGACAGACCCTTTGTGGACCCAGATCCCAGGTATGCTGTCAGAGACTGGCAGGTCAACAGGCACTTTGAAAGAGAAATAAAAGACTGAGCATCTGTAATCAACTTGAGCTGATGTAGCTCATAGAAACCTTGATATTTTTCCTACTCAAGTGGGAGTCAGTCCTCTAATGAGGCCATCCTGAAGGCCAATGAGTTATTGCAGGTGGGTGTTCCTGACTGGGGTGATGGGTGAGGGTACTATGAGCACAGGCCTCAATAGGGCCTTGACTTTACTAGACACATTGTAAATATTTATTCATTTGAACTTCTTGAGGAATATTGGGTTATACATTTCTAGATATGTGTTGACTTGGGATGTGTCACTGAGCAACTGATTTGCCATTTAATACTTGTTTCTCTTTCAGTATAATGAGGCAAGAAGATAAATACCAGAGCTTGCAAATTTGTTGTAGGACTCTTTATTTCAAGCTTTTTGATCACCTGTGATTTAAAAAAAAATCCTGCTGGTTATATCTGTGATAATAGTCATATTAAGGAATAAAAAAAATAACATTATGACTAGGTCTGTATAAATCAAATGAGTACAAGCTGTACTGTATGGTTTGGCCTGAGATGTTTCAATCTTCTACGACAAAAAGTTAAACCAAATGTTTAAAGATAAGGCAGGAAACTTATTTTGTAAAAGTTGAGCAATTTCTTTTTTTTTAAGCAAGATTTAGACTAGAAAATTCCCTTTGCTGTGGCAGCAAATAAATACCCTGAAATAAAGGTGGACAGGACCATTTTTTACCTCCATTTAGCCTCTGTCAAAGAGTTTGTTATCTAATGAATGAAGTCCAGGGCAAGCCTGGTGTAGGGTTTACAGAATTGCAATTTAAGTGGAATCTTTATGGAATGTATACTTAACTTGGTAGTGTTAACCCTTCAGGCAATCTAATCATACCCAGTTTGGGATCAGATTTAGTGGTGGTACTTTCTGGAAGAACAAATACAAGGACTCTTCATCACCACAGTTGAATACAAAATCCAATGGAAATTACAGGAGTATGAAGCCAGTGGGTCCATGTTGTAAGTTCACAATATATACCATAGCACTTTTCTATTAGGGCTCATGCCTATGTCATTTTAAAATTTCTGGACTCCAACCAGTTAGAGAATAATCTTGGACTTAGTCCCATACTCCTACAACATGGGGAGCCTTTAGCAAACCCTGATGTATTTATCTGATTGAACCCACAGTCTTCATTCTATCAAGGAAAAGTGACTCCTGGCCTTCAGGGCATTGGGATCTTTTTAAAAACCATATTTATCTTCCTAGTTATATGTTTCTTTTTCTACTATTAAAGTTAATTTACATTTCCTGAGCATGTACCAGCTAGGTGATAGGAGAAAGCAATCTGGGAAAATCCTAAAGGTGAGGGAAGAAGGGTTAGCTTTAAAAATTCATCACACTCACATATAATTCTCTCAATTTGGATACCCAATTTTGTAAACCATATATAGTTTACAGCAGGTATGGCCTAGACATTTGACTTGATCATGTTTAATGTAAAAATGGTACATAAGTTAAGAAACATAGATTAGAGTACATAAGAGGCCCTTAACAGACATGTCTTGTTCATCAAGTATATGTATATACACACATACATGTATCATACATACATACATGTGTGTATATATACGTGGGGGGGGCATGGAACTGCCTTAGGAAGTTACAGTCAACAGTAATTGAATGTCCTTACAGTTTACACACACACACACACACACACACACACACACACACACACACACACAACTTCAAGGGTAGTTTTTGAAAATACATGTATACAAATTAATATAGTACATAAATGTTGAAAGCATATTAACCAAAAGATTGATCAGGTTGGGTGTTGACATGAGTTGACATGTTAAGGAGTTGAATTGGCAGAACCATTAAAAATTCCAGATTTGGATAGAATGCCAGGGACATGTAAATAAACCTTTTGGCAGTCTTTAGAACCACCTATATAGTAGGCATGGTATAATAGATAATAAAGTGGCCTTAATCACCCGGTGTAAGTCCCTCCACTGAACTATATTAACTGTGTAATAGTCACATTTTGAGTTGCAGAGAAAATGTTGGCCTTCATTGTTAGAGGGAGCTTCTTCATTTTGAAATACCCTATATTAATGACATCAAATACCCAACCAGGGGTGGGGAACCTGTGACCTTTAGGACAAATCTTTTGAATTGGATCTAAAGATTCAAAGGGCCACACTTGAGGGCCTCATGTAACCTAGAGGTCACAGGATCCCCCCCTCCCACACCTCCAAATCCTATCCTGGGAATGGATTTACTGCTTATCATGTTAAAAAAAAAAAAATAACAACAAACTTTTCCCCTGTATTTTTTGTGTTTTGGAATTCTTGGAGAAAAGAAGAAATTTTTTGAGAGCATCTTAAATTCTTTAAATGAGACAGACATCCAGAGATAAAATAGAGCAAAAAGACCCCCCAAACAGACAAAAAAACCCAAAACACCACAGCAAGAACTGTTTCCTGCTCATACTTTAGAAGCAAAGCACAAGCTCTGTCTGCCCTTCTGGGTCAATAAATAGCCTGAGGATATCATGAAGTCTTAACTTCCAGGTTCCTCTTCCAGCTTCTCCCTAACCTGTACCTCCTCTAAGTATCCTATTTGACTATAAATATTATCAGTACAGGCCTTGAAGCTAGGAAACTGGTTGGATCCAGTAATGGCAAAGATTAGTTAGTATACGCTTAGGAATTCTCTTACTAAACAGCATAACCTAATGTTTTTAAGTTCTTTGTTGGAAGCTGTAATATATGATTTTTAGTTTATATTTTAATACTAACTTGCATTTTGACATTAGACCCTTATAAGAATGATAAGATTGGAAACCTCGAGCTGGAAATAACTGCAGAGACCATTACTTCAACTATCTAATTTTATAGAGGAGGAAACTGAGGCTTTGTTAAGTGACTTGTTTATGGTTACACAGGTGAGAAATATTAGAGGTAGAATTTGAAACCAGATGCTCTGACTACAGATAGTGGGTTGTTTTTTTTAATGTTACCACGTTAATCCCTAGATGAGATGAACACTTTGCTTATAAAATTCTAAATTCATAGAATAGGGATGGTTGTGAAGAAAGCCATCATAACACAAACACATTTCATTATTTCAGCTTGGCCCAGGTGTGTTTGCTTGTTAGTCTCTTTATTCCCATATTTGGTTCTCCGGTAGATTTTGGATAAAATGTACAAGAAAAAATTTGTTGATAAATAAAATTGATAGACTTTTATCTTTGAGATAATTGGGTATGTATGATATGGCTCTGAAAGAACTTAAATTTTTAATATCAATGCAGCATTTTTGTTTGAAGGGAGAGAAGAGGAGGAAGGGAAGGAGAAAGAAAAGGGAAAGAGGGAGAGACAGAGGGAGAGGAGGAGGGAATGAAGGGGAAAAAGAGAGGGATGGAAGTGGAGGGAGATATTGAAAGGAAAGTTTGAGGGTGGGAGGTTAATTGCTTTTATTCTAACAAGTTTAAAATTTGCATCAGGTAGACAGTTTAACTTATAGTACATTAATAGCATGTGTAAATGGGTGAATGTGCATGAATATAGTATTTAGTGAAATAAAATAATTTGTAGTTAAAATTGCACTGTTGTTTGACATGGGAGTATCTTGTCTGGCCTTTTGAAATAATAATTGAGTTAAACCCATCACTAGCAATTTATAGTTAGAAATTATTAGAGATTGGCTCCATTTCTTTGCTTTAAAAAATTCTGGCAGTAATGATGCAATTAATCAAAAAGTATTTATGGAGTTCTATTTTAGGACCACCATGATTTGAGGGTGGAGGGAGGCATAAAAAAATGTTCATTGACCTCAAGGAGCTTTCAGTCTAGCTAGAGACAGCACTAATAAAGATGAAACAATTTGAAAAAAAAAATGTTAGATTGTCAGGTGCTAATGAGATTCGTACAAGGTGTTAGAGAAGTATCTAGATTAGCAGAGGGAAGAAAGAAAGGATTCCAGGAGGGGAAAACACAAGGAACATGAAATGATCCAGAATTGGAAATCAGTTTGGCATCTATGGGTGACAGTTACTTGAATATTTAGAGAAGAGGTTCTTTGTTGGGGAGTAGAGGGAGAGCTGGTTGTATATGTAAATGAGAACATATTATGTAGGACCTTAAGGGGGGGGAAAAACAGGCAGAAGAGTTTGAGAGTAATGAGGCACACAATGAAACAGCTATTCTAGAGAAGTTGATCAGGTAGCATTATGTAAGATAAATTGGAGGAAGGAGGACCAGAGAAAGTGAGATCAGATATGAAGCTCTTGCAACAATACCAGCATGAGGCAATGAAGTTCTGGACTGGAGGTGACAAAAGGAATGGAGAAGAAAGGGTGCATCTCACAGACATTTTGAAGGGGAATAAAAAGCAATGAAAAGCTTTGTTGAATAACTGCAAATGTCAAGATAAAGCACAGTTAAGGGTTGAAAAAGACTCCAGGGTTTCTGATGGGAAGGATGGCAGTTTTATTGGTATTAATGGACTTGGGAAAGTGAGTTATTTTGGGATAGGGATAAGGATGAATTCAATTTTCCATATGGTAAGTTTGAGGAGAACAAAGATCCAAAAAGAGAGCCATCCTGTAGGGTATATTGAAGTTGGAAACTGAAATAGAGAGGAGAGGTTAGGTCTAACTGAGTTATGGTCTTATGATTCACCTGCAGAAATCATAGTTACAAATACAGGAATAGTCAAGCTTATTGAATGAGTACAAAGAAAAGTACAAAGAAAAGGAGGAAGAGATGACCAAGGGCTAAGCCTTGGAAAAACATTCACGATTAGAAGCAAGATGAGGAGGAAGCACCAGAAAAAAAAGAAAAAGGGATAAAGATATGGAAATAATATCTATTATTATTATTATATCTATATGTTATCATATCTATTTGTTACAGAAACCAAAGAAGGAAAGAAAGAGAAACAATACATTTATTACTTGTTTATTACATGCCAGGTACTTGCCAAACATTAGGGGTGTTGAAACTTCCAAGAAGAAATTGGGGATCCAATCACATACCAGTTTCTTTGGCTCCAAAGGAAACAATGTGGTTTCCCTAAGTTGCTTATTTGTTTTTATTTGTTTTCTTTTGTTTTTTTACCTCAGTATCCATAGCTATTGGTTTCTCTGAGATATATCATATGTTACAGCACAAATGCAATTAGAGGTTAAAATCAGGTTGGTATCCTAATAAGCTATAGTATAGTGGTTGAAAGGGAAATGTTCGTTTCATGCATAAGTTTGAGAAAGGTGAGAAATTAATTTGTTCCTTAGACTGAAATTGGAACAGATTGAAAAAAATATATAGCACTTCACTAGTAACAGGAAGCTTAGTCTCAGAAGAGGTTTTTTTTTTATTAGTGAGCCCCTGTACAGTCTGTGTGTGTGTGTGTGTGTGTGTGTGTGTGTGTGTGTGTACCTTGTGGGAAGAGGAAATGTTTTATTTCCACGGTTTATCCTTTCCGTTTCAGTACGTAATGAGGTAAGGGTCCTCTATGTGTCTACATCCCCAACATCTCTTGCAGTCCTCCTATTGTATTCTGTCACACAGTCACCGTCCTGTCAGCCCCTCCTCACATTGCACCACCCATCTCTCTGCCTCCCCTGAAATCTCTCTCACCATTACTTCCTCTTTCTCCTCCAGGCACACTTAATGAACCCCAGTGGCTCCCTTTTGCATCTGGGAACAGATAGGAGCAACTGCATTGGGTATTTAATGTTGTTGTTTGTTGTTCTGTCGTTTCACTTGTGTCTGCCTCTTCATGACCCCAGTTTGGGTTTTTCTTGGCAAAGGTACTGGAAGGGCTTGCCATTTCCTTCTCTAGCAGTCATTTTACAGATCAGAAAACCAGGGTCAACAGGGATAAGTGACTTAGCTCAGGTCATACAGCTAATTAACTGTCTGAGGCTGGATTTGAACTCAGGTCTTCCTCCAGGCCCAGAGCTGTAGCCACTGTGCCATTTTGCCTCCAACCTGTGTTTCCAGTCTTATTATGCATTATTCCCCCTCATACACCTTACAATCCAACCAAACTGGCCTTGAGTCTCAGTGTTCCTCACATACAACTCTCCCTCTCCTACCCCTGTGACTTTGTACTAGCTTTCCCTTCTCACTTCCCCTCCTAGAATCCCCAGGTCCTCTTCAAAACTCAGCTTAAGCACCACCTTTTATATGAAACCTTCACTAATACTCCTCTCCCATTACTTTGTATTTGTTTTCAGACATATTTAGTGTATGACTATACATGAATATCTGTCACCCCAGATAAAAGGCAAACCCCTCTAGTGTGGGAACTATTTCTTATCTGTCTAGTGCACCTAGCCTAGTGCCTGGCACACAGTAAGTGCTTACTAAATGCTCTTGTAAATGTAAGACCTAGTAAGATGTAATGTAATTGAAGATCGAGTCTAGGTTATTTCTAGAGATTAAATCTGTTTTTAAGCTATAGTTCTAGTGGCCCAGGAGCTCTTAAGTTAAACTTACCAGGAAGAAAAGTGCTTCTCTGGGGTAGTAGAGGTGAGAAAAAAAATCAAATTAAGGAAACCATCCTCCCATTCACCTGGCCATTTGAAAATTAATGTCTCCTTACATTTGTGATGGGAAGGATGGCAGTTTTATTGGCGTTAATGGGGTTGAGTCATTTTGGGATGGGGATAAGGATGAGTTCAATTTTTCATATGGTAAGTTTGAGGAGAACAAAGATCCAAAAGGAATAGCTAGAACACCCTAGAAATTGAGGAGTGCAGCTGCCTGGGGGATTTCCTGGCATATATGTGGGATGCCTGCTACTTCTTCAGATCAGAGATAGCTTTAAGCATCTCCAATCAGGGGTTATATAGTACCAAGCTGCCTCAACTACGACAGCTCTTCCCAATTTGTTTAGGCCTGAGGTAGAGCTGAAATCTAAGTAATAGTCCCCCCTACTTCCAGCCTTTGCACCCCAAGCTTCCCATAATCCCAGGTGAAAAAAAATCAAAGTGAGAAGCAAATAGCTGCTAGGGCCTCCACAAAACTGCTGAAATCCCCATCACTTTCCCACCTCTGGGCTGCTGAGTGGCCAAGATGTTCTGTCTCTGCCTGAGTTCTCTTATTGTGTATGTAACCTGCCACCCGCTCATGTTTCTGTGGAGACAGACCCTCCCCACTGTCACAAGGGATTCAGCCACTGCTGTCTAACCTCAGCAGGCCAGGGAAGGAGAATGTGTTTGTTTACATGTATGCCGTGTGGTTTTGTTTTCTCTTGAAAGTGTGTGTCTCTTAAATCAGGTTTAGATTAGCTTTGCTTTGCAAGGTAGTGGTCAGAACACTAGACTGAGAATCTAATAGGCCTGCTTCCATTCCTTTCTCCTCCCTGAGCTGTTTTAGTGACCTCTTACAAACTAGGCAAAAACACCTTGTGGACCACAGTTTTCTCCTATGGCACAAATAAGAAGCTTTGCTCCAAATTCCCTAATAGGACAGCAAAGAACAAGGTGGAAAATAGTGGTAAACAAAACAGCTTTAAAATCCTAGACCTGTTGTCTTTCTGTGTAAATTAATAAATTACTGAGGAGTTACCAATCTTTGCTCCAGGCAGTAGTACCCAGGAATTCACTATCCAGTTCTGATCTCTCTCTCTCTCAAACATCCTGTGCTCTACAGCCAGGGGAAAATAAGGTGCCCTGAAACATTCTGTTCCTCAGGGTGTAACTACAGAGTGAAAATTATTTTCAAAGTATATTTTTGTAGAATATATTTACTTCTACATATCTATGGAAATATAACAGTTTGGGGAACAATTTATAGATAAGGCCTTACATGTACTAAAATGTGCTTTTTGGAGCTCAAAAAAGTGATAAAAAAAAAATTTACGAATGGTCTTGGGTCTTTCAGAATCTGACCGTGACCTTTAGTTCAATAAGTCTCCAAAAGCCGTAGCAGAGACAGGGAAATTCTCAGATAGGAATGTGCCAGGTTCAGCTCAGTAGCTAACCGCACACCCAGTCTATTCCAGGTCCAGTCTACTTCAGAACTCATAGAACTGACTTGCTACCCTTTTACAGAAAAGTTGATGATGATGATGATGATGAAAGCATTGATGTAACCCCTTAAGGTTTAGAAGTTCTTTACAAATATCTCATTTAATCCTTACTACATTACAGAAGAAGAAACTGAGGCAGACAGAGATTAAATGACTTACTCAGGGTCACAAGCTTCTAAGGCCTGAAGCTAGCTGTGAACTGAGATTTTCCTCATTCTGGACCCAGCACTCTATTGATTGTGCCACCTAAATGCCACCTAGGGAAAAGGGATGTTCTCACCCAAGCCCACTCAGGGACCAACCAACCAAAGAAACTGAAGGAGGAGAAGGGGGTTTGAGACAATGTTATTGGTAAAGCAACCATATTTAATTCTACAGAAAGAATGACCTGAGTCTGCTTTGAATCTTTCGTGCTTTGTATCAATGTGATCTCTTCAGTTTTTGACTGGAAATTCCAAAATTGATATTTCTCCTGAAATCCCACACCTTGGATCCACTCTCAATTTTTAAAATTGCTGTTGTTGATTATAAGAGAGCTGTTATTGCTGTTGTTTTTAATGTTAGAGCTTTTTGTATGTTTTTTGAAGTAATGGACTATAAGCCTGATCAGCCCTCTTTTATAAAAATTGCTTTTGCTTTTTAAAATATACATATATTTTTTAAACAACATTTCTACTTGACCACTAGAGAGCAGAAATTTCCTTCTTTGCTTTATTTAGTTCATGGTGGAGAACTTAAATCACAATTACTAAGTGAATTAGAAAGTGACTAACAGAGAACATAATTTTTACTGGAGGTGAATCTATACTGGTTCATATCTATAGATTCATATCTATATAGTAATTTCTAATTTACAATGTATAATGTCCTTTAAGGTAGATAGCAGAAATACCCATTTTACAGATTATGACCCTGAAGGTCAGAAGGGTGAAATGACTTGCCCCATAGTCAATAAGCAGAGAAGCTGGGCCTCAAACCTAGGTTTTCAGATTCCCAAGTCAGTACTCTTTCCACTATCACACATTTCCTTTTGAGTAATGAGTGGCTGGAGTCCAGTAACTAAAGATGCCCAACATGAAGGTTGGTGGAACTTTAAATCTAGTAGGTTTTATTCATATTTGTTCCCTTTATCAGCCACATAGTATATCTGGAGCTAATTGCCTTACCCCAGTGGAATTTTATTTGAAGTTCTGGTCTCTGGTTTCTGTCTTAATAATTAGCACAGAAAGTAATGAGAAAACATGTCTTCATTATGTATGTTTGGAGAGGTCAAAAATTCTGAATTGTTGTATTAAAGTTAATCAGTAAAGGTATATTTTAGGTCATTGGCACTCAGCCATTCTTCTTCTTGTGGGTCCTTAGCAGTTAACGTAAGAGGTGCATCAGTTTACAACATAAAAAGAGTTCCGTTGTAGGTTGGCAAGATCCTAGAAATCCTGGCATTGATTTTGTGAAATGTTCTTTCTTGTTTTCTGATTTTTTCTCAAGGCCATGCATTTAGTGCAAAGCCAGATTTGTAATGGACACTTTCTTATTAAAAATAATAATAATCACACCTGCATGCCCAGACATTAATGAGAATGATAGTTTGTTTCCCAAGGCCAAAACTGAGGAATCTGGTAGGAGGGCAAGGGGAGAGTTTTCTCTTCGCATCTTTGTCCCATAGGACCTGTTGCTATAATATTCTCAGATTCTCATAGGAGAAACAGAAAGTATTTACTTGTTTATGTCCTCCCTTGTGCATTTTCTCCTCCCCTCACATTTTGAGAAAAAAAATTAAGCAATATTTTTCCACACAAAGTTTTCCCTTAATACATGCCTTTTTCTTCTGCTTTGAACAAGTAAATGCTACTGCCAGTGGAGACTTCTCTAAGCAGAACATAATTTATCCTTACCAGAACAAAGGGGTAAATTAAAAGAGCAGCTGGCTACTTGCCACTGGCTAGGATAGTAGGAGGAAAGAGCTAGTTAACATTCATTCCCCTACCTCTGTTCAAATAGCATTCACCCCCAATCCCCAACTATGCTTCCTGCTATCTTTTGGGCCTGGAATAGAAAACTGCTGGAAGTCTAGTACATCTCTAAAGCTGTGGGGGGAAAGCAACAAGAAGGAACTGCAATCATTCTTTCTTTCCTTGGGCCAAAGGAAGTTTAAGTCCCAAATAGGAAACTTGAAAGGAAAGGAAATAATAAATATTTTAAAAATACATCACTTTCAGACCATCTCCCTAACTCTTCACGAATACAAACAATACCTCATAGAAAAATAAGACTTTCACATAAAGGAATTATAAGAAAAGAGAAAGATCGAGATCCGATATTTCAGTACTCGAAAGATGTGTTATTTTATGAGTTGTTGGTATTCCTTCCACTAAAGCAGACTGCCATCCTTTCTTGTCTTAATGGACAGTTTCATTAGTTTCTATGGTGAAAACTACTTAACACTCAATGGCCAATCTTTTGATAATGAGTCTCAGTCCTTAACTAGGCTGGTCTTCGTTCAATCAACATCATCTATAACTGGACACATATGTAAAGCCCACTTGAATCACTGGAGAGAACACCAGATTGAGAGTTCCAGAAGAATGTTCATACTTAACAGCTCTGTTCCCTGAGAAAGTCACTTAATCTCTCTGGGTCTTTGGGTTCTTCTAGGAGCTCCCAGAATATGTGGTTCATAAGAGTTCTGTTGTCCCCTTCTCTTTTTGCCTTCATTCCTTCCCGACATCAGGTCTTTTCCAGTGAATCTTGTCGTCTTATAATGCTATAATGAGCACTTGAGAAAAACTTTACAAGACGAAAATGATAACACTAGTATATAGTTATGCTAGAGAATAATAATAATAACACTAGTATAGAAGGACTAATACTGAAGATGCAGCTTAAATACTTTGGCCATATTATGAGACGACAAGATTCACTGGAAAAGACCTGATGTTGGGAAGGAATGAAGGCAAAAAGAAGGGGACAACAGAAAATGAGATGTATAGTGTCGTGAAAGCAATAAACATGAGTTTGGATAGATTTTTGGGAGATAGTGGAGGATAGGAGAGCAATAGTCCACGAGTTCGCAAAGAGCTGGAAGGGATGAATGAACAGCAACAACAACGATAACACTAGTCCATAGTTTATGCTGGAAGACAATAATAACGATATTAACACTAACACATAAAATATACTAGAGGATAATAATAATTACACAATAATAATAATACTAGCACTTAGTGTATCCTAGTGGATAGCTATAATATTTGGAATAATTATAACCCTAGCACGTCATATATAAAACAATGTTTGTTGAAAGTAGAGCTTACGTTTATTGAACTTTATGATTGCAACATGATTTCATTGGTTAGGATGGTATCAGACCACTATCATTTTAGAGGGGAAATTATGAAAAAATGAATAAACAAATGAAAAAGTACTTATTTATTGAGTGCATCTTTAGCAATTTTTAAAACATTCATATGAAATACTATGGAAAATATTTTATTAAACTAGAGTAGCCATGTTACTTTTGGAAAATAAGCTTGAAGGTTACAAGTTAGACTAAGAGGCGCACTCATTCAATCATTCTTCTAGATCAGGGGGTCTTAATCTGGAGTCTGTGAACTTGTCCTTTTAAAAATATATAATTTTTATATTTATATTGGTTTTGTGCTCCTAGGTATTTTTGTTTTATTTGTTTAAAAACAAAAGAGGTCCATAGGCTTCACTGGACTGTCAAAGGGGTCCGTGAAAAAAAAAGTGTTAAATAAAGCGAAATTAAAAATATACCCTAAATAAACTTAGAAGCTTCTAATAAGCACTAATGATAAATGAAATGAGTATTTCCCTAAGAGTGCATACGTGAGCAGGGAGCTTCACTTTAATAATGCCAGAGAAGGAAACTAAATTTAGAGGGTGGGGTGTTGCTTCCCACTGGCTCATGGAATTCTGGCTTTATTAGAAAATCCTCTTCATTCACATTTCAGAAAGGAGATGATGAAATGAAGAAGGGAGGGAGAAAGGTGGATATTTTTCTTGAGAATCCAAACTTTTAATGTTTTCTGGTTGCGTAATCACTGCAAAAACAGGCCCTTCTAGTAATCTTTGACCACACAAGATGTACAACACATCTTACGAAACTGATTGACCTAGCTCTTTGCCCTTGAGCACCACTTGAGATCTAAGTTAGAGACAAACACACCTATGAAACTAACATCCTGCATTTGTGACAAGGCAACATGTATGTACTATGGGGAGGGTTTAGAAGTATAATCATGTTCTTACCTAGGTCACTCTGTGTCTACCCATACCCACACACCTTTGAGAATTCTGATACCTGTGGCTCTGGAACAGAGAACAACTAACTGGCCTGTAATGGAATCAACATCATGAATTTAACCTCGTTAACTCAAAGCTGTAATCAAGTGAGCTAATCAGTCACATAGATGTGTGTGTATGTGTGTGTTTATATATATATGGAGGCTGAAAGGAATGAGACAGGAGGGAGCCTTTTAACCACTTGTCTCTTATACATTGTTAATATCAATTATATAAGCATATACTTGAGGTTTTATTGGGGGCCAAGAAGAAGGCGGATAAGATAACCTCTCAGTCTATTCTTGCTGTCTGATTCTAAGAAAAGTAGCTGTACCACTTACTGTTTTCCCAGGATAAATCAGGCAAAGTCCTAAGATTTTTCCTAGAACCAACCTTTCCCTCCTGCTTGGAGGTAGTGTCCTAGTTTAATGTGTGAGATGGTACCATATCGCCTTTGTATTATTTCACTTAAAATCCATCATTGAGAATGGCTCTTTCACATCTAAGATGCAGAGCTGAGCTAAAAACTAGGGGATCATATACAAACAGGAGGAAGAAAGGGTGGCAAAGTTCATTTTAGCCACGTTCAGGGACAACATAAGGGGAAAGAATGAAAATAGAAGTAGTGAGAGAACTATTGGAGAATTTCCTGTAGGTAATTGGGATATAAAAGTTCCCTTCTCTACGTTCATGAACTAAAATAAATTTTAATTCCAAAAATATTTATTGAGTAACTACTACATATCTAGCACCATGAATAAATGCAGAAGATACACAAGGCATGATCCCAATCTTCAAAGACCTTATCATATCTGTTATATAATATTATATTATATAATCTGTTATATATATAAATATCATATAATCTGTTATATATCATATATTATGTCATGTACAGAGTTCAGTACTAGACATTGTGAAAGATAGAAAGATCAATAGGAAAGAGTGCCCCCCTCAAAAAATTTAGTCTGCAGGAAAAAAAAATAAGACATTTACACAGACAAATACAACAGAAATTTTAAAATATTAAGTGCATAAGGAATAACAGTTATTACAGATTATATGATAGATAAAACACCTGTAGGTTGGCGGAGATAAAAGCAGGTCCATGAAGGAAATGGAATTTAATTTGAGGGATTAGTAGTATGTGAACACATACAGACAAGGAAGGGAAGGACTTTTCAAGTGTAAGAAACAGTATGAGTAAAGAAGTTGTATCAGAAAAGCTGGGATTGTTTTCTAGAGGAAAAGAAGACTCTGTTGACTGTTGCATGTGAAGGATAATAGCAGGAGATAAGGTTGGAAAGGTAGGTTGGAGTCACATTGAATGCCGTACTAAGGAGTTATTCTTTAGTCAGTAAAAAAATAGGGAAATATTGAATGTATTTGAGTCATATGATCATACCTGTGATCCAAGAAGACTAATATGGTAGTGGTGTGTGGAAAGAGAACAGTCTAAAAGCCAAGGGAATTGTTAAGAGACCATTGCTAAAGTCTGACCTAGAGGTAAATGAATCCTTAAATCAGTGTAGAGGCAGCTAAAATGGTAAGGTGTTGGTAAGTGTGGGAAATATTGATCAGCTCAAATAAAAAGGAGATTTCAGTTTATTGCGTGTTAGTAAAGAAGAAAACAAAGACAAAGAAAATGCAAAGATGACAAGCATGGGTAATGAAGGTGACTGACAGAAAGAGGAAAATCTGGAAAAGGAGAAAGATTTAAGGGGGAAATGATTTATTCAGACTTAGCCACGTTGAGCATAAGGTTCTTATGGGACATTCAAGTGGATATATCTAGTAGGCAGCTGACAATGCTACTCTGAAGTTTGGGAAAGAGGACAGGACTAGAAAGGTCCATTTGGGAGTCATCTTCAAAAATATAATAGCTGGAATATGAAAAACTGGAAGTTGCATATTACCAGGTATTAAACTCTGTACCAGACACTGTCACTATAAGGCAAGATCCTTGAGGGTGAGAACTATTTTTCATTTTTTCCTTTGTATTCCAAGTGCTTAATTTGATACCTGGTAAATAACAGATGTCTAATAAAATTGGGGAGCTAAGTGATGCAGTGGATAGTGAACTGGACTGGGAATCAGGAAGACATCCCTGAGTTCAGATCTGGTGTGAGACACTTACTGTGTGACCTTGGGCAAGTCAATCAACCCTGCCTCAGTTTCCTCATCTGTAGATGAGCCAGAGAAGGAAATAACAAACCACTCCAGTATCTTTGCCAAGAAAACTCCTAATGGGGTCATGAAATTGGACACAACTGAAAAAAAAAAGACAATAAAATTGTTGTTGTTTTTACTAGTATTACAAAAAAAGTCAGAATAGAGAAAGGTCAGTATATACTAGAATAGTGACAAAAAGGTTTCTTGGATGTAATTAATGTCAGCTGGACCTTGAAGGAGAAAAAGGGTATGGTTAAATGAAGAGGAACAGGACAAGAGCCACAATTCTGTTTGAAGGAGACAGTATGAGCAAAGATTTGCTTCCACCATGGTATACTATTAAATCTGTGGTATTACACAAGCCAAAATATAACTGGCATGTATCAAAGAAACATTTTTTCGTTGCCTTCCATCTCTGAAAAGTTGAGTTGTTAAGGAAAACATGAAGGAAACCACTGTAGGGCTAATAGCAACATGAGCCAGAACAATGGTTTAGTTCTTCTTCCTCATGCTGAGGCTACAAGGCTCCCCAGAAAAATCCTAATTTTGTCTGAGAATTCTGAGCACTAAGACCAGCGCTGTGGTTAGGATACAGGTTGTTGGCTCTGTTGGCATCCCATTCTCATTCCTGGTTACGTGTTGCAGCTACATAGGAGTACCACGTGGGCTTGGTGGTGGCAGGGAAGAAAGGTCATCATGAAGGAGAACGCATTGGGTACATGAAAGAGTTTGTCCTACTGTTCTTATAGTGGGTGAGTGGTTTTTATTTCCTTATCCTAAAGAATTACAGGCACAAAATCTGCATTTTCTTTTGGTGTTCCAGTGAAATCTTTTATTTCTAATATATTTGCATCTCTGAACCATGAGGCCATAATTGTGCCAAAACAAATAAGCAACTGAGCCGTGGGTTATAAAGTAGTAGACTTTTCTGTATGTTTCCATTATTCCTTCCCATCTCTCCCTCTCTCCTTCCTCTCTTCCATCTGCCCCCTCTTTCTCCTTCCTTCCTTCCAAAACATTTATTAAACACCTAATCTGCATAAAATAGTGGGTTAGTTACTCTCTGTAGCCACTGGACTAGACCCTGAGTTAACTAGTCTTTTAACAGCTAATATACAGAGCAAGTGTTAAGCCAACCTTGGGCAAAGGGGCTATTTTTAGACGCTGGTACTAATCTCACTTTGGCTTTTGGTTATGTTGTCAGTCATCATTATAGAAGGCATGGCTAATAAAAAGAAACAATGACTGTCTGAGAAACTCTTATTTTGTTGCCTCCTGTATCTGCCTCTTGCAAAGTATACGGAAGGAAAGCAAGGTCATTGCTTCCTTCTTCATGGTGAATTCAATAGTCTCTCTCTCTCCTCCCCTCTGGCTAGCAAGACAACCAAATAATAAGTCTATTCATTGCATTGACATTTGATAATGATATCCTCAAAATGCTTCATAGTTTAAAGACTGATTTACTGGATTAAGTCATTGAACTTGCTTGCAAAATTCCAGGCTGATTAAGTAATGTTTAGATCATATGAAGTGTTCTAAAAAATAATTTTAATTCTAAAGAATTAAGGGGGAAAAAAGGCTCAATTTCCGTAGAAGGATTTTAGCAATCATGCCTTTATAGTCCTTAGTAAATAAATACAAGATAATCATTTAGAAAGCTATAAATTAAAAGATTCAGGGAGAAAACTAGAACATTATGCAATACTACAACTCAACTGATCACAATAGAGAAAGCCCAGGAAAGTGTTAATTTGTAAAGAGAAAAAATATGGAAAGTGAATAGGGAGAAGTCAGATGATATCCAGGATGATTCCTAAACTGTCTTACTGTGGTAAGAACCATGTATAACTTTGGCTCTTCTATGTGTTGACAGCAGCTGTGTCCTTTGTTTTACAGTGTTATAACAGGGATTCTTTACCTGGGAATCATAGATCTCTGTGTAGATTTGTGGGGATCCATGAACGTAGATGGGGGGAAAATGACATCTTTATTTTTGCTAGCTCCTAACTTAAATTTAGCATTTCCTTCCATTATTTAAAAATATTACTCTGAGAAAGGGTCTTTAGGTTTTATGGGCTTGCCAAAGGGGTCCAGGACACACATACAAAAAAGGTTAAAAATCCCTAGTGTAAAGGAACTGATAATGTGCCTTGTTCCTGATTTACTCAGGAATTTTCATTCTTCACCACAAACATAATGGTTTGTTTATTTTCCTGTGTGATGCACACTGGCCAAAGAAATAGTGGTTTGTTTCATTGCCGTTGTTTTGCTCTGGAGAGAGCAGTTCTGGGTACATCTTTACACTGCCAAGAAAAGAGGCGATGACATGCCAAGGTAGGAGTTACATAAAGGTTGACATTAGGTATAGGTTGAAATCATAAAGACCTTTTAATTATAGGAATTATAATTAACTGGGCTTGGTTCGAATTTAAGTTTGCATGCCAGTAAAGCTTTACTTATTCTGACTAACTGTAGGAAAAAGGTGAGAATTAGTTTAAAAGCTTGAACTATAGAACATTTATAAAGAAATGCAGCTTTTGCTAATTTACAAGTAAATAATTCAGATTGGGTAAACAAAGTATTACTTGGCAAAAATGATCCATATGTGCCTTGCATTAATTTTATTTTAGTTATTTTAACACCAGGTTTAGGGGAGAGAGAATAGGCCTTGGCATCAGAAAGGCCCAAGTTCAAGTCAAAACACATACCAGATGCATGACCATGGACAAAGTCCCTTCATATCTCACTGTTACTGGCATCTCTGACCTTAAGTTCTAAATGGTTCCAGTTTGCATCAACTTGAGGAATTTCCACCCACGGAATTTCCCTCACACCAGTGATATCATAGATTTAGATGTCCCCCCCACACACATACGCACAAGGATCATTATTGTTTACCAGCAGACCTAAATCATTGGAATTCTGATAAAACTGGTTTTTCTTCCCCAAAGAAACCAATCATAAATCAGCCAACACTTGAATTGCAGAAACACTGATAAATAATAAGGGAAAGCTCTTTAGTAGGGATACTTGTACTTTGTAATTAAAAAAAGAGAGAAAATAGAGTTTTATTTAAATCATTAGGAGGGTCAAAAATTTAAACTTCCACCAATGGCCACAAATTTTAAACCAAAATAATATAATAGTTATAGAGTTAAGAACGACCTTAAATGTTATCTATTCTAACCCACTCATTCTACATGTTGGAAAACTGAAGCCAGAGAAGTTAAATAATTTGCTCAAACTGACTTATAGAATAAATAGCAGAGTCAGGGTTTGAACTTCTGACTTGAAATTTAGCACATTCTACTCAACTCCCTGCTGCAATGTTCTGCTAATACTTCTTTCCATAATCATAGAATATTTAGATTTGAAGCAGATTTCATAAATTGAAAAAGAGCTTGGCTGCCTTAGACCTTTAATAGATGTTCAGTAGCTACTTTTTGATTGATAAATTTATGAAAAAGCTAAAGTGTTCCCTGGAAACAATTTTACCTTCTTTGTTCATTGGAAAAAGAAATGTTAGCCAAGGCTTTAAGTTCCTCCACATCTAGTTTTCTGTCTCTCTGTATAGGAAAATGAGAGAAAACTTGGAAAAGTAGGAAACTTTTAGGAGGAAAAAAAGAGATAATAAGAAAACAAAATCATTAGCATGTGTGTAAGGTCCCAGTACATCTGACTGAGATTCTGCAGGACATATAAATGAAAGTTCAATCATGAAGTGCCTGTCTGTTTTCATAGCATTGTGAAGACAGAGCTGTGAAAATTCTCGTGGAAATATTAAGGAGGTATATATATGTGTGTTGGGGGAGTGGAGGAAGGGGGAAGGATGACCTTTTTTCTTTTAAGAAAACATTTTATATCTGCTTCCTTTAAGAGAAAAAAAAATGCCCCTGTGTTTTCTTGTAGCACACCAAATTTTGTTCTGTTTAAATAATAGATTTGCTTTTTCCTCTCTGCTGAAGGACATGGGAGGTGTCAGCACTATGATACTGTGCAGCTAGCTTTATACTAAAGCCAGCAGCTTTCCTTAATATACTTATTGTTGTTCTGTAAATAGCATGGGGGCATCCCATAAATCTGAGCCACAGGTATTGAGGGAGAAAAGGATCAAAGTATCAGACTGGTAATCTTAGCTAGGAAGTGTCCAGTGGCACATTTCATGAGACCATGGGTCTCTATAGCTCTTTCACAAAGTGAAAGTTTATGGCATTGGTACCAGTTAACTTTGTGCCCATTGCTTACTATCTGAAGTGAAGATTTTTAGGCTGAGCTCTAACATTGTCAGGAATGTTTGTTAGAAATAGGCTAAATTATACCTTAAAATTTGCTTCTAAGAGCTTATTTTTATTTCATAATTTCCGTTTTGAATAAACTTTTTAAAAAAATTTTTAATAGAGCACATCCCTGCTTGGCAGCAACATATAAGTAATACAAAAGTTACATAGAAAGAAATAGATTTAGTCAGTTTGTTATGGGGTTTTTCTTTAAAAATTTTAGGTTGCTTTGAAAAAAATCTTTCTAAGGAGAGGAGCTTTAGCTTCTGTTTAAAGAACAGCAGGAGAAGAAACCTGATCTAACAGCAGATATGGAAGGGGGGGGTAGAGGGGAGTGGAAGGAGGTGGAGTAGTAATTCGTAATTTTTAACCCTGCCATTACTGCTGACTTTCCCTGTGACCTTAGCTGAGATTTTTTAAATTCCTCTAAACAGATTTCAGGAAGCGGGGTTGGAGGGGGAGAGAGGAGATGTTCTTCAATGGGTAAAAATTTCTTCATCCTTACTAATCTTTGGTTTCCTCTGTAATTTCATGTATTTTATTTTATACATTTAAGAACATTATTCTGAGGAGTTCATAGGTTTCACAAGACTTTCAAAGGGTCCATCTCACACACATACACACACACACACACAAACACACACTTAAGAATACCTGATTTAGATCCATTTCTCTGTGTCTGTTTATAGAATGGAAATGATACCACCTAAAATCAGTAGAAACATTAATTAACATCATTCTTTCAAAATACAGTTGTTCTTAAGCTACTGATGTTGCCAAGAACCCTAAGGAAAGAATCTGCTTGGGACTTTAAATTAGGTGTTCTCATAGCTCCTTTGTCTGCTCCTTAATTTGCAGAAAAGCAGAGTGCTTATCAGTACTGCATCCAGATTTTGTTACTGGAATCCTGTTTTCATTTCATGACATTTCCATTTGTACACTAAATTTGAGATGTGCCTGCATCTCAGTGAAACAGTTGAGATCAAAGCCTGCACAGTGAACTCTTGTCATTTTTTTTTCCTAGCAATTTTGTTTACAACCAGGCAAACCTACTCCATTTTTTTATATTATAGTAGCAATGGTGTTTCCTTTTAAATAATTCCTTCTCATTTTAATACTCTGTGATTTAACTAGGTTCTATGTGTAATTATTGATCTTTTGCATAGCAGCAACTTAGATGAAAGGCAAGATGGTATAGTTGGAATTCACACTTACGTACTAGGGATATAAGAAAGAGTAACAATCCCTACCTGCCCTTAAGAAACAGGGAACAAACTATGCATATAATAAATAGGATGTGTATATTCAAGTATATGTGTGTGTATATGTATACACACACAAAACACACATACACATGTTTATGAATACGTGTGTATAAATATGTGTGTATACATATATGAATATGTATAAGTGTGTACATATATGTGTAATTTATTAATGTGAATTATATACACATATATATGTATATATATTTAATTCCTCATCAGTGCAGAGAACTCATGATGAAGATTTAATGCCATTATATTTTCTCTTCAATTTAGAGATTTAGTAGTCTGAGGCACTAAGAGTTTCAGTGATTTGCCCAGAATCACACTGCTAGCCTGTGTCAGAAGTGAGACTCCCAACTCTGAGACCCACTTTCTACCCAATAGGCCACACTGCTTCTCTGAGTATAAAACATACATGAAATAAACACAGAGGCAGGGAGATCACTAATAAAAGGGGAATCATAAAAGGCCTTTTGTAGGAGACGGCACCTGAGCTGAACTTTGGAAAGTTAATGATTCCAAAAGACAGAAGTGAGGAGGCAGAATATTCCAGACGTTAGTGATGTCCTTTGTGAAGGATCAGAGACAGAAGAGGGAATGTCTGATGTGGAGAACATCAAGTGTGGTGATTTGCCTTGAAGGAGTACCATACTATGGAGTCAGGAGATCTGGATTCGAACTTCAGCTCTAATAATTAATAGTTATGATGAGAAGTTGCTTTATCCGTTAAATCATTCTGAGCCTGTTTCCTCTTTTATAAAATGAGAACTTTAATACTTGTGCTACCTTCCACTGAAATTTATTGTGAAGAAATTTTTTGTAAACTGTAGAGTAAACTAGCCATCCTAACTCATTCAGATAGACCATATGATATCCATCTTTAACTAATTTTAGACTTTTACAAAGAATCAGTGGGATGTCACAGAATCACAGAATTTACAAGTTGGAAGGGACCATAGCAGCCATTCTCCTCCTGATTGGATTACCCACCTAGAACATATTTGGCCAATGGTCATTCAGCCTCAGTCAAAAGATCTCTGGTAAGGAAGAATCTTCCACCTGTCCTGGCAGCCATTTAAAATTTTGGTAACTCTAAATATTTTATTCCACAACAACCTGCCCCCCCAAACTTCAGGCAACAACCTAAAAACACATTCCGCTGGACATAAGGAAGAAAAAGAACAAGGATGTAGAGTTGGATCACTGCTAATTGAGTACTGTGGAATAGAAGAGCAATTTAAAATATGAAATGGGTGAAGGACAACACATAATTGGTATTCATATGAAACCATCACTATACTTCTGTAGGCCTGTTGATAAGATGGTCACATGGAATGTAAAGAACTGAAAGTCAAGAAACCTGGATTAGAATCCCTGTTCTTCTTCTGTCATTGGGCAAGTCAATTTATCTTTAAGTGAGGGAATAGGTGATCTCTAAGGGTATAGTGTTCTATCATGCCTTTTGATACCTGAGATAACTCGATGGACAGAGGAAAAGGTAAAAGGAGAGAGGCAGACAGGTGAATTACTTTCAGTGGTTTCAAGTTTGCAAAATGACACAAACTTTCAAATATACCTACATACATATGTATATACATAAAGACATATATACATATGTGTGTATATATGCATATGTACATTTATGTGTGTATATACTATGATGTTTTAATGTTGCATTTTATCATTTAACATTAGCATTATAATTAATAATATTTCTAATTCCATCTAGGTATATATCTACATATATGTACAGATATTTAGATGGCATTTAAATATTGGATTTTATTTTACCTATATGTTTGACTATTGGTAATAGTAATAATAAGTAAGCATCAGTTCTACTTGAACATTTTAAAGTCAGTTTGATAAAGAATGTTTTCCAAATTGTGCTTTTGCTTAGCTAAACTTATAGACATTCAGTCCATTCAAACATATACTTCATGGCCTTTTCATTATTAAACCAATCTCCATGATTATAACATTTAAAATCAAATCAAATCACTTAAAAAATATATCCCCCTTTCACCACTCAACTTGTACTTAGCACTTTTTTTTTTTAAGTTTGACTAAGTATCATCAAAGATCTAGCATTTAACAGAATTTTTCCTAGTCAGAGACTTAGGGTTTGGCATATTTTTCCCCCAGTTCTCACAGTCTTGTTTCCAAAGTTCAAAGTAAACAAGACAACTCTCAAACTTAGCAGCATGTTAGCTTGTTGGTGTTTTCTGCCTGAGTAGTCCAGCCCTGGAAAGAGTTCTACTGCTTCAAAAGGGATTGCCCTCACCCTCAATTTTTTTTAAACCATTTGTTCCAGTGTTCCAAGTCAGAATGAGGAAATGAATGACTCTGAAAGATAAAAACTGATACTAGAAAAAGTTTGTACCATTTCTTGATATGCTGTTCTTTATATATAATTATACAGTATTATAGCTTTCCTAATTTATTTTCTTTGTAAAATTCTAAAATTGGTTAGAGATGGATATTACCTCTCTAATGTCCTATATGAGATCCACTCTTTCTCTACTAAATATTAAAATAACAACAACCAGCGGCATCAGATTATTTATCTTACCAAGCAGAATTTAAAATGTTTAAGTATCTCATGAATATTAGCTTTATGAAATCTAAGTCTTACTTCAAGATAACAGATGAAAATTTGCTAAGTATGCAGTGTTTTCCTTTATGCAAATCATAAATAGAAATGCTAACAGCCCTGTGCTAAATAAAGATCCTGTGGGTACTCCATTAGAGACCTCCTTCCAAGTGGACATTAAATCACGAATAACTATTTGAGGAGTCTAGCTACTCAATCAGTCCCAAATCCACCTGATAATATTGTCATCTAGCCCTCATTCTTTCTACAAGAGTAACATAAGTAGCATTTATCCAAAGCTGTCACATTTTTAATGTATTCCATATACAACATTCCCTTGATCTGTTAAATCTGAGGGGAAAACAATGAAAACCATTAACTCGTTAAACATTTATTAAGCACCTACCACATCCCAGACATTGTACGAAGTGCTGGGGAAAGTTTAGAGTGGTCCTATTCTCGAAGCCATGCTGGCTCTTTTCTTTTCTAGATGATTATTAGATGGCTTATCTAGATTGATTGCACAGTCTAGAATTTTTCCAAATATATAAATTAAATCCACTCACCTGTGGTTTGCATACGTTATTCTTTCGTCTCCTTTTTGAAAAGCAGGAGAGCATTTGCCTTTCTTCAAACCTGTGGAACCTCTCCCATCTTTTCAAAAATCTCTGACATTGTTTCAGAAATAACATCTTCCATTTCTTTCGAAAACCCAGGGTGCAGTCTGTTTGGACCTGTATAGAACTAGGTGAGCTCTTAATAGTGCCTTACTCTTTTTTTAGATATCAATTCTCAAATAGTCTTGAAGCAAACTTCTTGTCAGGGGAAAAAAAGATACAGAATATGTTGAGCAACTCTACCGACTCTGTGTTGTTGAATGGCACCGTCCCATTGACCCTTGAGCAGCAGTCTCATACCTTCTTTCATCTCACTCTCTTTTTCAATAATTTGTTCTTGTTGCGTCATTTTTAGTGATGTCTGACTCTCTGTGACCCCATTTGTTGTTTTCTTGGAAAAGATACAGTAGTGGTTTGTCATGGTTTTTTTTTCTAGCTCCTTTTTACAGATGAGGCAAATGAGGCTGAGTTAAGTGACTTGCCCAGGGTCACAAAACTAGTAAAACATCTGAGGCTGGATTTAAATTCAGGTCCTCCTGACACTGAGCCACCTAGTAGTCTTTCTTCAATATATAGTAGCTTTAAAAACTCCACAATTTTTTAAAAAATAGTATATTCCATTTTTTTGTTTTTAATTGCCTTTATTTCCCTTTGTATCCCTGCCCCTCTTTCCTCCCAGAGAACCATCCTTTATAACAAATACATAATAATTTACATATATTTAATACATATTCTATTTATATATTTTTTAAAAAAGGAAGGAGAGACAAAGAGGATCAAATCAAAATTTAAAAAAAATCTGTCATTATATGCAAAGTTGCTTCTTCCTGTACCCTCCCTTCTGGTCCCTTGCCCCCCCCCACACACAAAGGAGTAGAGGAGGTGCTGTCTTACACCTGTTCAGTGGAGCCAAACTTGTTCTCTAATTTTGAAACATTCAGTTTCAAATGCGTGATTGTTGTTTTTTCCATTTACATACATTATACATAGTTTTCCTTAACATGTTTAACTTTGCATCAGTTCATATAAGTCTTTCTATGCCTCTTTATTCATCATGTTCATTGTTTCTTACAGCACAGTAACATTCTGTTACACTCATGTACCACAATTTAGCCATTCCCCAATCAGGAAACATCCACTTTGTTTCTAGTTCTTTGCTACCATATTTTAGTGTATACGGAAATTTTATTTTTGCCTGACCTTCTAAGGGTATATATAAACAGCACTGAAACCTCTAGGGGAAATAGTAAGCACATTTTGGTCATTTTATTTGCATGACTCCAAATTGCTTTCTACAATTATTGGACTAATTGATACCTCTGCCAAAAATATTACCATTGTAATACACTAGGGATCACCTAGATATAAACAAGACATAATTACTTTGTAAATCTGATTACACACCTGGAATGGAGGCATCTTAGGTAGGAATGGGACATTTCAGTGCTTTGAACATCTTCTGGAGCTCTTTCTCTGCCCAAAACAGAGCAACTAATGATTTCTTGACTTGCCTTAATGATAATTTCACCTTTCAGATAGTAAAGGAACTAACCAAGGTGTTTACTGTTCTTATTCTGATGGCTTGTCTTTAGTATAACTCTCTTTTAACAACCATTCTTAACAATGACTATTCCCATGTTATGTCATCTGCGAACTTGCTAGGTATGAGGTAAAACCTCAGAGTTCTTTTGATTTGCATTTCTCTTGTTCTTAGTGATTTGTAGCATCCTTTCACATTTTTTAATAGTTCTCAGATCTTCTTTTGAGAATTGCTCATATACTTTCACCACTTTTCTATTGCAATATGGCTTTTGAAAACTCAGTAATTCTTAAAGAACTGTGCCGTGCTTTTGTTATGTCTTTTGAGCTTTTTAAAAAGTTCTATATACTTTGTGTATATCTTATATGTGCTTTCTTATTTCCATGTGATATCCTCCACAGAAATCATCATTAATATCAACAAACATTTATTAAATGTTTATTATGTGCCAGATAATCTTCAGGAGCTCTCAAGGAGCTCCCATTCTAGTGAGGGAGCCAGCATGCAAAGGACTCTTCATAACTTGGCCCTTTCCTACTTATCTAAGCTTCTTAAACCTTACTCATTTCCATATCACTTCCATCTAGCCACAGTCCTGGCATTCTTGCTGTTGCTAATGCACAATAATTCATCTTTCACCTCTGCTTTTTAACTGACTATCTTCCATTCCTGAATTTCCCTTCTTATATCCACTTCCTGACTTCATTCAAGACTCAGCTCACATCCCACTTTTTGCTAGAGGGCATTCATTGTCCTCTCACTGCTAGTGCCTTTCCTCTGAGATTACCTCCCATTTACATCATCATATACATCTTCCTGCTATGATAGGTAGAAAGGGGCCAAGTTGAGAAAGATTTTAAAAGATAACAGAGCGGGGGCAGCTAGGTGGCACAGTGAATAGAGCACTGACCCTGGAGTCAGGATCTGAGTTCAAATCTAGACTCAGACACTTGACACTTAACTAGCTGTGTGACCATGGGCAAGTCACTTAATCCCAATAGCCTTGCCTTCCCCCACTCCAAAAAAAAATGTAAAATAAATAAATAAAAGATAACAAAAGGTTTTATATTTGATTGTGGAAGTAATAGTGAATCACTGGAATGTATTCAGTAGAGAGTTTAAATGGTAAAATCTGAACTTAAGGAAGATCCCTTTGATAGCTGAGTGGAGAGAGACTTGAGTCAGGGAAATTAACCAGCAGACTATTGAAAAAGTCTAGGTGTGAGGAGGTGAGGGCAAGATTCATGACTGAGATTGGAGAGGTGACATATATGATAGATGCAATGAAAAGATTTGGCAACTAAATATGTGGAGTTGAGTACAAATAAAAAAGTTGAGGTTGACATGAAGGTTCCTAGCCTGGGTAGCTAAAAGGCAGGTAATCCCCTTGAAAATAACTGGGGAGATAGTAGGGTTTGGGAGAAATATGAGTTCAGCAACATGAGAAAAAACATATTGAATTTAAAATATCTATAAGGTGCCCAGATCAACATATCCAATAGGTAGTTGGCCAGTATAAACCTTGAGGTCAAGCTAGAGGTTAGGCCTATATAAATAGATCTGAGAATCATCTGCATAAAGATGACAAGTTAATCCATGGAATTGATGATGTCATTTGATTAATGAGATAGTATACAGGGGAAAGAGAAGAGAGCCCAGGACAGAGCCTTGGGGGAACATCCACACTTAGTAGATGAAGATACATCAAAGGCTATTGAGAGATCAGACTGAAGGAAAACCAGGTAAGAAAAACCTAGAGGGAAGAGAGTATCCAGAAGAACAGGGTGATCAATAGGGTCAAAGTTTGCAGAAAGGTGAGAAAGGTTAAGGATTGAAGAATGGCCTTCCAGGTCCTCGGGTGGAGCTTTTTGACTGATTCCAAGTTTTACAGTACAAATTATTTTATTAAGGGGATTTGTTCTGTGAAGTTTGGATTCTATCAGAGGGCCACACTTGAGGACCTAGAGGATCATATGTGGCCTCAAGGCTGAAGGTTCCCCACCCCTGGCAGAGTTTACAAGTATATGGGATGAGTGAAAACTTCTCAGTTTGGGGTGGTTAACTTTTCAAATTGCTTCTATCAATCACTTTTATCTTCCTTTGTCTGTTTTCCCGCCTTGGTGGGACCTTCCCCTTATCTTTCCTTGCTGTCCCAGTTGGGGAAGTATCTGGTGAAGTGTGCCTCTTCACCAATGAGAGGGGAAACAGTCGGGGAGGCGTCTTGACGAAGTTAGGTTATAAATTCCAGCACTATCTTTTGTAACTTGCCTCTTCTCCATGATGAGTCATGGGGAAGACCGCCCTCTTCTCCCGGGGAAGAGAATAAAGTCCTGTTCTTATCCTAAGAGATCTCTGTGTTTATTTCTTTTCACGAAATTAAGGATGAAGGATATTTTTCATCCCAAACACAAGTGAGAGAAATGAAAGTGGAAGCACTGATTAGAGTTGACTTTGTACAAGAATTCAGCCAAAAAAGGGAGGAAAGAAATAGGATGATAGTGAGCATAGTCAAATCATGTGAGTTTTTTTAAGGTGGGGGAGACATGTGCAAGGTAGCAACCATATAAATATGGGAAGATTGAAAATCAGTGAGAGAGTGGGAACGATATTAGGTCCAGTCTGCTGAGAAGACAAAAGAGAATGGTATTAGGAGAGGATATTGGTGGGTTTGCCTTAGTAAGGAAAAAGGCCAGCTCCTCATGTGAGAAAGGGATGAAATAGATGATAGTAGAGAAAACCTTCTGAATACTCTGTTTTCAGTGAAGTCTTTCCCTAGAGCCCTCCCCTCTCTGAATACCTTCTATCTACTTTGAATACATCTTGGATGTGCCTAGTTATTTACATGTCACATCCTCCACTGATAGCATCATCGAGCATTAACAAACATTTATTGTTTACTGTGTGCCAAACACTGTGCTAAGCACTGAGAGAAAGGCAAAAACAATTCCTGCCCTCAAGTATCTCCCAATCTAATGAGGGAGACAATATGCAAGCAACCTCATGGAATAAATGGGAGGTAATCTCAGAGGACAGGCACCAGCAGTAAGAGGACCAGGAAAGCCCTCTTGCAGAAGGTGGGTTTTGAGCGGAGTTCTGAATGAAGCCAGGGGATGGAATCATCTGCATAAGAGATAATAATTTAATCTATGGAAGCGATGTGATCATCAAATGAGATGCTATCTAGGAGGAAGAGAGGAAGGAAGACCCAGGACAGAGCCTTGGGGAATACCCACCCTTAGTGGATGTGACCTGTATGAAGATGCAGCAAAGGATACTGAGAGGTCAGATCAGCAGGAAGAGAACCAAGTGAGAGTAGTGTCATATAACCCTAGAGGGAAGAAAAGTATCTATCCTTTTGGGGGATATAGAAAAGAGATGATTTACCCTTGCTTTATCAGGCAAGGTCCTTAACCTGCAGGGTCTTGGGACGTTTGAGGAGAAATGAAAAGATTTAGGATGAGTGCTATTGTGAGTAGAATGATGGACTGATTAGGGAGATGGAAAAGGAATGTCTTGCTGCAGTGAGGAGCCAGTGGAAATTAATATAAATTAATATAAATGTAAATTATTATAAATTTGTAATGGGTCTTGTCAGCTAAGTCTTGCGATATTCTCCAATTCTCTTCATGTAAATAGAAACAAAGAATGTAACAATATAAGCTCATTGAGACCAAAGACAATTTTTTCTTTTTCTTTGTTTCCCCAGCACTTAGCTAAGTATTTGGCACATAATAAACACTTGGATGCTAGTTAAATGTTTCTAAAAAAAATAATGAAACATTTTCAAAATATTTAATTTTCCCTCTAGGCTGAACAAAAGTTGGGACCTTTAGATCACTCCTTCTTTCAGAAAATAATTATAATAAAAATTAGTCAAGACAAAAATATAAAAGCTTCCTTAATCGTGTTAATTAACCATTTTTTAAAAAGTAGAGCCCCTGATCTCTAGAAGTTTTATGTTAGAGAAAAAGACCTGTATTTGGGGATGGAGAGGGAATCATCATATGTGATGCATACTAAAAAGTGATATGTGGTTTTTGCAGCTAATAATTCCATTTTAACTAAAGAATAATAACTAAATATTATATATATATAATAAATAATAACTAAAGAATTACTACTTAGAAATTTGAAACTACCTGCTATCTCACAGTTCTCATTCTGAAGATAATTTTCTATTTCTGTTAATATCTCTAAACTCTCAGTGGGGAAGGGGCATTAAATACACTTAAAAAACAAGCAAAATAGTGTACATTCCTTGCTAGGAGTCAAAGTAGAGAAGCTGGTTGGTATAGTTGAAAGAACTCTTAGACTGAGAGTTGGGAGATCTAAGTTGGAATTCAACTACCATTAACCAAATATTTAACTCTGAAGTACTATTCTCTAGGTTTTTTCTGTAAAATGAATGGATTGTATGAAAATATTTCAGATATTCCTTCCTAATCTCTGAATCCATGAATATCTTGAACTGTGGCTGGAAAAGCTATAATCATCTGAACATAAGAAATACAAAGAGGATGAAAAAACATAAGTTTGTGAAGGACAGATAAATACAATCCTGTCAATTTGCAGCATATTTAAAACTTCTATGAACAGGTACTTCCGTGAACCTCCTGCTCCTTAGAGAACATTCCTTTTTTATATACAAAACATTCATTTTCTACGTGCAAAAGTAATATTAAATTTATCTTGAATAATTAGGAAATGAACAAGTCTGCATAAATTAATTTTCCAGATAATTGAAGCTCTTGCCCTGAAACATCACGATAGCTATTTTGATAGTAATGTTTCTAAAATGTTGTAAAGGACATGTTCTTCTTAGAAGGCTTTAGAACAGACCTATATATGCTTCTGTAGAAAGCTTTGAGGAAAAGGATGCATGGGTCCCAAAAACTACTTTCTCTAGGTATCCCTATCAAATTATGCACATGAATACATGCAGGGAATTTAAAAGAATGGAGTATCCTTCCCTGTTGCTGTCCACAATGCCAGACTGGGGAGATTTCTGTTTACTAGTCTACAGAGGCAAAAAGATGTAAAGTGTATACAGGTGAAAGATACAGGGACAGGGACCCAAATGTACCGTCACCAAGAAGTACGAAAAGGTAGAAAAGAAAGCAACTTGGAGAGCATGGCTTGTGGCTGCCATGCTACCATGCCCACTGAAAATGAAAGGGAATTTTTAGCAATAATACTTATCCTTGAGTCATAGAGAATCAATGATAGCTATAGGTTCCCATTCTTGTAGTATATGGACTTGGAAGGTTTTGATTAAGCAATTGACATTCCTGGTTGTCTCTCTCCTGTGTGGAGTTCAAGATACTAAGGATAATGGCAGTGGACTCCAACCTGAAAGGTAGTATTTGCCTTGGGGGTGTGAGGTGAGAAGTGCTTGGAATGTCACATTTTATGATATAAGGGGATGATGCTTCTTGATTTTACCATGCTCTTACTAATCTTATTAAATCACAACTTTGAGGTTTGAGTTACTGAAGCAACATGTTGAGTCTGGAATAAACAGGAGTGGACGTTGGATTAAGGCTGAGATGATGTCATGATTGACAAATAGTTGATTGATAAGTAATTCTAGATAAAGAGATTGAGGTAGAACTGTGAGGGATGGAATGCTGAATGACAGCCACCTGTGTTCTTGCAAGAAAGGGAAAGGAAGTCTCTGGTCAGTGCAGTTGTTATAATATAGTATTCACTCTCCTGCATTCTTAAACAACATATAATGAATACAATTTGACTTTTTAGTGATTCACAGTACTCATGACAAATTATCATTATGTACTAACCTGTAATTAATACAACATTGCTTCCTAGGGATACTGAAGTGTTATAGAGTTCTTTGCCCCTATGCTAAATGACTTGGATTACTGTTCTTCATTTTCCTTTATTTCTGCTTCCAATTGCAATTATTCTTCTTGCTTTTCATATTTATTTTCACACTTATTTTACATACAGTTCTCTGACTAAAAGGGCAGCTAGGTGGTTCAGTGGATGAAACATTGGACTTGGAATCAGGAATGTCTTGCTCATGAGTTCAAATCCAGCCTCAGACATTTGCTAGGTGTGTGACCCTGGGCAAGTCACTTAATCTTGTTTGCCTCAGTTCCTCATCTGTAAAGTAAGCTAGAGAAGGAAATGGCAAAACCACTGCAGTATCCTTGTCAGGAAAACCTCAAAATGGAGTCACAGAAAGTCAGACACGCTGAAAATGACTGAACAACAAGTTTCATCTTTCCTATGAAATGAGTGGGTACACTTCATGAAAGCTATTTGCTGGTCAAGGGAGGACTTTTTTATTTATTTCTAATGTGTGACTGTGTGAATTCTCGTTGACTGGAGTTACCAGAAATCTTATGTCTACATAAGTGAAGTTCTTCTTCGATTAATTTAATATCATAGATTTCTAGAACTGGAAAGGACCGTAGAGGTCATTGATTCTAAAGCTAATGAAATAGCTCAAACCCTATACTGCTTTGCAAGTGATAGTTCACATGCAACCGAACAATCAAATTGAAATTCATTAGACATTTATTTAGTGTCTATTCCATGTATTGTGACAAGTTCTGAGTGCACAGTCTCAGAGAGTTTACAAACTAAATTAGAAGATAAGACATGTTTACAAATAATCGTAATATAAACTAGAACTTCAGAAAGACAAAAGAAAGACAGTACGGCTTTGTGGATAGATGGCCAACCTTTGCATCACAAGACCTGAATCCATACCCTGTTTCCAGTAAAATGCCAATTGCGTTATCACAGGTAAATCACAAAAAATTGCTTTACCTCTCACTTTAAATTATAGACCAATAGCTCATCTGCGTGGGTCAGAAGAACTTCCACGAGGAGAATGAAATTACAGTCCCAGACCAAAAAGAAAAGTTCATGAAAACTAATAATTAATAAGAAGAAGCCTACAGAAAAGGAGATGAGCTTACATTCTAATACTATTATTCAGATAAAAAGAAGCAGTCATTATATCTCTCTGTACACTTACCCTCTAACATTAAATGTAAAAGAACATGGTGGGATAGGGTCCTTGTCCCAAGGTCATTTCTGTTTTGGTTCCATGGAATGAGATGAGAAGAAAGAGAAAGTAATAATATCTGACTTGACATAGTGCTGTACATTATCTTTTTTTAACTTAAAAAAATTTTTTTTCCACAATTATATGTAAAAACAATTTTAACATTTTTCTATCCTTCCTATCCTTTCCCTCCTCTCCTTGAGAAGGCAAACAATTTCACATAAGTTATACATGTATAGTCGTGCAAAACACATTTGCATTATACATTATCTTAATGTGTAAATGTAAAGTCTGAGGTTAAAAAAAGAGGTATTTCTTATCTTGGGGAATCAGGGAGAGCTTTAAAAGAAGAACACTAAGTAGTTTTAAGTCCTTCAGAAATCAGTGCTGTGTTTAGATGCCTGAGAATATTGCTGGTAGGAGTTATTTTTAGGGAACTCAAAGCCATCTCTGAACTGGTCACTTTGGGTCATATTTGGGTTCTGGTGAAATGGAGACATCATTACTTCTTTACCCTTCTCTTCTTTTTCTCCCAGATCACTGACTTTCCTGTTGCACTGGTGGACAGATGTACCTTTGTAGTAAGGGCCAAGTTGAATGAAATCAAGGGAGCACTAATGGCCTGGGAATGTTCCTAATGTGTTATTTCAGATTTTAATCACCAAATAGTTTCTGCCCAGACCTATCATTACAGTGGGATTAGACTGTGCTGTGTGTGCAAATAAAAGTACTCATAGATTTGTTTGGATGGAAGGCTTTCAAAGTGCACTGAAAATATCATCTCTTTAATACTACCCCTAAGGGGCAAGGAAAGAAAAAAAAAAAAACCCTGCTCATCCAGAGGGTTCACCATGTTACAAACAGAGAAAAAGAACCGCAGTCAGATCTGTTTAAAATAGACTTCCTCAGATCGTTAAAGGTAGAGCTGGGAAAGAAACCAGGAATCCTAACCACAGCTGTTAGATGAAATGTATTCTCTGTGTAAAATACGTCCGTTACAAGCAAGTTCATTGTTCATGTAGTGTTAGTATTAATTTGGTCACACATTTTATTTTATTTATTTATTTTTTTGTGTAGTTTGGGCTGTCATCCTTGTAGTGAGTTTCTATTAGAATTAGCTATGCAGGTGTAGACTCAGACTTAGAGAGGAGAAGACATTGAGTTTAAATACATACACACACACACACATTCACACTGATCATTTTACAGATAAGAAAACTGACTCACAGAGCAGTAACTTCAGTAGGGCCTCACAGTACAACATCCCATTGCCTACTCTAAGAAAACTCAGTCTAGATATGTGATTATTTTGATTTTAGATCAACGTTTCGTAACCTTTTTGTTTGTTTCATGAGATCCTTTGACATGTTTGGTGAAGACTATAGACCCTTCACAGAAAAATATTCTTAAATAATTGAAAAAAATGATAACTTTCATTTAGAGTTTAGTGAAAACAAAGATGCAATTTTTCCCCCATCAATGTTCACGGATGCCTTGAAATTTATTTACAGACCCTTAAGGGGTCCATGGATCCCAGATGAAGAGCCCCTGATTTAGCTACTCCCTGCAACAATGCAAATTGCAACTCATCTGTATCTGACCCTCTTCTACAAATCTTGTCTATATTTTTCTATAGATGCTCCACAGGAGGCCACCCAGTGTGCTGGGGTCTTTTTCTAGTTCTCTTTATACTTCATAGATAGTAATTTTAAAATGGAGTGTCCAGTGATTATATCTTGTTCTTTTTATGAAACTAGCTTATTTTTTCCACACATCTTTCTAATGAAATCATTTATGCTATTTTTCCTTGTGTATTTCTTCATTTGTAATGTGTAAAAACCTGTTCAAAACAACCATGGGCCTCTATGTTTCCATTTGGGTCATTCTCACCCCTGATTTCTTCAGAAATAATGGTATTCAATGTCTCACTGGCATATAGCATCACCAGAAATATGTTATTAACAAGACAGGCCTACAAAAACCTAGACTTATAAAATATAAATTTGAGTGATGATTCATATTATACAAGGATTTTTCAAATTACAAAAGGATAGTTATTCCATAAAGTCACTAAAGAGTTCTTAAGGTGTGGAATATGTGATAATTCTCTCCTGGGAAATGAGGATCAGAAGGACCAGTGTAGGTAGGAGCACACAGAAAAAACTTTCTAAAGTGCTAGTAGACATCTACTATTTGAATGCAAGTAAGAGAAAAAATTAAAGCATCTCTGAAATTAAGAAATGTCAATGGGAAATATGGGACCTTGTGAACAAAAAATATTTTATACACAAAAACCTTTAAAACCTATCTATTGCATAAATCAAAGTACACCTGTGTAACACCTCCCTCCTAGATGAGATTTTGAGATTCTAAAAGAGAAATACAGGGTGTCGTTCCCCCCCGCAAAGTCTTTGTTCTGGTTTTAAGCTATCACAAGGACTTTGGAGAGCATCCTATATTTTGTGTTACTGCTTTTGAGGGACAGGACAAGCACCTACATCATAGGATGTAGAGCCCAAAGAAACTTTAGACATCATTTGGTCCAACACATTTTACAGGTGAAGAAATATGAAGTGAAGCAAAATAACGTGTTCAGGGTCACATGGTAAATAAATAGGAAGGTGTCTGATTCAATCCAGCAATTCTGACTCCAGATCTGTTTGTCTTTACATTAGACTCTTCTCTCTCTCTCTCTCTCTCTCTCTCTCTCTCTCTCTCTTTCTCTCTCTCTTTCTCTTCCTCTCTCTTCTTCCCTCTCCCTTTCTCTCTGCCTCTCTCCATCTCTCCCTCTCCTCTTTCTCCACCTCCTCCTTTTCCTTCTCTTTTCTTTCTCTCCTCTACTTCTCTCTCTTTCCCTTTCTCCACTCTTCTCTCTTTCTCTCATAAACTCATATACAGATATATATGTCTTTCTTTATATTGTTATTGGAGATTTCTGATAGAGTGAATTCCCAGTGAGGAAGAGATGTCTCTTTTTACTAAGACAGATCCCACCAATCAGCACCTCATCTGTCCTTTACAGCCAGAGAGTCGTCCTGAAAAGACCCTTGACCAGAAACATATAGCCAAGACTTTTGTTAGATCTTCCTGCCCTCAAAGTGCACTTTCACTTCACCATGCCATGCAGCTGCCTCTCATCAACTGTATTGTTTTAAACACTTACATGTAGTTCTTCTATTCAGGAGAATATGATCTTACCTATTAATCAAGAGGTATTTATTAAGCACCTGTTAAGCATTTGCTGGCATTGTGCTAAAGATTGAGGATTCAAAGGCAAAAATGAGACAGTCCTTGCCCTCAAGGAGATTACATCCTTTCAGAATACCTATTGCATTCTAAGTTAATTTAATAATGAATGTGTTAGAATTGGACTTTACCATTTTCTGCTCAGATAAAATATTGCACAAAAAGAGATTTTAACTTTGAGATCCTCATGTAAGAGGTCCTAAGCATGACTAAAAAATATACTGAACACAAATTTGGAGAGAAGTGGAGTATGTTTCATAGATATGGATAACATGTTCATGATCTGCTACCTAGTGCTAACATATTTTGTTCGCCCATTTAATGAATTGGAATTCTATGAGTGTTGTATCTGAATTTTGAGCATATGCTATTATAAGTTCAAGGTATTAATGGGTTTTACATATAATATTTCCTTCTCTGACAGTGGTCAGTGTAATAATTAAAATGGAAGCATTAAACATGATGGATCTGGTGTTATTACTTCAGGGCAATAAATGGAACCCTAGTGACCTGAAAGAATTAATCCAGCTCTCTAAGTACCTCTCTTAATACGAGGCTGTCACTTAGATTCATAGGTTTTCAAGCTGGAAGGGTGTTAGGATCACCTAGTCCAACCCCCTCCTTCTGTAGCTTGGGAAGCTACAATGCCAGAGTAATTGTGTCTTGCCCAGTATCCTGTTGTCTAGTCTAGAACTCAGGTCTCCTAGCTCCATGTAGTGTTTCTTCCTCATTGTACATGAATATCCCAAGAAGTGTGTGGTTTTTCATTCCCAGAGACTCAGTGGGTTTGACATCTTAAGAATGAGCCCAGGGTGCTTTATTGGGCAACTTATTTAGCAAACCCTCAAGCAGCCTTTGCCATGAGAGGTCCTGAAATCTCTGTCTTTTTGTCTCTCACTGGGTATACTTAGAAAAATAATTTTGACCTTTCCAAAGAAAGCTGAGAGGTAAACGTAAAGTTTATAATTACCCTACGGTGGGCCCCACAGATCCTTAGGTATATCTCTTTCATGTTACTTTGCAAATGCTGGAGCAGTAATTTGGAAGATTGAATAAAAAATTGAAATATTAACTAGTAGGCTTTGCTGGGGAGTATGGTATCATACTACAATGACAAACAGCCAATGCTCAGTATATACTTGCTTGCAGTGAGTCATGCTCATTGGGCCAGGTGACAAAAAGGGAAAAAAAAAAAGTCTAGATGTTCAAAGTAGAATGTGGCTCGAGCTAAGGAGTTTCATGGGCAACCTTGAACATAGTAGATGCTCAATAAATGTTTGATACTATGCTGGTTATAGTGTCCATCTGTAATATAATGAGGAAGAAGCCTCTGACAATTGGGGCTTTAGAGTGGTTGGTGGACAGGAAACTGGATTACATTATTACCTTAAACTATTAGTAAATTCTTTTTAAAATCAATAGTAGTATTTAAATTCTAAATCCATAGCTTTGACTACTGCCAAAGTTACATCAGTTAATATAGAAAATCCAGCATATATATCCATAATGTGGGATCTTCATTGGAACGGAAGTTTTAGAAATGGAATGGCTATTTCTGCTTAATTTTATCTGAAGGTAGACCTTTTTATTATTAGCTTGCAAATATGTGTCAGGTGCAGACTTCCTTCCAGTACCTCCCTTGGTTTTTTTTTAATTCATTGCTTAGAGGAAAATATGAGTATATGCCAAAAAAAATGTATATGTTTGAAAGAAAAGCATTAACTATAAGGCCAAATATGTTTAATATTTTGTTCATCTAGATGCTAATTAAAAAAGTCATTGGAACATGGAAAAATTCTAACAAGGAGACATTTGCACACCTTCCCAGCTATGTTGCCTGAGAGCATAAAGGCATTTAGACTCTAAATTGTTGTATTTCTTTCTTTTTAAAATCGTTTGACTCCAAACCACTAGAATATCTAAAAAAGAGAGAAGAAGCAAATGTTTTGTGACTAAGTAGCAAGTGAAGAACGCACACGGGAGAACAGATGATAAAATCATTTTGGAAAATAAAGAACAAGTAACTTGAGAGCTTGTCGTGAGAGTGGTATCGCAGGGTATGCTGAGTTATCAATTTGCCATCTAATGTGCCTCTTAAAAATGTGTCGATGAATACCAATGTAGATAGGTTGTTTAAAGAAATGTTTAAGAAAATGAAATAATTAAAGAATTGGCTAAATTTTAAGCAAGCCTATTTATGTTAAAGAGATACAAATTCTTAAGGAAACATAAAAATCTATAGGGAAGCTACATGACATAGTAAATAAAGCACTGGTCCTGCAGCCAAGAAGACCTGAGATCAGATCCAGTCTCAGACATTTACTAGCTGTGTGACCGTGGGTAAGTCACTTAACCCTGTTTGCCTCGGTTTCCTTCTCTGTAAAATGAGTTGGAGAAGGAAATGGCAAACTGTTCCACTATCTCAGCCAAGGAAACCCCAAATGAATTCATGAAGAGTCAGACATGACTGAAACAACTAAACAACAAAAATCTGTAAGAGAAAAGTGTCAGCATCTCAAGGGCAGAACATACTAGCAAGAGTAGTAAAAATGATAATTACTGATATGCATAAACCATGTTGTGGTTTTTATAATGTGCTTTATGTACAATCCAATTCTGACAACTCCATAATGAGAAGGTATGGATGGATTGTGATTTCTAATGGTAGAAGGAATACCTACACCTATGAGACCATATATCTATCTGACATTGGTAGAATAGATGAAGCAACTGACACAGTAGAGTTAAGTGACTTATCTAAATTCCCACAGCTATTTAGTAGCAAACCTGAAATGAGAATCCAGATGTCCACATTCCAGGTCAGCTGTCAAGGCTTCCATAACCTTGGTGGCCATCTGAATGATGCCAACAAATCTGTGGGATCAATTTAGTCAGTTTGATGGAGGAAAAATCAGCCAAAACAATTCCTTGGTTACCATATCAGTGGTTCTGTCAAAACAGTGGATAATGGCTCCTCTGTTAGGTTAACTTTATGGGTATCTAGGAGGGTCATCAGAATGCCTAAGTGCTTTTCTTAGTTTAGGGCCCTTGTTCTCTCCTATAAAATGGGAAACCTCTTTGCTATCTCAGAGGCTGTCTAAATGAAGATACAGTACAGCATGTGATTATTGTTTTTCCTTCCCACCCATTTTCATGTGGCACATCTTAAAGTAATGGCTCCCTGTTGCTATGGAGACCCAGCACCAGGAGATGCTGCTTAGAAATAATGAAAAGTGGTGGAGGCAGGGAAGCAGTATTCCTGGTGCTTAGTCTCCAAGGAGAGCAGCCTCTGAGCTACGGCAACAATGGAAGCTATTCCCAGAGTGAATGGAGTCCCAGGAGGGAGGGCCTAATTTAACAAGTTGTGTTGCCTATGACAGCAGCCAGTGATTAACAAACAGCATTGCTTACTAATAAATAGACACCTTTCTTAGACTAGGTGTTTAGTTCCCAGGTCTTTATTGCTTTGAGTTTCGAGTTTGCTCTCAGCAAATATTTGTCAGCAATGATGATTTCTGCCAGTTTGCTTAACTTCCTGAAAAATAAGAGGGATTGTCGGTTGGCTCAGACCCACCTTTGAAGCCCACTCTTATAGCTGTGATTTGTGCATCATGCCCGGTCAGTAAGAATTAAAATATGCCAAGAGAACATTTTTCTGCTTTTCAAATGCATGCAAAGCAATTCAATTCAATGTACATTTATTAAAATACCTACTGTGTGTCAGAAATTGTAGGATACACAAAGATGAAAATAGTCTCTAGTCTCAAGGAGTTTCCATTCTATTGCAGAAAGAACAACTTTTTTTTTAAAAGCCCAATAATGCTCATTTTTCTAAGCCTGCTTATCTCAGTGCTGTTTTCCTGACCACTCTTAGAACAGCCATGCACTAAGTTCCTGCTATTACCCCATCTCATCTCTTCCAGATTTTACTTATGTCTTTGCATGGATCCTCTCAACCAATAGTGCCTGTACTCTCTTGTATCTTCTTGCATTCTTCTGACTTCTTGACCCCTGATCTCTACATTGTGGTTACTGGAAAGAACACCAATTCAAGCTCTGTTCTGTCATAGATTGGCTAAAGTAATTTATTCTCCCAGAGCCTGAATTTGCTTATCTAACAAACAAATGGGGACTATATTTATGTTCACTGAATTGTAATAAAGATCAAATGAGATAATTTATTGATGTCTGGACCTTGGCTTCACTGGGGTAGGGAACTCCCAGTGAGGAACCTCCTTCTACCATTGCAGATCAGCAGCCACTCTGTAATTTAGGATCTTAGAGCATCAAGCCCAGCACTAAGAAGCTGAATATCTTGCCTATGGTCACATAGCGAGCATGTATCCAAGGCAAGTCTTGAACTCGGATATTCCTGACTTGGAAGCCAGTTTGGAAACCTACTTTTCCATCTTGCCTCTTAAGATCAAGGCAGTGTATTTGTAAGAATAATACTGGTATTATCCACCTCATAGGGTAGTTATAGGAAAAAGCTCTTAGCAAGCGTTAAAGCACTAATGATAACGTGGGCTACAGTTATTGTAACCATAAAGCACCAGTTATACCCTGACCACTTCACTAAGCAAAACCATCCACTGAGAGGAGCAATGTAATAGGAAGAAAGAAATAGGCACTGCACCTGCCCCAAATGAAAGGAAAAGGAAGTGAGGTGGAATCAGTAAGCAAGGAACTCTGGATTGTGGACAGAGGCAGGTAGGTGACAAAGTGGACAGAATACTGGGCCTGGAGTCAGGAAAACCTGAGTTCGAATGCAACTTGAGAAACATCATAGCTTTGTGACTCTGGGCAAGTCATTTAACTGTGTCTGATTCCTGAACTATAAAATGGGTACAATAAAAGAACCTACCTCTCAGGGTTGTTGTGAGAATCAAATGAGATAATATTTGTAAGAATGTAGTAAGCACTGAATAAATACTTGTCTCCTTTCTTCCTGTGGATACTCTGCAAGGGGAGGCATTTACTTAGTTACACATACCAAGACTGAGTGTTAGCGTAAAGATATGTAGAGATAGTACTTCACCAGACTATGTAGGTAATTAGAAGGTGGTGATCAATAATAATAATATTTATACGTTTATATAATTTTGGTCTATAAAAGGCCTTTCTTTACAATGTAATTAAGAGGTGAATAGGACAAATATTCTTACTTTATTTACAGATGAAGAGACTTTGGACCAGAGTTTAAATGAGTTACTCATAGTCACAAGGTGGCAGAAGAATTAAGCCTTGACCCATGTCTTCTGACTAACCAACCAGTATTCTACCCATTAGAAGTATCAACTCCAAGGACATTGTTCACCCACCTAAACTGCCCTGTGAGGAATGATTACTGGAGATCAAAACTTGGAGTTTTATCTGTGAATGGCCCCGTCAAAAAATACAGCTCTGTGAAAACATTCCAGGCTCTGGAATTTATGTAAATCGATGCAGATTTTCAGATATCAGTTTTGCCTTAGTAACTATCAGAATACCTACATTTAGTCCATCAGAATTGCTCCTGTTTCAGAAATTATGGTTGCTTTGCTGGACGGCCCAATTTATGCCCTGATTTAGAAGGGATACAAGGGAAAAAGTGATGATGACTATATGGCCACTGCAGTTGGATTGGGAAAGGGTGTTTGGTGAAGCCCCTTTGTGACTAGTAACTGTCACAGTATGCTGAAGGAGAAGACTTAAGCCTTGAAGTGTTAGCTTCCTAGGCCTGAGTCCTTGGTTAAGTAGGATTAACTCACACAATGATATTAAGATAACAGAGAGATAGGGTCTGAACCTTTGGTTTCTTTAGCTAGGAAACTCCTTCTACCCATGCAGAGCAAACCCTTCTTTGCAACTTATGACCTAAGAGAGTTTTTTGGGTTTATTTTTTTTTTGATCAAGGTAGACAGGGCAATTGGGGTTAAGTGACTTGCCCAAGGTCATACAGCCAGTGTCAAGTGTCTGAGGCTAAATTTGAACTCAGGTCCTCCTGACTCCACAGCCAGTGCTCTATCCACTGCACCACCTAGCTGCCTCCAACCTAAGAGAGTTTTGTCTAAAGTACTGGAGGATTGAGGGACTTACTTGACCATGGTCACCAACCACTACTGTTAATTTATTATTGTTGTTGAATCATTTTTCAGTGATATCTGACTCTTTGTGACCCAGTTTGGGGTTTTCTTGGCAAAGATACTGGAATGATGTGCCATTTTCTTCTCCAGCTTATTTTACAGATGGGGAAACCAAGCCAAGCAGGGTTAGGTGATTTGCCCAGGTTCACACACTTAATAAGTGTCTGAGGCCAAATCTGAACTCAGAAAGATTCATCTTCCTGACTTCAGGCATGACACTTTATTTACTGTGCCACTTAACTGCTATAAGTCATTCATAAACAGAATAATAATCCATTTGAGGCTAACTCTCCATTTACTATCCCATGGTGCCTTTCCGTTGAAATAATAGATATATTAAATGGTGAACGAATGAACGAAGATTTATGTGTAAATAATTGTATTAAGATTTTAATAGAAGGAAAGAGCAATTATCAAATTCTTAAATTATCCCTCTGTACTGAGTTACAAAGCATATATGTCAAAGTCTTGTTTCATGCCTTGATCAGAGTGTTAGCACATGGAAGCTTGGCTTCTTATACTCCCCTTGGTGTGAAATGTAATACAAAATCAGATATACTTTTGAGATCCAAACACCGCTCTATTTATGCCATCACAGTTTCACTGTTTTCCCCCTTCCTGTGTACCTCTCCCTTTGGAAAGGATTCTTTGCCCCAACTCCCATGGACATTGTTTGAACAGCACTTTGTACTTCCCTCACACAGGCATGGATCATGGATCATGCTTTCTTCTGGATTATAACTGTCTATGAATGTGCCATATATTACTCCTGACTCACCAATGAACTGGCATTAGCTATTCAAATTCAGTTCAGTTCCCTGTGGCTCCATAGTGGTTGTCATGTGCTATGACACTCCTATCTTGCCATCATCATCCCACCTTGATTCTCCCATTTCCTGCCTGCCTGCCCTCCAAGGTGTGACTGACTCTGAGGAAGGGATCAGGGCAGCTGCAGGAGTGACTCTGCTCCGCCAGTCTCCACCTACCCTTACATTGCAGCTTTTCCTTTCAACTCCCACTACTTAGAGGCCTGCTGTTACTCAATCCAGTGAAAACTTAGCAGGGATGATGAGACTTACTGAAGGACAGCTAAAAATACATCCCTCCTGAAATCAGCCTTGCTTAAGAATTAGTCATTTAAGAAACTTACAGAAGGACTTCTGAATATTAAAATTGGAAGGGACTTTGGAGATGATCTAGTCTAATCCACTCAATTCCACAAATATTAATAATGCTAGGCTATTATGTGCAAGGGTAGAGACTAAGGATACAAAAATGAAAGATACAATCCATGCATTCAAGGAACTTTTATTCTACTGGGGGTGGGTTATGTACACACATGTGCACCATCTGTGAAGGCAAAAAGAGGTCATGCTCTGTCATAATGGAGGGAACAACCATTCTAATGAAATAATGAATTCTTAAAGGATAAATAAATGTCCTTGTCAAGTTAATTCAAGGCAGTAAGAATTTGCTAAGTGCCTACTTTATTTACTAAGTGATAGGGCTACCAAAAAAGGACAAAAATAGTCCTTGCTATCCATATCAAGGAACTTTGAATCCAGTGGCAGAGACAATGTGCCAACAGATATTCAGGATGAATTGGAGATAGTCAACGGAAGGAAGGCACTGTGATTGAGGGGGACTAATAAAGGAATTTTGCTGACACTGTAACTTGAACAAAACCATCGAAGTCCTGCAGTGAAGATGGGAGAGGGGGAGGGAATACCATGTGTGAGTGAAACAGAATATGCCCCATCTGGGGATGGAATGTCATGGTGGAAGAATAGCCAGGCAGCCAGTGTCATTGAATCACAATGTACGTAGAGGAGTAAGGTATACAAAGACTGGAAAGGTAGGAAGGGTTCAGGTTCTGAAAATCTTTAAAAGTCTAACAGAGTATTTTATATTTGGTCCCAGAAGTAATTTAAGGGGGGTGGGGAATTCATATGGTCAGCACTTTAGGAAGATTATTTTGACAGCTAAGTGGAGGATGAAAGACTTGTGACCGAGAGACTAATCAGAAAACTATTGCAGTAATAATCGTCCAGGTGTGACTTGGTTAGACCTTGCACTGGGGTGGTGGTGTTGTCAGATGAAGGAAAGGTCCATATACTAGAGATATTGGAAAGGTAGAATTGACATGACTTGGCAACAGATTGAATATGGAGGGTGAGAGAGAGTAAGGAATCAAGGATGACTTTAGGTTGTGAGTTTGGGTGACTGGGAGGATGGCAGTGCCCTCAACAGTAATAGGGAAGTTAGGAAGAGGAAAGGGTTTGGGGAAAAAGAGAATGAGTTCAGGTTTGGACATGGTGAGTTTAAATGCTTATAGGCAATCTAGTTCAAGATATCCAATGGGTAGCAGTGGGAGATAAATTAGGCTTGAAGAAATAGATCTGAGGATCGTCTCCATAGAAATGATTGAATTAATGGCAACTGATGATATCACTAAGGAAAATACTATAGAAAGAGAAGAGAGCATAGGTTAGGGCCTTGGGGGACACCCACAGTTAGTGCACATGTTCTGGATGTTGATCTAGCAAAGGACACTGAAGAGGTCAGACAGATAGAAGGAGAACCAGAAGAAAGTTGGGTCATGAAAACCTAAAGAGAAGAGAGTGTTAGGGAGGAGAGGATCATCAATAGTATCAAAGGCTGCCAAGAGATAAAGAGGGATTAAGATTGAGAATCAGCCATTTTTTTTAGCAGTCAGTAATTTGAGAGAGAGCAATTTCAGCTAAATGATGAGATTGGAAGCCAGACTGCAGAAAGTTTAGAGGGAAGTGAGAAGAGAGGAAGTGAAAATACCAATTGCTAAGAGCTTTCTCAAGGAGTTTAGCCACAAAAGGGTAGGAAGGAGAAATAGGATGATAGAAGGAAAGGTTGACTTAAGTGAAGTTTTTTAAAGGTAGCGATATATGCATGTATTTGTAGGCAGCAGGGAAGCATTCAGTAGACAGAGAGAGATTGAAAATTAGTAAGAGTAGGGATGAGATGAGGGCAATCTGCAGGAGAAAATGGAGTGGAATGGGATCACTTCTACATGAAGAGATGTTTGTGTTGGGCAAATGGCCAAGTACTTTTTCCATTTCTCCAATAGCCCTTTTTGCCGCAAGCTGTAGAGGTTGGAGCAAGGAGAATGAAACAATTAACAGTGCCAACATTGAGTACACTAGAGCTAGGAAGTTTACTCAGTGAGCTAATGGCATTTCTGCTTTAGCCCAAATCTTGTTCCTACAATTCCAAGAAACTAGTAGATGGTGTGTCAGTCTTATAGAGTAGCTAATCAGACTGCTTTTATTCTAATAAGAGATTCTCCTAAATGAGGTAAAATACTTGGATTGAAAACACAGAGTGAAAAAAAATGTAATTTGGATACAAATATGTATTGAATACATTATATCTAGATATAGCTTCAGGAATATATTTAGATTATTTGTTTTTATTTCCTTTTAATTGAAAACCAAGTTTTCCTCCCTACTCACTGCTACAAACTTGGCTATTATAACTGATTGGAAATAGTTCCGTGAGGATAGACACAAGTCATACCTACATAATGGAGGTCCCTCAGGGCCCAGCTTAATGCTGTACATATAGTACAATGCTTTTAAAAGATTTATTTAAAAGAATTAAGGTGCAAAATATAGCTTTTGTGTGTATTTGTTTTCTCCTGTTTTAAATTTTTCATAGGCTTTTTAAGTGCATAATAATCTTTCAGTTTTGTTTTATTATTAACTTTTGTACTTGAGTGACATTTATAATGAGTAGGTTGGATACTAGTAATTATAACCTAGAAGATATGGCAGCATTGGCACAGTGGGAAGAAGTCTAGAAGAGGAGGTGCCAAAGTGCCTAGGTTCAAATACTGCTTCTGATGCCTTTGTGACCTGGGTTAAAGAAATCACTTGTCAGCATTTATGAAATGCCCACTGTGCATCAGGCACTTACCCTTCCTGGGCCTCAGTTTCTTCATCTGTAAAGTGAAGTTTACAACTAGGTAGCCTCTGAGGCCTCTTCTAGCTCTAGATATATGACCTTATAAATAATATTGCCACATTGATTTTACTGTATTACCTTCTCCTACTGTTAAAATGGAGATGACAATAATAATTAATGAGGATAATAATCTATATTAACTTCTTCAAAGGAAGGTTGCAAGGATGAAATGTGATCATGTATATAAAATATTTTTAAAATTACAAAGCACTGTATTTAATGTATCATTATTACCTATGGTTATATCCATTAATTAAAATTATGGCTGCTGCAAAAAGAATTGACTTTTTAAAAGCACTCAGTATTTGCACTTAACCTTAGAAAATATGATGCTAAAAGTCTGGCTGATTGCATCATAGAAGGGATTCCATGATGGATTATATAATATTGCCACTTTTATTAAGGGTCCTCACTTTTTCTTTCTTTTAATACCTGATTCCATTTACAGATTCCCATTTTGGGGAAAGTAAACTTATTTATGATTTTTTTTTTGGTTGTTTTGTCATTTTTCAATCATGTCCCATTCTTTTCAACTCTATTCAGGGTTTTCTTGGCAAAGATACTGGAGTGGTTTGCCATTTCCTACTCCAGCTCATTTTACAGATGAGGAAACAGGCAAACAGGGTGAAATGACTTGCCCAGGGTAACATAGCTACTAAGTGTCAGAAGTCAGATTTGAACCCATGAAGATAAGTCTTCCTGACTTTAGGTCTGGTATTCTATCTACTCTATCACCTAGCTGCCTCCATTAATGATTACTTTATAATTTAATGTTTTTATCAATATTTTTGGAGAATTTCATCTAATAGCACAGTGAGGGGTTTGAGATATGGGATCATGAGGGGGACCACATAGAACTTTTTTGTCGATCAGTCCCTGGCTTGATAGACATCCCCAATACAGTGCATAATGCATTCACCTAGTGAACATTAATGTTTTATGATACAATTTCACTTAAATTCTTTTTGCTTTCTTTTTTTGGAGGGGGAAGGCAGGTCAGTTGGGTTTAAGTGACTTGCCCAAGGTCACATGGCTAGCAAATGTTAAGTTTCTGAGGCCAGATTTGAACTCAGGTCCTCCTGACTCCAGGGCTAGTGCTCTATTCACTACACCACTTAGGTGCCCCAAATTTTTTTTAATGTTGTGGGAAATAGATTAATTTAAAGATAAGTTAAAAGGAAAGACTTTTTTTAAAAAAAGAAAATTACCCACCACTATTTTTAACTTTAAACATAACACTAGTACGCTATTACAGTCATCCAGGTATGAGATAATGAGGACCTGCATTATATTGGTGGCAGTGTCATAAGAGAGAAAAGAGCATATTCGAGATCAATATTTATGAATCACTTCTATGTGCCAGGCACACTCAGATTTGATACAAGCTAGATTTATGGAAAAATTGCCCGTATTCAGATCAAAATGATAATGACATATTTATATTGTGCAATTGAGTAACAAAACATTTTGTGTACATTGTCTTATTTGATTATTAAAATAAACCTATTTGCATTTTACAGATAAGGAAACTAAGCCTCAGAAAAGTTAAATGGTTCACCTGATCAGTGTCACAAAGCTAGGAAATTGTGTAACTGGGAGTATAAGTTAAGTCTTTTGACTCTGAGGCCAGTGCTATTTCTATTAGTCATTTGTGTAAGGGTGTGATGGGAAAAGGAGGAGTGTTGTGTCCTATACTCAAATCAATACAGTAATATCTAATCTTGATATTGTGCTTTTAGGTTCAAAGTACTTTATGTGCATCCTTTCATTTGATCCTTACAATAGTCCTTTGACATAGGGAGTATAAACATTGTTAGTCCTCTTCCCACATATGAGAAAACTACACCTCATAGAGGGCTTGTCTCCTAAAACTGTTCTCCCTCTGTATCCCCCAAATTATTTTTCCTTCCAAATAGAACATTCTGGAAAGGCTTCAGTTAGAGACATCTTTCTCTATTCCTTTACTTACAAAGAAGGATTCAGTATTACTCTCAGCGCCATTCCCCACCTAAGATGCACCTTGAGGTCACTCTTAAATCTAGTCTGCCATCACATAGGCCACAGTGATGCAGCAAAGCCGTCGATCTAGGGGAGCTAGAGGATTTAGTATCCCTTTAACATGGACTCTATAAATAGCTAGGAGCATGTCTGATGATACAATCACAGGCTGGGAAGAACACCTGATTTTTTTTTAATAAAATATTACAGAGATGCCTGTTTTCTTAATAAATTGTGATTTTTTGCAAACAGATTAAAGGTATCTTACCGATCCCTCTAATGGATAATATTTCAAGAACTGTCTGGCTCAGAAACAAGTTTGTTTTGCTACCATCCTTTAATCGATCCTCTTCTATCCAGATGTTTGGCAGTCAACTAAAATATGCCATAGTGAGCAAAAAGCAAAGTAAGAGGGCTAGAGTATCAAGAAGTTATTTTTTCTCAATGTGGTCTTAGATTTTCACCAGCTTCAGTTTCAAGTTTGACATTATAATCATTGTTTCTGAAGAAAAAAAAAGTGTGTTAATTGCAAATTATAAATTGCCCTTTGAATGTTTGGAACTCAGCCTCCCTAAAGGAGGAAGGGATGGATCAGATTAGGAGTTGTAGGGAACATGGAGAAGGCAATTTCAAAAATGCTAGGTAAGACAGTGTCCTTCCTCAGATTTTAGTGATCCAAAATGTAAAATTCTCCTTGGGCTAGAGTAATCAGAAGCTGAGAGAGAAAATCAAGTTATATATTCTTTAGGATTGTTTCGGAGAGAAAATCGTCGTATTTTCTTTAGGATTGTTTAAAAAAAGCATAGCTGTCTGAAAATTTAGCACTTGGGAATGACTTTTAAATACTAGCAATTAAGTGAAGTCTGTGTGAAAGGTTTTAAAAACAACTTGGTATTCTTTTGTACAGCTAAACAGCAAGTCCATCAGCATTTCAGAAATGAGTTGAGTAGCTCATTCCATTAGCCTCAAATTCCAGGCGTGACTTTGAAAGAGAAACTGAGAAAAGAACAGCAAAGCCGGAGAGGATGGGGCCATTACAGGGATATTGGCAGAAATATAACCACTGAGGGCATCCCTGTCAATAAATCAAGTACCTATCAAGTGGTAAGACACAATAATAACAAGGTTCACCAAGGCCAGTCATTCTCAAATGCTTTTCTCTGGAGGCTGGGTCCTGGGTCTCTATAAAGCTTTGTCCAAGGAAAAATCTTTTGTTTTTCAGGTTTCTGATAGTATTTATCTTCTTCTACTAGAAGTATCTATTCTATCTAGTTATTGCATAACTAATCCCTGGTTTCAGCTCAAACACCAACTTCTGTGTAAAGTTGTTTTGTTTTGTTTTTTTCTGATCCCCCAGCCCCTAGTGCTTTCCATTCCAAAATGGCCTTGTAGTTTGTGTACATGTACGTGTATGTATAAATAGCGTCCCTATATATGTACATACATGTGTACATATGTGTATATGACGTCCCAAAAGTCTTAGTGCAGTTTTAACCTATTAGAGCTAAAAGTTGCTTTTGGAACGCCCTGTATATCATTGTATAGATTTATTTATGTAATGTTGTTTCCCTTAATAGAATGCAAGCACCCTGAGGGACGGGATTTTTTTCTTAGTATCCCTGGCACCTAGAATTGCTCCTGATCTATAGTTGATACTTCATAATTGCTTCTTAAAAATTGGTAACTAATCATTAATACTTTACCCTTACTTTCTTTTTCAAAATAGAAGCCCTTAGAAAAATAATTGACCCTACCCCTGCTCTAAGAAAGATCTGAAAGCACACCTCTAGTTCAGTTGGTGCAGAGACAACTAAGAGAGCTTGGTTTCTTCTCATGATGAAGCAGGTTGTAAGGAGGTGATTGTTTAGGAGTTGTAATGGATAAACTAGAGAGAGAGAGAGAGAGAGAGAGAGAGGTGATAGATGATAGATAGATATAGAGATAGATATATCATTTTAGTTGTTGTTATCCCTTCAAAGTACAGATACATTTTCTTAAAAAGTAAATTTCTAGGATATTGGATACACACGACTAAATTATAAAAATTTTCAAAATTAAAGGTAATTTTTGGATTATCTACCATTTAGGATTATTTCTAACTCTGCCACCTCCCCTGCTGTGTAAAATTGAGAATTGGATAGTACATTCAAAGAAAGATGAACAAAATTGGAGTTGGTTTTTTCCACCTTTTCAATCATTAAGTCCAACAGCGTTTGTGAAATCAATGGAAACAAACCATAGTGATGTGCTAGGAAGGAGGCAGTCACACTCCCCATGCATCTATTTAGCAGGCACACCTTGACTTGGTAGGCAGACACTCTAATCATCTGATTTGATGTTGGCAAGGCATGCAATTGCTCAGTAATTGATAATCAGCATTTTCAAAAAGATATGAGGGGAGAAGTTCTAGCTTCCTATTATTCTTGGAAAGGATATGTTGCCAGTGACCACTAAGTCTGCATCTGCTCCAGTTTCTTGCTAGTGTTGCCCTCAAACCAGTTTTCCCCATGGTTTGTTGAAACATAGTTTCCAGCTCCTCTCTGGTACCTGATTGAACCTGCTCTTTGTGATGCTCATGGACATAGTTCAGGATTTCAGGGCTCAGGGCAGAGAGCATTACAACCATTTTCCTCTAGAGCAAAAGACAGAACTAGTCCCGTACATCCAGAGTAAATAGCCACCTGTGCTAGCTTGAGTGATTTTAGGATTGTTTGGAATGCCTTGCTTTCTTTTCTTGTCCAATCCCTGACAATAAATATCTTTCTAAGAACCAAAGGCTCAAAATACACGTCTAAAGCTTTTGCTTTTGCTTTTATAAAATATATTTATAGATTTTCTTAATGAAACACTTCCCTATGAATTTGCAAACAAAAATGGCACATTTTCGCCCATTTTTCCATTCCTATGGTCAAAGACCTTGATCCCTGTAAATATGAAAATACCTGTTTAGAGGGGCTGTTCTTGACATTGTTACCAGTTCTTTAGTCAGGTTAGTTTAATCTCCTTTCAAAAGAGGTAGTTATGACAAAGAAGAAGACATGTTGAGACCAGTGAGCTAAGAGGCAAAGAGTTTACCAAGGAGAGAGAGGACCATTAATCAAAGGAAAGATAATCAGAGAAGTTAGGCGAAGAAGACAGATGGAGCCTAAGGATAAAGAAGACCAAAGCAAAAGGCAAAGTGAGGCAGAGATAGAGGAAAAATGAACCATCAGATAATGGTGTAGTCAGGAAGCCCTAGATTTCCAAAGTCAGCACTAAGGTTAGTACAGAAGAGTCCATAGTGAAATATAGATCTTTCGTTGACTGCTAATCATTCCAGATGTTGATTCTAGGGCCATAAAGTTGTTGAGCCCATTTCAAAGTTAAGAGAGGCTGAAAAAATATAAAGAAAAAAGCATGGATAAGGACTTCACAGTGCCATAGTTCCTCAAAATAGGTCTTCCTCTTAACCATGACTTAGTGAGAAGTCAATGCTCCTTATAAAGGTAGTGCAAGAAACCTTTGATTGACCTAGTCCTGTCTTTCTTCCTGTGTTTTCCAGCTGCTAGATCCTGCTGCCTAAGGAAGCTTAAGACTAGTGATATTATCAAGGTAGTGACTTTCATAGCAGCAGCCTTAGAAATTTTAACAGTAGGGGATGTGGACTAGGTAGAGATGAGATTGGTTTGGTGAGAGACAATTATAATCCTGTCAAAAGTGAGTCTAACTTGCAGATCTTAATGGATCTTGACTTATTACATGTGATTGATTATTAGAAAGTTAGGCAGTCTTTGCTGTAAGAATAAATCCATTAATCTCCCAGCTTGATAAAGTTAGATCACTATTGGAGAAGTCAGTTTCTCTTTAGATTTTGATAGAAAATAAAATGTACAGGAATAGAGTAAAACTTAATCTTAGAACGTACTTCTCCTTGAAGGTAAAAAATAAGGGTATGTCCCATTCACTGGCTTAAGTTACTTTAATGCACTTTAGAGCATGAGGATGCATTTAAATATTTTATTATTTATACAGCTAATTTAATGACAAAAGTTGTTTATTTAATTACATTTAACCCACATTTTAATTCAGTGGTAATAATTTTAGTTTTTTCTTCTTTCTGCTAAAACCTATTGTTTCTAATTATAAATTAGGAATCAAGAATTGATTTAAAAAGATAAGAGATATCCTAGTAATTACAAAATCTTTCCCTTCTCCTCAAGAGGAAACCTGTGCTTTAAACATGTGTGGAATTAGAAGTTAGGGCTCATTGAAATCTTACATAAGCTCCTAATGATTCAATTCAGCAAATATTTTTTCCAGAATTTATTTATTTATTTTTAGTTTTCAACATTCATTTCCACAAGATTTTGAGTTCCAAATTTTTCTCCTCATCTCTGCTCTATTCCCCACCCCAAGATGGCAAACATATTGATTACCCCTTCCCCC
>CM053591.1:89915903-89948400 GCA_028646515.1 Pseudochirops corinnae
AGTTTTCAACATTCATTTCCACAAGATTTTGAGTTCCAAATTTTTCTCCTCATCTCTGCTCTATTCCCCACCCCAAGATGGCAAACATATTGATTACCCCTTCCCCCAGTGTACCCTCTCTTTTATCCCCCCCCCCATTTTTCCTACTTACTCCCTTCCCCCTTACTTTCTTGTAGGGCAAGATGAATTTCTATACCCCATTGCCTGAATATCTTATTTCCCAGTTGCATGTAAAAACAATTTGAGCAAATATTTTAAATGCATTTTTATCATGATATAAGAAAAAGGGATGTTTTATAAATCATCAAGCATTTTAATTAGTAAGTTTCATTATTTCTCTGCTTCTGTTTTTGTTATGAAATGATCCATGGCTCTGAAAAAAAGTACACAGGAAAGTCACTTAATGATAGAATAGAATTTTATGAAATATTCTTATATATATTTAAGATTTGTATGGCAGTCTCTATCATATACCATTTATGACCATGATTCACTTTTGGTTCTTATTTATCAATCTTATTTACCCTCACATAGGTAAATTTTTTCTTCTCTGAATACTATTGGACCAATGTCCAAAATATTTTAATAGATAAAGGATAATTTTAAAAATTAAAAAGGAAACAACTTAATGTTTTATTATTTACATTTAACTTAATGTCAACATTGTTATGTAGAATGGAATATTTTTATAAGATGCTTAAGTAAAAAATAAATTGCTGACATGAATTACTATAACAAACACATTTTTTTCCTAAATGGTAGAGGCAATAAAAGAATTTTATCCAAAATGATAACATCTTCCTTATACAAGAGGGACAGATCACAAATAAATGTTTATAGCTTCTCAAATAATGCAAATAATGTAATCTGTGGGCCTAAATGTGAAATTAATTGGAAACTGTGGATCTAATCCATTGTTTTGGCGATTATACACATTAGATTGAATTGTTTCAGAATCAGAATGCCTAATTATTGTGTCTACCACATTCATCTGGTTGAGTCATTCCTCGCTTTTGGACTGCTGCCTGGATTGTTTCTACAATACGTGTTTCAATTGCTTGTCCCTTTTTTTCATACAAAAGTTTATGAAATGAGGCATTTTCTCTACGCTGTTTTATTGCATTCATCTAGAATTGAGAAAAATTCCAGTTTAAGGAAGTAAAGGTTTTAGAAGTGTTGCTTCCAGTAAGGTTGGATGAAAACTGACATTTGATTTATATTTTATCAGGTTCATGATTTAAAAGTGCCTTTGTGAAGTCACTTTTACCGGAAACGACTATCCTACGCACCTCTGTGTTTACAGAGCTTGGTCTCTGCCTACTCCGAACACTTTGTCCTGACCTCATGTGTGACAGAGGGTATCACGACTGTCTGAGTTTGCCACTTGCTCGACTTCAACATTAAAAAGGTGAAAGGAAAAAACAAAACTGCTAGGACATGAACAACTGACAGGGTTGTTTTCCAGTGTCGCCAATACAAGAAAGCAGCATTGGAAGAATTAATATTGTCTCGAGGAGTGTGATTGCTTTGGAGTCACTCTATAAGAAACGGTGTCAAAGACAGACAAGAGACTCAGACGTTTTACAGCCAGAGATGACACTGAGCATGTTTTCATTGCAGCCCACCTTTTTCAAGTGGGGCATATTGATTGATGAGTGACTGCTTGCTGATAAATTGTCTCTTCTCATTCTGCTTTGTGCGTATTGGACTGCATTAATCAATTTGTTAGCTCTTCTAAGAGCTGGATGTGGTTTGCTTCTCAAGAGTAGTTTTGTTTTGTTTTATTTTTTGGAGTTGGTGGACACCAGACTGACATAATTCACTTAATAGCAGCACCCAGAACCTAAATCTCTTTTTCATCATGGCTTTGAACGTTGCTCCTGTGAGAGACACAAAATGGCTGACACTGGAAGTGTGCAGACAGTTTCAGAGAGGAACTTGTTCACGCTCTGATGAAGAATGCAAATTTGCTCACCCCCCCAAAAGTTGCCAGGTTGAAAATGGCCGTGTAATTGCCTGCTTTGATTCCCTAAAGGTAAGGAAGTTGATTGTATGTACAAATCCATACTAATACCTTATTTGCAATGCCTAACTTTGTTTTGTCTTAAAAACTCCCTTACATTCCATTCAGAAGTTTAAAAATAGTTTCTGGAACACATTTCCTCACATGTGGTATATATTAAGAGACTTTTACTCCTTTCTAACCATCCCCACCACCTCCCCATTAAGTGTGTACATATTCTTTGCACGTCCACATTTAAGAAAAGAATGTAAGATGACTTAGTCTGGACATGTTCTTCACGGGTCCAGGAGTTTTAAAAGGGAGTCTGCTTTATCACAACTAAAGATAAATATCATATTAAAACTTGATCTGCTCAGAACTGAATAAAGCAAATGAAATTAACTGTTACATCTATGTGCTGGGTTTGGCATATCACCTCTCTGGGAAGCTTCTACCACTGTCAATTGCTTTTTGAGATGCTCCTGGCTCCCCAAGCAACATGTAATAAGGTCTTCATTGTCCTGCGTAATTCGCCATGGTCAGCACAAATGGTGAAGCATTATTTGGAGACAAAATGGCAAAGCCCCATTCATTAACTTAGAGATAGACTCCTTGCAGAGGATATTTTTCATGTTTCTCTGACCCTCACAGTGTTAGGATTCTGTTTGATAGTGGAGCATTAAGATCTGTTTTCTCTCCTCAGGTTTAGGGTAGGAATGGGCTGAGGCACATATGTTTGTGAGATGGTAAAAAGAGTCAAAGGAGCTCTGGAGTCAAAGCACCTGGGTTCACATCCCCCTGCTGATGCTTGTTACCTATGTGACCTGCAGCAATCCCCTTAGCCTCTATGGGCCTCAATTTCCTCACCTGTAAAATGACTAGGAAACCTTTGAGGTCACTTCCATCTCTAAACCTCTGATTCCTTTCTAATGTTTCTGAGAGGGAACTTCTAACAGGGAGCAGAGTGTATGGAATGAATTATAATTATGTACATAATTATATATGAACACATGTAATTATATATTATATAATATGTAATTCACAATTATAGCACTTTAAGGTTTGCAAAGTACTTTCCTCAAAGCAACCTGGTGAGGTCTTTAGTGCAAATAGTATCACCCCATAACAAAAACAGCTTAGATTTATATAACACTTTATGGTTTGTGAGGTATTGTACATGTATCTTCTCATTTGAACCTTACAATGCCCCTTTGCAGTTGGTACTACTCAAGGCATTATTATCCCCATTTAAAGATGAAGAGATTGAGGCACACTGTGAGAAGCTATGTGATACACTCTGTGATAGTGGAACTCTGCTAAAACCACCAGTTTTGTGAAAGAAAGAGTCCTGTGTTCTCTAGTTATGATTTCTTTTACAGATGCAAATTAATGAGCGAAGCCAAGGAGCAAAGGACTTGTTTGTTCACCCACTCCCCCAAATCTCATTTCTTCTAGACATTTCTTCTGCACAGTTACTTCTGTCACTTATAGATCATATTCATGAGGAAAGTCTCTAAGCATCTAAGGAATACCAGTAGTTTCAAAAGCTCCAGATAATTCAGACAGTAGGCAACATTGAATCTGCTAGCAGAGTGCAGCATAGAAAAACTACTAGCGTTTTTTCTCTTGAAATATAATTTAGGCTGTATCCTCCATAGGGTAATTGGACTTTCACTTCTGTACAATCTAAATTTGAAGGTGTGAAATATATAGCTCTTTGACAATGTCACTGTGAGAGGTACCCTATAATTTGGATGATGGCAATATGTTTGTCAAATTTAGTTTCTCTATTTCATATTTGTGAACATCAATTTCAAGATTAAAGACTTGTTCAAATGTTCTAATGGAGTCAGCTCATAAAATACTTTAATGAACACAATGCAGTTTAAATAGGCAATGGTGTATATAGTCAGTTTGTCGTTCCTTTAATGTCCTCAAATTCCCACTTACCCTGAAATTGTGCAAACAGGAAGTTCAGATGTTAGCTACACCCATATGCCTAGTCTCTAACTTGGTTATTTAATATGACTCAGCCAAAATGTCCAAGATCACTACCCAATTAATTCTAAGAATCCTGTTCTATAGAGTATTGTCTACAGATTTAGAATCAAAAGGGACCATGGACTTCTTGTCCATTGCCTTCATTTTACAGATGTGGAAACAGAGGCCCAGAATGGTTAAATGAGTTTCCCAAGATCACAGTCATAAATGGTAGCATCACATGAACCCTGTTCCTCCAGTTTCACATCCAACATCCTTTCCACTGTGCAATTCTCTCTCTTGTATTCAACAACTTAAGTCCTTTGAAGTGTTCCCTCCCCCAAAAGTGCCACAATAGAAGAGTCCCCAAATAATCTGATTTTAATACTAGAAAGCAAGTAATAGAAAGGTAATCCCAAGTAATAGAGCAGCCAAAGTGTATGTTTGTAATGAAAAAGAGAAAGCAATAGTTTATACTGTTTTCCACTGGTCTAATGTTTGCCATTTTCAGCCCATTCCCACAATATGACAAAACTAATCCCGTACAATTTTATCTCTTTTGTGTGCTCCTTTGTATTACTTCTGATAACCAGGCACCAAAATAATCATTAATGTTTATAAACAACGAGAGATGGGTTGGTCATAGTAGGAACTTTTTTTTTCAACTAAGCCAGTAAGGTTTTTAAAAAGTAATTTCAAATTAAAACCTTTGTATGAAATGTGTACAACAGGATATTTGTGTGAGGCTGTTGACTCTTTTATTCATTCATTGTCATTTATTTTATTAGTATGTATAGAAGTACTTCACTATGGCTTTCTAGATTTGAACACAGAACTATTGTCACTGATTCAAGTTGAGTTTGTGTTTTGAGTGAACTTGAATGGATTTGAAATGTATACATTCGTTAAAGGACTTAAAGTAAACCTTGTACATTAGAGATCACTGTGCCCAAACAATAGTATACATTGATATAATGACACATAAATGTGTTTATTTCCCGACTACTAATCTTATTAGCCTCTAAAATCCAATTCCTCTTGTCACCTCTTTTGCGAAGAATCCCTCAGTCATCACTACCAATGACTTACTTATTGCCAAATCCAAGGCCTTACTTTCTGTTTTTGTTCTCTTTAACTTCTCCTATTTAGCATTGATGAGTAGTCCATGTTTCTTTTTTAAAATTTTTTTCAATTAATAAACAGTTTTGTTCCACTAGTTCTCACTATTGAAAAAAAAAGTAAAAGAAAACCTTTGTAACAAATGTATTTAGTCAAGCAAAATAAATTTTTACATTGGCCATGTCCAAAATAAATGTATATCTCATTCTTCATCTTGTCTTGATGATAACCCACTATCCTGGTTTTCCTTTCTCTCCAGCCAAACATTGCTTATTTCTTCTGATGACTCTTCTACCTGCTCCCACGTTCAAACTGTGGGTACTTTGTAAGGCTGTTATTAGCCTCTGACTTTCTCTACGTGCATTCTCTTGGTCAGTTTCTCTTTTAACATGCGTTCAAATACTGCCTTTACATTGATGACTGGACAATCTGTATCTCTAGGCCAGGCCTTTCCAGGTCCTTCCTTTCCATTACTGAATTTATAACTGAGCACTGAAAGTTTCCACTTCTGCCCATCACTGTCACTTCAAATTCATTATGATCAAATCCACCTTAATCATCTTCCTTCCAAACCAACTGTCCTATCTTCACCAAAGTGTCATATTATGATTAGCATCATCATTACTGATGTTATTAATAATAATGTATTTTTAGAATACTTAAATATTTTTAATTTTGATTATGAATTTTAACAAATATTAACAAATAAGAGTATTCCTATGTACATAGAATGGGGCCATGCATGATTCTTTTAATTTCAAGGTATTTCATATGTGGTTTATCAGATTTTATCTCATGATCAAAGTTCAATAATCCCAAATTGGTTAAAGATTTATCCATATAGAGTTTACTTTTAAAATTGATTGAATCCAGGAGTTTGGGCCTTCTGTGACTAATTGGGATGAGGGTAGAATACCACTCGTACATAATCAAGAATAACAGATACTAGAGTGAGCTGAAGGAGCTAACATCTGTCTTAGTGCCTAGTTTAACCTAAAAGTGACTTCATCCCTTAGGTGCTGCTTCTTTCTACGTGTATTAAATTTGCCTGCCGTTGTTAAATCTTATTTGAACATGAAAGGATCAATAAAAAAAATTAGGGAACAAAATGGAAAGAGAATATATTTACCTAAGCACATCTTTTAACTTTTTATTTATTAATGTCAATATTTAGTATATGTTTTCAGCAGGTCAGTAATGTTTATTGAATACTTTGGGGTACAGTTTCAGGCCAAGAACTTTTTGTTTGATTAGAATGTAAGTTCCGTGACAGCTGAAATTGTTTTTGCCTTTTCTTTGCGCCCCCCAAAGCATAGTATCACACTTGTCACATGATAAGCCCTTAACAAATGCTTTTTGGTTAATTGATTGATTGATTAGCTTCCCTATTAGGGTCTATTTAGAGTCATTCAAAATATGTATTTAAATTTCCAGGATCTTTTTTCCATGTGGAGGAGAAACTATCTTTATGTTTAAGGTGAGATCTTTGTAAAAAGTCTACTTCTGTAGTATTCCTGTTTCTAATCCATCCTTCTTCCAGTCCATCCTTCACACTACTACCTTAGTCATATTTCTAAAACACTGTCTCTCTGTGGACTATCAAACTGAATGTGAATCTTAAAGGAAATGAAAACAAGTAGGAAAGGAGGGAGAATATAATTTCCAGATCTAATTATATTACAAAGCAGTAATCCTCAAAATGATTTGGTATTATTTAAGAAATAGACAAGATCTGTGGAACAGATTATAAAAACAAGAATCAGAAACAATTAAACTCAATAGCCTAATGTTAGTTACACCTTAGAACATAATTTAATTGGGAACTGCTAAAAAAAAAAAAAAAAAGGCCTGGAAATCAGTTTGGAGACATACTAGTATTACATAACCTCTTTGTATATCTCTAGGCCTGGAGTTGGCAAGAAATGAGTTCAAATTCGGCCTCAGACACTTACCAGCTGTGTGACCCTGTGCGTTTGCCACTTAACCTCCATTTGTCTAAAAGTCACTGGAGAAGGAAATGGCAAACCACTTCAGCATCTGCTAAGAAAACCCCATGGAAAACGTGGGCACGGGGTTATGAAGAGTCAGAAAAACTGAACTACTGAATAACAACATTCATATAGCTCGTTATATATGAATATAGAGTCATACATGTGTTTATATATTAATATACCAACACATATACACATACATGTATACTAACATTGGAGAGCAGTGATATTCTTCACCATCTTTTCCTTCCTAATACCTTTGTCTCTGGAGATATAATCTGCATGCCCTGTCACTTACTGTTAGCTCATTTTTTAGTATTGGGCCAGTATAAAGTCCCATTTGGTCCATGTGGTTCCCTCCCCTCCTGCTTTTTGGGGGTTATATTAAATGAAAAGTTCTAAGTACAAACATAATCAGTTGAAGTCCCAAGTTAGGAAAACCTTTCCCTCTTTTTAACTTTTCCTGTTTCTATCAAAGTTACCATAATCCTTCCAATTTCCCAGTTTCCCTCAGCATGATCCTCTGCTCCTAATTCTTCAGTACTTACCACAGAACCAAACATGTAGTAGGCATTTAGAAAATGCTTATTCAAATTGACTGACAAAACCACCTCCACTCTCCTATCCAACATATCTGTCAGTTATAATAATTTTGTTGTATCTACTTCCACATCTCTTACTTCTGGCTCCTTCCCTCTCCCCATACTTCATCAATGACCATTGCAGTTCAGGTCCTTATCACCTTTCTCCTAGATTATTGCAACAACTTCCTAATTTTTTCTGCCTGCCTCGAGTTTCTTACCACTCCAGTGCATCCTATAGACTTCTGCCAAAGGGATTTTCCTTAAAATCAAATATGACAGGGGGCAGCTAGGTGGTGCAGTGAATAGAGCACCGGCCCTGGAGTTAGGAGGACCTGAGTTCAAATGTGACCTCAGACACTTGACACACGTACTAGCCGTGTGACTTTGGGCAAGTCACTTAACCCCCAATTGTCCTCCAAAAAGCAAAAAAAAAAAAAAAATCAAATATGACCATTTCAGTCACCTACTCATTTGACTACAGTGGTTACTTATTAGATCTAAAACAAATAAATTAATTAATTAAAATCTTCTGTTTAGTTTTAAATCTCATCACAACCGGACCCCAACTTATCCTTCCAATCCTCCCTCCTTTGACAGCAATGTAGATAAACTGCCTTTCTCCTCTGTTCGTCACACATAACATACCATCTCCTATCTCCCATCACCATACATTTGTACCAGCTGTTCCTCATGTTCCTCATGTTCCACATTCCTTCCTGGAATGTACTCCTTCCTCACCTCCACTTCATTGATCCCTCTCTTCCTTTGAGGTGCATTACAAGTACCACCTTCTAAATGAAGCTTTCTGAGATTCCCCTAAACCTGCCCAATCTTTTTATGTGTGTTTGTATACACACATATACATATATACACATATGTAGTGTGTATGTATATAAAATGTATTTATATACACATATATGTATATATTATATACATATTTATAATATACACACATATTTGTGTTTATTTTCTTTATGTTTAATATGTGTATATATATTTGTCATCCCCATTAGAATTTGAGTTTTTTGTGAGGGATTTTTCATTCTTTGGTTTTGTATCCATAGTGCTTAATATATAGTATCTTGCATATAGTAAGTGCTTAATGAGCTTTTATTGACTGATTGAAAATGAGACCAATAAATCAGAAAGGAGAAGCATAGATAGAAAACTGACTTTGAAATTAACAATCATACTTTGACTATATACAGCACTCAATGCGTGCAACAACCTTGTTTTGTAATGTAATTAGACTGGGCATTAATACCCTCATTTTATACATAATGAATCGATTTACTCAAGATTATACAACCAATAGCAGAAACCAGACTTTAATCTTCCTCTTCTACCTACAAGTCGTGTTTTTCTATTGAAACATACTTTCCATCTTTTCCTTTTTGGATCTGGTTTAAATGGGTCTCTGTTGGTGTTGAGTTGTGTCGCCTAAACATTATTTCTCAAAAATCTAAAATTCTTAGCAATAATTCTACAAGGTTCTCTAACTTTAAGAAAGAATGTGAAATTACCAAAAAAGAAATTCTGCCTTCTGGGGAATATCTTAAGATAGCTAATTCATCTTACCAACGTAAATCAATGTGTTGCTCAGACCTAAACCTTCTATTCCTATTTTCTTATTGCCTTTCTTGGTGTTGGAGATGTTCTAATATTAAAAGATTCTTATAGGGGCAGCTAGGTGGTGCAGTGAATGGAGAACCAGCCCTGAAATCAGGAGGACCTGAGTTCAAATCCGGCGTCAGACGCTTGACACACTTACTAGCCGTGTGACTTTGGGCAAGTCACTTAACCCCAACTGCCCTCCAAAAAGCAAAAAAAAAAAAAAGATTCTTATACAGAATTTTTATTTCAACTCAACTCTTTGTTCAGCTGGTCAGTGATGAACATTATGTAAACAATAATTATCCTGTCTCACAACCACTAAAAGAGAGCTGCGTATAAAGTTGAGCTAAATGGAAGACTTGAATAAATGGGCATGCTTCTATAAAATGTAAAATAGGACTGCTTATATTTCAAATTTTGCTGGTTAATTTTGTGTAGCTAAATTTTCTTTAGCTCATTCTTAAAAGTAGCTTGAATCTTATCTATACCAATTACAGTAATTTTTTTAAATGTAATTTTCAATTAAGCAACATTTTTCTCTCCCTTTCATACTCCCCAATTTAAAAGGAGAAAACAGTTATTATGACGTATATACAAATGAGATAAATTCCCACATTGCCCATGTCTAAAAATGTACATTTCCTTCTACATCTTAAATCCATTGCTTCTCTGTTAAGAGGTGGGTAGCATAGTTCATCACCAATCCTATGGATTCATGGTCCTTGAAATGATCAGATTTCTTAAGTCTTTCAAAGCTGTTTGTCTTTATAATGTTGTTATTGTATGAATTGTTCTCTCAGCCCTGCTTGCTTCACTTTGCATCAGTTCATACAAGTCTTCCCAGACTTCTCTGAACCTCTTTCATCATTTTTTATGACACCCCATTGTATTGCATTACATTCAAATACCATGATTTGATCAGATATCATCCAACTAATCACTACTCCCTTAGTTTCTAGTTATTTATGATGACAAAAAGAAGGGCTATAAATATGTTTCTACATGTGGATAGTTTTCCTATTTTTTTTTAATCTCTTTGGCTTGTAGTGCTAGTAGAGGTATCCTTGATTCAAAAATCATGCACCATTTGGGCATAGTTCCAAACTGCTTTCCAGAATAACTGCACAAATTCACAGCTCTGCCAACACTGAATTAGTGTGCCTGTTTCCTTCAACATTTGTCATTTTATTTTGTGTCATCTTTTTCAATTGGATGGGTGTGAGGTGGGAGCATAAAAGCAGCTTTAATTTGAATTTCTCTAATTATTACTGATTTGCAGCATTTTTCATGTGGCTGTTGATGGCTTAAATGTCTTTCTTTGAGAAATGCCTGTTCACATCCTTTGACATTTATCAAATTGGGGGTGGCTCTTCTTACAAATTTTAATCAATTACTTCTATATCTTGGAAATGAGATTTTTATCAGAGAAACTTACTGCAAAGATTTTTCCAGTTATCCCTCACTTTTCTAATTTGTTATATCAGCTTTGTGAAAAAAAAACTTTTTAAATTTTATATAATTAAAATTGTCCGTTTTATCTTGTGTGTTCTTGTTTAATCATGATCCAAAAAGAAATTTCTTCCTTGTTATACTGATTTTTTAATGATCTGTCTTCATATCTAAGTCATATATTTATTTAGAGCTAATCTTGCCGTATGATGTGAGGCACAAGATTTTTAAAGCATTAATTATTCTTTAAAGGGTGGAATCTATTCTGTTATCCATAGCTAATGTCCTTGACAGTTAGAAGAAAAAAATAGAATTATTCTCACCTAGCTTATGAACTGGTCAGTTCTGCTAAATTCATTATTGTAGTTATTTGCAAAATCCAGTGCCTAGGACCTTGAATCTAAGATTCTGTCAACCACATTTAGATTCTACTCTTTCCTATGATTAAGACACTGGTGGTACATACAGAAAGGTTCTTAAGCGGCAGTCCGTGAACTTTTTTTAAAAATAATGTCATAGCCTTATTTCAAAATAATTAGTTTTCTTTGTAATCCTATACATATTATTTAACAAATTTAAAAAACATTTATCTGGGGAGGGATCCACAAGCATCACCAGACAAAAATGTCCATTATTTTATTTTAGTCTTTAAACATATTTCCACATTAGTCTTGTTGTGAAAGAAGAAACAGAACAAAAGGGAAAAGCCACAAACAACATAAAGCAAGTGAAAATAGTATGCATTGATCTGCATTCAGACTCTGGGTTCTTTCTCTAGGTGGTGGATAAAAGCATTTTCCCTCTTGAATCTTTTGGAATTGTCTTGGATCATTGTGTTGCTGAGAAGAGTTAAGTCAATCACAGTTGATCATTGCACAATGTTTCTATTTACCATGTACAGTATTCTCCTGATTCTATTATCACTTCACTCAGTATCAGTTCACGTAAGACTTTCCAGGTTTTTTCTGAAATTTGCCTGTTCATCGTTTCTTATAGCAGAATAGTATTCCATTACATATATATACCACAGATTGTTCAGCCATTCCCTAACTGATGGGTGTCTCAGTTTCCAGTATTTTGCTACCACATAAAGAGCTGCTGTAAATATTTTTGTACATCTAAGTCCTTTTCCCTTTTTTATGATATCTTCGGGATACAGACCTAGTAGTACAGAACCGGTAGTTGCTGGATCATAAGGTAAAGGGCATAGTTCCAAATTGCCTCAGAATGGTTGGTTCAGTTCACAACTCTGCCAAAAGTTAGTGTCCCAATTTTCCTGTATCTTCTCCAACATTTATCATGTTCTTTTTCTGTCATGTTAGCCAATCTGTTAGGTGTGGGATGGTACCTCAGAGTTGTTTTAATTTGCATTTCTCTAATCAGTAGTGATTTATATTTTTCATATGACTATAAATATCTTTAATTTCTTCATCTGAAATTGCCTGTTCATGTCCTTTGATCATTTATCAATTGGGGAATGACTTATATTCTTATAAATTTGAATGTACATTATTAAAAAAAAATATTATGACACCCAACTTAGGAACTTTCCACAGCTAATGTTCTTATGAGGAAACAAGAATGGGAGGAGGAGCATCACTCACCAAGACTTTAAAGGATAATTTCATGCTGAACTCCCAAAGTCTGGGATTTTCTTAAGTGAGACTGTTAAGCAGCATAGCACTGAAAACATAAAAAGTATTTTAAAGTTAACTTTCTATGTTCTTTTAAATAACCAACTTAAAAAATAACTGAAAATTTAAAAGTTAACTTCATTAATTAAGGGCAGCTATATATCTGAAAGTGCGTATCATTGGATTTTTTCCCTTCAAATACCATATCAAACATCTAGCCAGACTCCTAAATCAGTATGTTAATAAATGTTCTTAGTAACTTATTACTATGAAATATGGCATCAAAGTCATTAGTAGGACACAAAATAAGTGGAAAAAAACTTGTCAAATATCTACTCCTATTAACTAGATGAGGTTGTTTATTCTCCTTGCTTAAACTGTGGTTAAACTTCAGTATTAATATAGAAAAGCTACTGATTTGATTGATTTCCTTCTTTTGCCTACATTTAGGGATATAAGACTGGGAAGAGATTTGTGATTTCACTGGGATAGGGAAGTCTCGGATGACAAAACTCCCTCTCCCAATGCAGGTCACCTATTTCTCTGCAAATTACAGTCTTATTGATTTGTCTAGAGCACTGAAAAGTTGTTACTTGCTCAATGTTACACAGTCAGTGTGTGTCAGAGACAGCACTTGAACCCAGTCTTCCTAGCTCCATGACCAGATCCCTTATCAATTAGACCACATTGTCTCTCCTCCATTAGAATGTAAATTCCTTGCAAATAGGAATTGTTTCATTCTCTGTGAACAACAAGCAGAGTGCCTGACACAGAGCAAGCACTTAGTGAATGTTTGTTAATTGACTGATTTTAAATGGCATCAATACATTTTTTAAAAGGAATAAAAATAAATTGGGCAGCAAACTGACTCTGGAAATAATTATACTTTGATTTTATATAGCAATTTATCCTACATATTGTTAACTACAACACTTAGCACTTATTTAATATTGCCTTGTTAGTTGGACAGTATTTCTGAGTGACAGTATATTTAATAGTATTTAAATGAGCTAAGAAGTTTATTAATTAGTAATTTTGGACTAAGGTTTTCCTGATTAGTCATTTATTTTTAAATCATGTATGCACCAGGGAGTAGAGGATGATCCATTTCTTAAAACAGCCAGAATCTTTTTTTTTTTTTTTCAAATTTTTAAAAGAAGAACAAAAGTAGATTGTATGATCTGGTACAGAGAAGATTAGATGGAGAATCCGAAGACATGGCTTCTAGCTCTGCCTTTGCCAGTGATGAGCTTTGTCACATTGAACAAGTCATTTCACTGCTCCAGGCTGCAATTTTCTCATTATTTAATGACATGTTGAACTATATAATGTTGAAGGCCACTTCTAGCTCCATGATTATGTGATAGTGTTTTTCATTAGAAATTCAGCATTTCATCAAGTTAAAAAAAAATTATCTATTTATCTATTCTGTGCATGAGCACTAAATCATAATGAATAAGAAAAATGGTTTAAGAAAATACTTAAATTCTATGCCAAAATATATTTCTTTAAAATTTAAGGATTTTTTTATCCCAAGTGGTAAAAATGAAAAAAAAAATAAGGGAGTTTACTTTGGAGATACTATGCAGTAAAGAGAAAATAAGGCTAAGCAAATATTTCAAACTCTTTGGCAAATAATATTCTGTCTTTCTATAGCAAATTGGATACAATTCCATCATAGGCATTAAAATCGGCAAGGGATGAGCATGATTTCTTGCCAACCAATCCAGAGAAATCTTATTTTCTGAAAAACTACCCTTGAAGAGTGGCAGGAACAAAACTAGAAGGAAAGGTTGATACTAATCATATCCCAAAAGTATAATTGTTTCCTGTAATGTGAAAAAGGAGAGCTGAATCATATGGATATTGACAGTCTCGTGATAAGTAGAACTGGAATATAAAAGGAATTTACAGCCTTAGGAACAACTTACAGCTTCTCCTTGGAGAGCCGATGAAAGTTTGTGGAGAAGGTGTCATTATGTACGTAAGAGCAATAAAGAAAAACCATTAATTGGGACACTTAGTCATTTAATCTTGAAATACTCACAATTAACCTAAACCCAAAAAAAGTAGTTTTACAAAGCCCAAGATTTGTTTCTTCTGTCTTAATATGTAAACATTTCCACTTATTTAAAGTTTTATTAACAAAAAATTACTTATTTTTCAAAAGCTAAACCACTAAAAAGCTAACTAAAATGTAAGTATACCTTTATATCACTATCTGCTCCAAAAGATAAGGCTTACTGAAATTTTATGAAGTCAGCAAACCCCCACTATTGGCTCTTTGCTAAGTACTGGGTATGCAAAGAAAGATCAAAGAGAAAAAAAAATAGTCCCTGCTCTCACAGGTGCTCACAGTCTAATGGGAGACAACATGAAAACAACTATATATATATATATAGATATATATATATATATATACATACAAAATGTGTACAGATTAACTGGAGATAATCAGCAGAGGGAAAGCACTAGCGTTTAAGGGAATCAGGAAAGGTGGAATTTTAGTGGAACTTTAAGGAAGGTAGGGAAGCTAGGTTTTAGAGATGAAAACACAGAAAATTCAGAATGGAAGATAGGCAGTAAAAAAACACTTGGTGGAATGGGGAGATGGAGTGTGAAGTGTCATGTGTAAGAAGCAGCAAGGAGGATAGTGTCACTGGATCATAGCGTACTTAGAGGGGAGGAAGATATAGGAAGACTGGCAGAGAAAGAAAGGGCCAGGTTACGAAGAACCTTCAAAGCCAAACAGAGAATTTCTGTATTTGATGCTGGAGATAAAAGGTTCCCACTAGAGTTTACCGAATAGAAGAATGACATGGTCAGACCTGAATTTTAGAAAGATCAATTTAACAGTTGACTGGAGGATGAACTAGAGCGGGGAGAGACTTGAGTCAGGGATACCAATCAGCAGGCTATTGGAATAGTACAGACATGAGGTGATGGGAGCCTGCACCAGGGTGTTGTTGGAGTCAGAGGAGAGAAGAGGGGCCTTTATGGGAGATGCCACAAAGGCAGAATCAGTAAGACTTGACAACAAATTGGGATCTGCAAAGAAAGGCCTACAGAAGGATGGCAAAATGTATATTGGAAAATGTGGCTCAGTTTTAAGAAATAAAATGGGGTAAATGCTTCAGAGTACCCCCCAAAGCCTCATGTCACTGTATTATGAACATTTTCTTCAGTCTGAGAAGTGTGAGGCTTCTGGGGGTAAGAAGTTGCCACCAGTACATCTGAAGCACGGGAGTAACATGGTCACATATATTCTTTAGGAATACCCCTTTCCCAGCTATGTGGAATATCAATTGATTGTAGAGGGGGGAAACTAGAGACAGATAAGGATCCTCTTGAAATAATGTGGGCAGGAGTTAATGAGGGTATGAAGTATGGGAATACTCTGAAGTGTTGAGAAGTCAATTCTCTGGGAATACAGAGAAGGAAATGGAGGTGGCAGACATTATGGAGGTAGAGCTGCAGCTGTGAGCTTTTGATTACATATGGAAGTTGAGGGGGACTGAAGAATTGAGGATGACTTTGAGGTCATGAACCTGGTGGACTGGAAGGTTAGTGGGTACCCTCAACACAAATAAGAAGAGGGGTGAATTTGAGGAGATAGAAAGTAAGTTCTCTTTTGTGCATATTGAATTTGAAACACCTACAAGACATCCATTTTAAATTGCTCAGTAAGGAGTTGGTGAGGGACTAGAGAGGGTGACTTAGAGTTCAGGAGAAAGACTAGGACTGGATGTAAATCTGAAACTGATCTACGGAGAGATGATGATTGAACCCATGTGGCTTGGTGAAATCACTAAGAAAAGAGTATTAGTACAGAACCTTAGGGTACACCCCAGTTAAGGGGTAGGGTATGGGAGAAAAGAGATTACCTTTATCCAAAAGTGATTAATTCTGCAGAAACATGAACAAGGACTGAAAAAGTGAACTAGTGAATGGGAAGGATAATAGATAGCCAGAAGGCTGCACTGGTACCCCCAAAAAGTCAAAAGATCTAGAAGGCCTCTGCAATGTTGAACAGATCAGTCTTCTATAGGATTTCTAAAAGAGACAACAGACATTACATTTGTATAGCACTTTCGGTTTTTAAGGCGATTTCCCCTGTATTTTCTCATTAATCTTCACAAAAACCCCTGTGTGGGAGGCAGTAAAAGTGTTACTATCATCATCATCATCATTATTGTCATCATTTCCATTTTACAGATGAGGCAACTGAGCCTCTGGAGTTTCTGAGATTTTTACAAGGTCACAGAAGAAGACTCTAAACTATATCCTCTGACTCAGAGTCTGGCATTCTTTTTACTCCCCTAATTATTATCATGATGACAGCCTGTCTTCCTATAGAATGCTTTATCCCCATCTGTCTTCCTAAAGGATGCTTTTTTATGCTACGATTTGTTCATGTTTATGTTAGAGATGCATAAATGCAAGACACGTTTTTGAAGGAGAGATTGAATCATGAGGTGTGAAGTCTCTTACTTTTCCCTCACAGCTGCACTGATGCTTCCAAGCTGAGACGAAGCCTATTCAGTTTGCTCTTAATAATAAAAAGACAGATGCAGTCATGTGGAACAGCTCATCCTAGTAATCGCAGATGTGCTGCAAATTGTAACATGCTGGTGTGTGTAACAAACCTGTAATCTTGTTTTACAATGAAGGGAGAAGTATGTAACTTGCCATGAACCTAGCTAATTTGGAGAAATGACAGAACAGGAAACTATGTGACAGAGGGGTTTGACAAGTTTAGGAGAGAAGCCTTTTATGATTGTCTGAATAGTGCCTGAAACTCAGGTGTCCTTAGTTCATTCAGCAAAGCTTTGCCCTGATCCTTTTGTCCACTTACAAAACTAGATTTCAGCTTTCATCTTTTTTGCCTGTGGCTTTTTCCCCCTTGCTTTAGAGATACCTATGATTTTTTTTTTAAAATCTTTTGCTCATCAATCAAGCTTTAAGGACCTGTCTCCCCTAGGATGGCACTTTCTCTCTCTCCCTCTCTCCCTCTCTCTTTCTCTCTCTCTCTCTCTCTCTCTCTCTCTCTCTCTCTCTCTCTCTCTCTCTCTGTCACACACACACACCCCCACACACACTCTCAAAATGGAACCATCAGTGTTGCTGCTTTTTTGAAAATGGTCACATAGGCAGGATTAAACTGCTGTGCTCTTGCGAATCTGCTGCATTATCCTGTTTTTCTAAGTCCTTTGATGATGTTTTGAAGCAGCATGCCATAGTGGATAGAGAGCTAGCCTCAAAGCCAGCAAGATAAGGGTTCGAGTCCTGAGCCTGACACATACTGTCACCTGATCCTGGGTGTAACCTCCCAGTGTAGTAGGTTACTCCCTAAGACTACAAGCTGTATAGCTAGAGCAAGCTTCCTCACCTGGAAATTCCCTATACCAATGAAATTACAGGGCCTTTCCCTATAATTCCCTGCTTTCCTGTGAGAATCAAATAGTATAATGTACATAGAGAATTTTTCATTGTAAAACATTTTGTAAATAATGACTCACATTACTAGATCACTTTAAGATTTACAAAGTGCTTTCCCCACAACAATCTCATAAAGTAAGTCGTATAAATATTATTATATCCATTTCACAGAGGAGCAAACTGAGACTCATAAAGAAGCGAGGTTATATGCCCACAGTTACCCAGCTATTGTTGTAATTATTACATTTGGTCGTTAGAAATTTACTCTTTTAAAAAAGCCAGTGGAGGCTGCTAAGTGACACAGTGAATAGAGCACCGGCCCTGGAGGCAGGAGAACCTGAGTTCAAATTCGGCCTCAGATGCTTAACGCTTACTGGCCCTGTGACCTTGGGCAAGTCACTTAACCCCAATTGCCCTGCCTTCCCCCCTCCAAAAAGCTAAAAAAAAAACAAACCAAAAAAGCCAATGTATTTGGTTGTTTTCCCCTACAAATGTGTTCGTGTGTTTTTTTAAGTTAAATTTCATTTTATTTTCAGATATGCATTCCATCCCTCATACCTTCCCCTACTTGTTGAGGAAGAAAGAAAAACAAAACTCTCTTAATGTACTCTTTTGCTATCTAATATTTTCCCCCAATTACGTGTCAAAACAATTTTAACATTTTTTAAAAAGTTTTGAATTCCATATTCTATCCCTACATCCATCCCTTGCTTCCCCCCTTTCCTGAAGTGGTAAACAGATGTAAGTTACACATGTGCAATTATGTAAAACAAAATGTACTCCTAATAGTATTTTGTGGAAGAGTATTTTCACAAATGCTGCTATTTTATATACATAAATGTGCATGTGTTATGTATTAAATATGAGCACCTTTCTAGTAATTCTAAGTATATGATAACACTTTAAAATATATCTTTGCTATGTCTCATTCTGAATTTTGTAATGCAGGCAGAATCCTATTTGAAAATACCATTGTCACATTCGTTTCAATAACATGACACTGTTTCCATGTTCCACCTGAGTGTCATTCTTTGCTAAAGTGGAAGCAACAAAGTCTGTTTAAGGAAAAAATTGTAAACACATGTTCTCACAGCTCCTGTCCATTTAGCAGTCAATCTCCGTAATGGAGATGTTGTCTTTATGGTAAAGAAAGGATCTGTGTGCACTCATGGAATTTGAATACCTGGCAAGGGGTAATGCCTCTTATTGTATTCCCAGTGCCCTGCACATTAGCAGGTACTTAGCAAAATTTTATTGGATTTGGACTGATCATAGAATATGAGATATTTATCAAACTGCCATTGGTTATTTGAAAAATTTACCAGTTTAGGTGTGGAGGGTAGTACCAAGGACTTCCTTTGAGAACTAGAGGGATGTAAGATGATTTTACTGCTGCCTACTTCCCAAGAACAGACTGATATTTTGAAAATTAATACACATTGTTTCTCCATTGGTCATAGAAAACACATTTAGTTTTCTTTTCTTAGAGTTCCCAGTGCCTTTGACTACGCAAGCAAGACAGGAAAAGGGGTGATCTGGGAGAAGAAAGGAGAAATGTTTTGCTCTAGCATGGAATGAGGGCGATGGAACATTTTCTCTTTACCATTGTGTCCTCCAGATCTAACTCAGAATTGGTTAAACATCTGAGCAGGCTATATAGTCTTTCATGGCTCTATATGCCTCCTTTCTGCTGAGTTTTTCATACCTGATGTGTACAAAGGGAAGGAGAAGAGCCTAGTCATTTGTACAGCAGTCCCTGTGTGTTAGGCACTGGGCTAAATGCTTTTTTACAAATATCTCGTCTGGTCTCAACATCACCATGCGGGTGCCATTCTTATCCCAGTTTGAGGAATGAGGATGAGGAAACTTAGGCAAACAGAGGTGAAATGACTGGCCCAAGTCACCCAGCTAGTGAGAGTCTGAGGCTAAACTCAGGTCTTCCTGACTTTGGGCACCATGCCACCAGCTCTCTCCAAGACCTCTGCATTCAGTGCTTCAAAAAGCTGTATGTTTACTGTTTTTTCATATGCTCTTCTGCCAAAAGATAGGGTCTTTTCCTGATCCTTCCCCCTAGCACTTGATTTATTGATTCATTCTTTCAACTAGTTTTTACTGAGCAATCATTATGCACTAGGTGTGGGGGGTAGGGTAGTGCTAGTACATTTTGTTTTGCTCTTATCATATCATATCATAAATTATAGTCATATTTTTTTCTTACTCTATAAGTTGGCCAGGTCTCTTCTAAAATCTGTGCCGTTCCTAAAGCATAGCACCATGCTCTCCACATAGTAGGTGCTTAAGAAATACTGAATATTTTTAAAGTATAAAATGGTAGTGTCTGTCCTCTCAGAGTTTATAATCTAGTTTTTATATATTCATGCATTCGTTCATTTATTCAGAAATGTATTGAGGACATAATAATTGCCAAATATTTTGAAATATTTGTATAGCCTTATTCTCTCTTCAGTACACAGATTTTTTTTGTTTTGTTTTGTTTTAATCTCCAAAGTATATTTGTGGAAGAAGCAAAGATCTTCTTCTTGGACTCTTGTCCTCAAAGAGCTTATCACTTAATCATGGACATCTGATACGCATATAAATGGAGCAGTTGCCTAACAACACAAGCCAGGAAGTGATTAAGTGTCAAAATGGCCATTGTAGGAGTGCCCAGAGGTGGTGAGTGGGGTCTGAAAGAAGAACAAAAGGCCCATTAGAAGCAATGGAGGCCCTGAAAGATGTGGAGTGTTTAGGGTGGGAGAAAGTGAGAAGGTATTCTAGAAAATAGAGAACATGAGCAAAACTTCAGAATTTTCAGAAGATGAGGATGAAACTAACTTGGAACAGTTTGTAACACATCTCTATTGCCAGGCTGAGACAATAAGCAGACTATCCTGTGTTCTGAATCAGTGGAGTGACATGGGGCATTTTTCTTAGAAGAAAATAATTGGATTTTAGTAGATGAACTCTTCTATGGAGAGAAAAGCAGCTCAGCTGACCTAGTGTTAGGGAACAAGCTGTCCAAAACAAAACCCAGTGTCTTTCCCTCTTCTGAACATACTACAGAGGGCACTAGCTGCCTAGGTTTCTAATGTCATAGCCTTCCTCAACCCTCCAGGTTCCCTCTACAACATCTCTCACACTGATTCCCTTTGCTCAACTCATCTTCCTGCACACTCACCTCAGTACAGGTCCTTGTCACCTCTTCCTGGAGCTTTGCAAGTCTCCCAACTGGTCTTCCTGCCTCAAGTATTTTTAATCCATCCTAATGCTCTTTAATCCACTCTCCACACAGCTGCCAAAGGGATATCCCTAAAGCACAAGTCTGATCACTTCACTGTACTGCTTAGTTAACTCTCCTGACTTCCTCTTACCCTTAAGATCCAATACGACCCCCTTTTGTCTGGCATGTAAGCCTTTACAATTGATTCCAATCTCCCTTCCTACCCTCCTTCTCTCTATGTAGGCCTCCCCAATGGGTTTACTTGTGTTCATCACATACAACATTCTATCTTCTGACCTCCATGCTTTTTGTACAGGCTATTCTCTGCTCTGGGAATTCTTTCCTCTGACTCTTAAAATCTCTAGTGTCCTTCAAAGTTCAGCTCAATCATCACTTTCTATATGAGGCCTTTTCAGATTCTTCCAGCTGTTACAAATTGTCTCTCCCCTGCTTCTCCCCACCCCCAATTGACTTGCATTTATTGTATTTATCATGTACATATTTTAAATGTGGGAAGCTAGGTGGTGCAGTAGATAGAGTGTAAGACCTGAAGTTAGGAAGATTCTTCTTCCTGAGTTCAAATCTAGCTTCAGACACTTACTAGTTGTGTCACCCTGGGAAAGTCACTTAACTCTGCTTACCTTAGTTTCCTCATCTGTAAAAATGAGCTGGAGAAGAAAATGGCAAACCACTTCAGTATCTTTGCCAGGAAAACCCCAAATGGGGTCACAAAGAGTTAGACATGACTGAAACAACTGAACAACAAGTAATTTTAAACGTACTTCTCTGTATATATCTTGTCTCACCCAATAGACTATATATGCCTTGAGAGCAGGGACTGTTTGTCTTACTGTTCCTAGCACTTACACATACCCTGGTACATAGCAGGCACTTGTTCATTGAGTGGCTGATTGATCGATTGATAAGGGACTGCTATATATTAATATATATTTTACTAGAATTCTTGAGCTGATTTGATCTAAAAATCATGGAAAGTGCCAATGACAGTACCAGGAGTGAGACTTAGAACCAGACTATCATCAGAGAAAATTTCTTGGCCATGACCTAATTTTTAGCTAATGATCTAATTTCAAGTTATTTTCTTAGTTTGATCGTTTGGGCTACTGGAAAGAAAAGGAATCAGTTGGTTTTAAGGGCAGGAGACCTCTACCATTCTTTCAGCTAAATGGTCCTTATTTATTTACTATTCTCTATGTTCCTGTTTTTCCATTTATTCATCTTTGGTCTTCTCCCATAGAGTGCTATGCATATTCTCTTTGCCTTTCTTTTCAGTGGAAAGCCTTGAACTACTAGACTAACGATAGAAGTGAAGACCTTACAAGTCTTGTGTCCTGGATTTACTAAGTCCTAGTTATATTGGAGCAGAGTTTCCAATTGCTTTCATATTCTTCAATACACACACACACACCACACACCCCATCTACCAATTCTTTCAACATTTGCTGCTCATTAGCACCTTCATAAAAGTAGAGTGCCACAATCTCCAAATCCACATTTGACTTGGAAGTTTCTGGCCAAAACCAAAAAAAAAAAAAAAAAAAAAAGGAGAGTATGCTAAAAAGTAACAGTTAAAATGTTTTCTAGATTAATCCTTATTATTCTGCACTCTTGGCATGTTTAATCAAGAAATTATTATGATGAAAGAATTCTTAATAATAATGATGCCTTGCATAATAATATCTTTATTATTATTAATTATTATATGTGATTATATCATATAAATTATTATATATAATTAATTATTAAATATTATTAATTATTATTATTAAATAATATATTTCCAGTTAACAAAATACTTTCACATGTTATCTCATAGCTATTTTAAAATAAGAGGAGAATATAAATACTGGCCACACATTTAGAGAATATGATCAAACCAGGTAAAGAATCAGGTAGATACCGTAGAGAAGTCACTAGCACTTAGAATTGTGTGTCTGTGGATTTTTAGGTGAATTTAATAAAGAGTTGCACATATACTTCAAACTGCCAAATAATGTATCTGTAGACATCTTGTAATTTATAGCAAGATCTTATAGTGGCTTTTTACAGAAGATTTCAAGAAAACTGCTCAACTAATAATGAACATTTTCAGAAAGAGTAGAACCAATAGGAAGAGGAGGAAGGAATAAATAAAAAGTTAATTAATTGTGGTGTTTTCTGCTACACAAAAACTTTCTTTCAAAAGTCAGTGTTCATTTGGGGGCTTTCTCTATCAAGGAATGAGAATGCGTGCCAGTGCAATGGACAGTTTTATCTGCTTTTCTCAGCGAATTCATAGTCCTTACGTTGAAAGGGACATTAAACATTATATAGCTGATCTCTGAACATGAAAAGTGAAGTAGAAAAATATGTAATTCTAGATAGATAGATAATAAAAAGCAGAAAAGTTCCTCAATTTCCCATAGTTATTTGGATATTTCTGGCTATTTTAGAATCTAAATCCACTTTCTTTTATTTAAAAACTCTAAATTTAGTAGCCAACTACAAAAACTTGGGCAACTAGGTGGCACAATGGATAGAGTGCCAGGTTTGAAGTTAGGAAGACTTATTTTCCTGAGTTAAAATCTGGCTTTAGACACTTACTAAGCAGTGTGATCCTGTTTGCCTCAGTTCCTCATCTGCCAAATGAGCTAGAGAAGGAAATGACAAACCAATCTAGAATCTTTGCCAAGAAAACCCCAAATGGGGTCACATAGAGTCAGATGTGACTGAAAATGATTAAACAATAACAAAAACTTCCAACAAAATAAAAATTATTATACATAAAACCGTTTATTTACTTACAATTTGTTTTTTAAGTATAAAATTTAATTTTTAAAAAGCTCTTTTGCTACGGCCCTTTCTGATCTCTTTTTATCCTATGTGGGTTTTTGTTGTTGTTGTTGTTGCTGCTATTGTTGTTATTTTTTTGCATAATTTAGGTTGAATATCATGATTCTGCTACTCCTTTCTTTCTTCTTTAGTATTTAGTATGCTTTCTCATATCCCTTTGTATTCTTCATATTTGTCATTTCTTATGGCTCAATAATATTCCTTTACATTGATAGGTCATATTTGTTCAGACACTCACCAGTCATCAGACTTATGGGTTTTAAAGTCATGGAGGCATAGGATCAGAGATCAAGAGCTGAAAGGGAGAAGAGGGGTCATTTAATCCAAACTCACATTTGACTGATGAGAAGACTGAAGGATGTTATGTAGCTAGTACAAGATCACACAGATAATAGGCATCAGAGAAAGAATTTGAACCTGATCCTCTAATTCTAATCTTTCCATTGGACATATTGTTTTTAGTATTATAAATAAATCACCTATAAATATTTTTTACAGCTGAGCTTTTTTTTTTTCTTTCTTCTAAATCCTCATATTGTCCTAGTAATGCTATTATTGAGTCAAAGCATATGGTCAGTTTGGTAGGTCTTATTGAATCATGCCATATGGTTTTCCTAAAAAGATTTCATCTATTCACAGCTACTGAGTATGATAATATTCATGTAAATCCATAATTCTGTGAACAATTAATGTCATTGTTTTTAATGTCTTTGCCAATTTAAGTGTATAAGATAGCAAGCTGAAATGATTTTAATTTGCATGTTTATGGATATTGGAGAGTTTCAACAATTCCCAAGGTGACTACTGACAATTTGTGTTTCTTCCTTTGAATTAGCCTTGCTTTTTGTTATTTCTCAAAATTCTCTTTTCTACTGTCAAGTCTGATGAATTTCACTGGCCCAAGAACATACCATGCTTAATTCTGCTTTCAGACTTCACTTGTATGGTTTGCTTTAAAGGACAATTCCCTTCATTTTAATTGTCATTCTTCAGATGCCTTTTCCAAATCCTAGAAAAGCTCCACGGTGTACTTCTCTACCTTGTTCATAAAACTCCTGATTTACTTGAACCTAAATGAGGGCAGAACCATATGTTTTAACACATTAATTAAATATCATTTTTAATTTTTGTTAAGCTTATTTCCAAAACTTGACCAAAAGTTCTTAGAGAGCAGAGACCGTAATTTGTACTTCGTGGACCACAATACTGAGTGCCAAGTATATGAGAGACAAAGTAAATATGTGTTGATTGGTCTAAATATAAGCATTTAAGACAATTATCTCTGTATCCCACTTCACTCATCCTCAATAGGCATATCCTTATTGCCTCTTCTGGGCCAAGCCCTACATGTCTCAGAAGTCAGAGTACCTCGATTCAAGTCCCAGCTCTGAGGCTTACTAGTTGTATGACCTTGGGTAAATCATTTAGCTCCCTTGGTCTCAGTTTATCATCTGTAAAATGAAGTGGTTGCATTACTGATGTCCCTACTATCTCTGGATCTACAATCATACAGTACTGTGATTATATCTATTTTACCAGTATGGTGTTACAGAAAGAGGATTATACTTGAATTATAATAATTATAATAACAATAATATTATATATATATATATATATATATATATATATATATATATACATACACATATATATCTATGTAAATACCCATTAGATTGTGAGCTCCAGGGCAGGGCCTGTCTTTTGACCTTCTTTGTATACCCAGTCACTTAGCACAGTGTTTGACAACAATTAAGTGCATAACAAATGTTTGTTGACTGAATGACTGGTGTCAGAAGACATAGGTTCAAATTCTGATACCTCTACTTATTATCTTTTTGGCCATGGGCATGTTACTTCAGTTTTCTGGGCCTCAGTCTCTGCATTTATAAAATGTTAGAGTAGATCAAACAATTTTTGAGGTTCCCTTCAATTCTAAATTTATAATCTCTGTTGAAATCCTAAATTGATTATGGTCCAGTTATCAGTAGATAATTGGATTTTTTTCTAAATCTGTGATCTGTGCTCACATTCTAAGTTGATTCTAGGCTTTTAGGCACATTTGCACCTCTTATTTTTAAATTATGGTCCAGAAAAAAAAAGTTGGAACATGCTTTATTCTGATTTGACTGAAATCAGTTAACTTTTCAGAAATGCATGAAAAGATGACAGCCTGGTTGCCTCAGAAGCCCATTGGCCATTGTATCATGTTTCAGAGATGTCATGGAATCTCGTCTTACACATCACTTCTTGCACAAGAGAAATATTTGGTTAGCAACATAACGGGAAAAATAAGGTCAAGAGCTCATGTCTAGATCAAAGGTTCTTAACCTTTTTGTGTCATGGTTATCGAAATATTTTTAAAGTTCATGCACCATAGGTTAAGAACCCTTGGTCTAGATGGACAACTCCAAACCGGAACAACTTAATCGACAGCATCGGGGACAGTTCATCCTTTAGCTATTTGTAAAGTGCCACTGATTGTTTTTAAGAAGAATTATTCTTGAAAATTGTACTTTGTTGTAAATAAATAAATGCTCCTTCTTGGTAAGCTTCTTGAGGGTAGGGGCTATTTTTTGTCATTTGTCTTCATATCTTCAGCACCCAGTATATAGTCATTATTTAATAATGTTTGTTTAATTGAATTTGTCTTGAAACATAAAACCTTACATTTGGAAGGCACCTTACAGAATATCTAATCCACATATGCATTTTGTTCTATCTAAGTCACCCACCCTCTCCTATAATATCTAAACTACAAAGGCCTTTTGGCCATATTTCCTCCATCCTCCTTGAAAATCCCTATGATGCTAAATACCCTCTGTACACTGTAGGTATTTGAGGATGATGCGGATGCTGATGACAATAAAGTACTTTGCAAACAGTTCTTTTTTCCTAATCTAGTCCCTCCGATAATGACCCTATAAGAGCCATAGGATCAATGGTAACATTAGGAATTGTGTCTTTCAGATGGTCTTTGTTTTGCTCATTAACATGCAAAGCAAAGAGCCTGTCGCCTTGGCTGCCATGTTCTGGCATGTTTCCATAACACCTGCAGTTCTGTAGTTTAGAAAGTGACTGCTTTATCGACACATCCTCACAAACTTGGATGCACATGTGTTATCTTTATATCACAACAGTGTAAAGTGATTGCTCTTGGAGGTGCCCTGTATTGATACTAGATCCATACTTCTATCAGAGTTTTTCTAAGTCTAAACAGCTGCCACTTAAGCTTAATTAACAGGTCTCACAATTATTTATGCACGCTGGTTGAAAAATTTCAAACATCTGGCTGGGTAACAAAATCATCCCTTCTAGTGGGAAAAGGTCATTCTATCCACCATCTGGATCTTTACTTTTCTTCAGAAATGAATGATTATAAAATTTCTTCTTTGATAGATGGAAAGAGAAAAAAAATAATTACCTAAAAATTGTTGTCTTCCTTTCTGTTCTGTGTACACTGCCTCTTCCAATTTTACAGCCAACTTCTGTCCGAGTCACCTGCTTTTCTGACTTCATTTGCATATTGCCTTGGCAGTACCATTACTGAAATAAAGATCAAGATCTAGCTGGAATGCTTATGATGTGAATGGAATCTCTAATTGTCTGTTTCTTTTGTCTCAAGTATGCAGAAATAGGGGGTGACAAACTGACCTTCAAGGAAGTTTCCTTTTTGTTGAAAGGCAGAAAGAGAAAATAATAGGATAGAATTCATATTATGGCCTCCCCCCACCTTTTTGTTTTTGCAACATTTGTACATAAAATCCCATTTTCCAGCCTACTCTGAAAAAATGCATAATGTGAGACATTTCCCCTAGAATAGCAGAAGTCATTGTTAATAAACAATTGATAATTTCATTATCAATTTATTATTCTTACTGCATTTAAAAAAAGATGTGACAAATTTGCCCATTGCCAAGTTAATATCCCACTAGAAAATAGTATTTCTAGTGACTCAGCTTGTCTTAAGTGATATGGCCTGGGACAGGGGTGGTGACATGGTCAGTGTGCTTAAATGTAAGCCCCTGCAGGGCAGAGACTATTTTGCTTCTGTCTTTGAATCTCCAGCTCTGAGAACTATAGCTCCCCATAGTAGATATTTGAGAAATGCCTATTAATTGATTTGACTTAATTTTACAATGGTAGTACATGTGATAGTATCACCTTTTTCCTTGACACAAAGTGGATAAAAATATATTTGACTTCAGTATCCTGGTTGGCTTGAGCACTGAGATTATGTCCAGGTAGCCAGTACCCATCTTGCCTCACTCTTCATAGAGCCCAGCATAGTAGATATGCAACAGATCTCTCCCACTACCTTGGGCTAAAACATAAATAAGTCACAACCTCTCTGGATGCTGTTTTCTTTGTCTAGAAAATGAAAGGGATGGATTGCTTGTTCTCTATGGCCTCTTCCAGCTCTAGAAGTCTGATCACATGAGCTAATTACCTTAGAAAGTGCTTTGCCCGTGTGATATGATTTGTCTATGGAGGGAAGAATCTAAGAAAGGCTGGGCGCTCCAAAGATTCCAATTAAGGACGAACCAGTTCAGGCACTTCAGGTGTCCTTTAGTGCCTTGCTTTGTGGGGTTAATTTAGGGAGAAATATAAAAGCAAAAAACAAAAAAACTCACAACATGTGAAGCTGTGGCAAATAATCATCCCATATGAGCAATATTGTTAATTAAGCAGTTTCTTAAACCAGGTTCCTTTGTCAGCTGAGCTGTATTGTGGAAAGGAAGCCTAATAGAAAAAGAATGCTGTCCTGGAAGACAGAACGACCAGGGTTGAAGATGGCAAAGTAGTTATTTTTTGCAAACTTCCCCAAATTAAAAACTTCAGAAAAAATTGTGTATCAGAAATAGTTACAGGTGGTACAGTGGATAGAGTACCAGGCCTGGAGTTAGGAAGATTCATCTTCCTGATTTCTAACCTAGCCTTGGACACTTACTATCTGTGTGACTGCAGGCAAGTCACTTAACTCTGTTTGCCTTAGTTTCTTTATCTCTAAAATGAGCTGGAGAAGGAAATGGCAATCCATTCAAGTGTTTTTGCCAAGAAAACTCCTAATGAGGTCACGAAGAGTCAGATATGACTGAACAACAACTCCAATAGTTACTAAAGCTGAGTCCACAAAACAATGGAAAAAATATTACACAAGTTAAAAACCTTATTAAACAATATCAGTGATAACTCATAACTTATAACCATGCAGCTCATGAGATATACTTTGGTATGAGCAACCTTTCAGGCTTTTGTTTCATGATCTGGCTGTAGGTGTAATTGACTGTTCCCCCACAGCAGTGACTCATTTGAAACCCTACCAACCCCCTCTATCTCACTAGAGGCATGAGGCATTCATTCTGCCAAGCCTGTAGTAGCTACTACCAAAGGAAAATAACTAGGGTGGAAGGGATGGAAAGTAAGCAGTACAGAAAATATCATGGAGCTGACTGGAATGGGGAGTGTGCTCATGCCTGAGAAAAGAGTACTAGAAACCAGGCTGGGTCCCAACAAACCCCAATGATACCCACCTGGAGAGGTACTATGCAACAATGGAACAAAGGGGAGCCAAAGACTAAGGACAGAAACTGGAGACAAATGACTGGCAATATAAAGAGAAAAGTTAAATGACTAAATCCTCAAAGTCTAAGCTTGCATTAAAAAAAAAAAAAAAACAACCAGAACCAGCTCACAAGCAGGTAAAATAACAGAGGCTTCTAGAGACCAAAGGAAAAAAAAAAAAAAAAGTAAGATTTGGGGGGAAAAAGCCAGGAAAAAAAAATGAGGAAATGTTAGGCTTTGAAAGGAAATGAACCAAAATTACCCAATAAAAAAGAATTTGGTAGACTCCTCAGAGATCATAGAAAAGTAACCAAATCTAGAATGTTTCAAATGAGAAATAAAACTGTTTGAAGAATATATTAAGAATGAAATTAGGTAGAAATTCATAGATTTCAACACAGAATTTTTAAAAGATAGAAATTAAGCGACAGAACTTAGGAAGACATGATAGATATTCTCTCCAGAGAAGTAAATATTCTGAAGGAAATTTCCAGAATAGCAGATTTAGGACATAAATACTGAAAAGGAAGAAAATTTGACAGAAAAGAACATATCAGTACCATATAAGCCAAAACAACTAACCTGAAAGATAGAATATAGTATTACATTTAAGGATATTAGCTCTTCCAGAAAATCATGATAACTCAAAAACATGAGAACAAATTTTTTTGGCATTACTTTTGAGATTTCATTTATATAGGGGACTTTCAGTGAAGAAATATCTCTACTGTTGCAGATCAGCATATATTCTATATCTAATAGTTTTAAGAGAGAGTCAAATGGGACTCTAAGAGAGTGAGTAATTTTTCCATAGTCACAAGGAAGGATGTGCCCCACAAGACTTGAACTGAGTTTTTCCTGTCTCTAATGCCAACCTTCTAAGTACTATATGCTAGCTCCCTCTCATGAATACCAAGTGGTTAGAAATAATCCACATAAATTTCCCAGAAGCTTTAAAGATAGAGAACAGCTGTTTGAATCCAAAGAACTCAACTATAGAAAAACCTCATCCTTAAAACTCCAAGGTATGTGGTGGTTAAAATGAACAATTTCAATATCAAACTATATTTTACAAGCATTCAGGGAACAACTATCAGCTATTACAAAAAATAAATAATATAAAATACCAATAAAAGGAATTATATTTCTTGCCTTCTTAATGGGTGGTGAAGGGAGGAGAGAATTTCGATCTGAAAAAAAAAAAGATTTTTAAAATTAAAAAACAAAAAAAGAAAAGGAAAAAAATTAAAGAATGCCAGTTAAAGTTATAAAGGATCACTCCACAGACAGGAAAAATTCTAAAAAGAAAATGAAAAAGGATATTCCTAAAAGCAAAGAAGCTCAAGTTACAACCTAAAATAACATCTGGAAAACTGAGCGTAATCATCAGCAAATAAATTTTGACTTTGAGCAAAAGTATTTGATAAATTATTGATTCATAAATGAAAAGTTACTGAATTACAGAAAGACATGGACAGTAAGACAATACTTCTAAACAACTTATGTTCCCTTCTTAAGCTAAACAAATGTAATAGGCAGATAAATGCAAAGAAAAATCTAGAGGTAAACTGTTAGTAAAGTTAAATCTCAAAATCTTACAGTGTCTTCTAAATGGGGTTATTAAGTAATATGCATATTTCTCGGCACCACATGATAGCTTTACAAAAACAAATAATTTTCTAGAGTGAAGAGAAATCAAATACATATAGAGACAGACATACACACACATATATACACAGGAAATAATTATCATATACCTTATTTGCCATAGTACAATAAAAATATTAATTGAAAGAATGGAAGCAAATGATATAGACCTAAATTGAAACTTAATAATGACATTCTGATTGTGAATGTGGGTTAAATAATATATCATAGGAATAATAACTTTGTAAAATATAATTTCTAGGATGTAGCTGAAAGTCATCAAGGAAAAATTTCTGTCTGAAAACATATCAACAGAGTAAAGAGAACTTAATAAACTGCACATAAAATTTTTAATAACCTGGGAAATAAAACCAAAATAATCACGAAAGATAAAACTTTGAAAATTAGAAAAGAACTAGTAAAATATAAAATAAAAAGACACTAGAAAGGATTACAAAAATACAAAAGGTGATTCTTTGAAAAGTTTGTCAAAATTGATTAATCTTCTGCTAACCTGATCAAAAATTAAGGGAATAAGGACCAGACCTTTGATTGCATTGATCTAGGGAACTCTTAGTTCAAGAAACACCATCTACCAATGCAGGTCAACATCTTTTCTACATTTTGTAGTCTTAAAGATTTATCTGCAATATAGAGAGGTTAAGTGACTTGGCCAGAGATGAGACTATAAGGCCAACTCACTATTCTTTCTCTGAGTCAAATATTGTACTAGTACCTAAACCAGTGAAAGACAAAGTGAAGAATGAGCTTTGTAGATAATTGTTACCAATTTGTCTTTTTTGCAAAATTTTAAATAAATGCCAGTAGTGGAAAGAATGCTAAACTTAAGCCACTTAACTTGGGGTCATTGGTCCTGACTTAGAGAATCTAATATCTGCTGCTTCATATCCACATGATTTGCAGTAAGTGACTTTACCTATATGGACCCATTTCCTCATCTCTAAAATGAGAAGGTTTTTGAGGTCCCTAAGATCTACAACCCTATAATCCTATGATATGAATATATCAAAAACATTATTTACTATAATATAAATTTGATTTTTACCAGAGATGGAGAGATAGTTTGATATTTGGAAAACAATTAACATAACCAATAGTAATACAACAAAGAGCAAAACATCTGACAAAAACAATGCAAATTTGTGCTTAAAAAATTCTAAAGAAGCAGAGGAATAAAAAAGTCATTTAAATTCGACCAAAAAAGGACATATGGGAATTGAACTAGCATTATTTGCAATGAGGAAAATATGGAATTTCCCCTAATAAATACAGGGATAAACCATGGATACCTCCTCTTCCTATTTTTTTACTTAGTTCTATAAAACTAGTGAGAGCAATAAAAAAAGAGAAAATGGAAGGCCTAAGTACTGACAGAAAAAAAT
>CM053591.1:89948900-89964983 GCA_028646515.1 Pseudochirops corinnae
ATAGGAGAGAATAGATTGGAGGAGGGGGGATACACTGGGATGGCTGTTTTGGGGCGGTGGGTAGGGGAAAGATGGGGAGAAAATTTGTAACTCAAAATTTCGTGGAAATGAATGATGTAAACTAAACTAAAATAAAAAAATTTAAAAATACATAAATAAATAAAAAATACTATATGATAACTGAAATGTTCTAGTCAAGAGGTTCAAAAGAATCTCTCAGAAGATACATTGGGCTATCTTGTTCGCCAGAAACTTCACTTAAATGATCTTTTTTATCAGCTACATAATAAAAACTTGTAGTTACAAAGATACATTGCATCACTCTGCCTATACTATACCAAAACAGTCTGTCTACAACACCTAGTTTTCATTCAATCTGAATTCTATCACTGAGATTCTATGATGTGTGCTCTAATGGATAGAAATGGCAACTTGGGGAAATAGGAATATCATGCTTCAACATCTGAAGGATGTATAATTTCATTGGTCTTAGTATTTCTTCTATTGACATAGTTGGGACCTCCTCTATAATTTGGTGGCCAATATTTAAGAGTTGCTACCCCCAAACTCATCACCTTGAAGCTAACCTGGTGATGAGTCTCTCATCTTAGACAGGCTCGTCTTCCAAGAACAGATATACAATCCTTTGTCTGGAGAGTCGCAGAATACTCAATTTGGAAGAACTTGCAGGAGACTGTATTCCACTGGCATAATACAGTGGAATACCTCATCAATATCATGATGAGGTATAGGAAGAGGACTTTAGTAAAGTGTAATAAAGTCCAAAAGAATATAATCTGCATACGTCAGCAAACTGAGGACTGTAATTGTAACTACAATTTTCCCATCTAATTTGGTACTTTGGAAAAAGATATGTAAAAAGGATAAATGATCATCCATGCATACTATCACAAGATTCATAAACATTCAGCTGCTTATTTTACATGATAGCAAACATATTTCCAAGCTTCACTGGGACCAACAGTCACGTAAAGAATTAATATAATAGGATTCAAACGTATATAATGAGTAAGTCCTCAAAGTATTGAAGTATCACTGGATTCATATTTTTCCATAAGGAGACAAACTTTTCCTTTCATGTCTTTGCCTTTTTTTTGCATTTCTGTGCAGTAGAGTGCTCTCTACAAAATAAATGGTGTTCCTGGGCTGTGGTGTGTGCTTATCAAATAGATAGTCAATAGGCTTCAGAATTCCACGACTTCCCCAGTTATGAAAAGATGAAATTCGTCCAAAGGCCACATTATGCATTTGCTATCACTTAATCTTAGACAAAGAGTGATTTTAAGCATGCTGAGCCAAATTTCCCTACTCTGATATAAACATGCTGGGGCATCCCTGGGTTCTGATCCACAGCGTGGAGAATACTGTTATGGTTATAATGTAATTTGGATGACTGGTTGACATGAATACTGAGAAGGTTTCCTAGAGCTAAAATGGGATTACAGGGGAAAAGTATTAGGAAATTATGAGGGAGGAACTAAAGAGCTGAGAGGAAAAGGGAGAGAGATACAGTTTATGTTTTATTCTTTTTTAACAGTAAAAGAAAACTTTTCATTAAAAATAACAATGGCCCTTCCACATTCACGATCTCATTCAATTCCTCACAAACAGATTCGGGTAGGTTCTGTAATTCACCTACAGCTACAGAGCTAGTAAATGACAGTGCTAGGACTCAAATTATCTTATGTACATAAATTCTGTTTCTCTCTTTGTATTGAGCAAGGTGTTCTGAACGCAGTAGGTGCTGAATAAAGGTTTGTTAGACAAATTTCCCTCTGGCTGCAAGTCCGGTATACGTATCACCGTGCTGCACTGAATATCATTCTTATTTGGATTAGGTTGACCAACGATTAAGATGAAAAATTTATGCCCTCCTTTTCAACTTTTTTTTCTTTTTCAACTACACAAAAAGTTACTGAGATTTGGTGGCCAATAACTAGAATTTTTTTAAAAGGTATAATTTTGTTAAAAAAAAAAAGAAACATCTCAAAGAAGAAGCAGGAAAGAACACTACGTGTCAAGAAGGTATTCACTAGTATGGAAATCCACAAACTTAAAAATGGTCGTATGGTGGAGAATAGTTGACTAAAAGTAAAAGGAAAGGGAAACTGAAGTGAAGTATGTAGAAGAGAGATTAGACTTAATTTACATAGAGGAAAGAACTAGAACCAATGCATGGTAGTTATAGGAAGCTAGAGTTTGGATCGATATAAGACATTAAAAAAATAGAGTGGTTTAAAAATATACTGGACTACATGAAAAAGTAGTGAGCTCCTTCTCTTTGGAAATGTTCAAACAGGTACTAAGACTACATATTAAGGAATTTATAGAGCAGGGCTTCTTAACCTGGAGTTCACAAACTGCTACTATTCTTGTTTACTGCATTATTTCCTTTATTTATTACTTCCATTATTTCCTGCCTTAAGAAACAGTGAGGAGAGTGCAGGGGAAACTGTTAGACCCGAATTTCTCTATTCTTTTGCCTTCTGTCTTCTTTTGTTCTTTTTCTTTCTCTCCTCTATTTTTTCCCCTTTCGTTCTCTGATCTATGATTTTCCTGGACTATTGTTATAAGGATGCTTTTACTGCCTGCTCCTTCCCTGCCTCCATCATCCCTTCTGTATGCATGGACTTATTAGTCTATTACAAGGTCCTGGACATCCACATACTTCTAATTGCGTTACCATGATGCAAAGCTACTAATCTGACCAATTTCGGAAGCTGAAGTAAAGTAGCGTTGGTGTTGTTAGAAGATAGCTTAAACTTTAAGATACTTTAGAGACCATTCCATACAATCACTTTGTTTTACAGAGGGGCAAGAAATAGATAAGTGACTTGTTCCAGTTCACACAGCCAGCATAACTGAGACTAGTCTCCATATCCCTCCAGTTCCAAATAGTTAGCAGAAACTGGGTTTTGAGTGATGCAGATATACCTGAATAGAACAATGACATCAAAGTCTGCAGTCCACAATTATGAGTTCTCCTAAGCACATAGGTTTTGATTCTCCATATGTTTTACTGCCATGTTCATGTAAATATGAACTTATTCTCCTTCATAGATACTGATTTCACTGGGGGAGAGTATGGACCAAATCACATGTATATTGTGATATATTTCATTATTCATGCAATGGATTCAATATATTAGCATATGGAATACTGTTATTATTTGATTTATTGATAAGTAAATGGTATGTGGAAGACTGAAACGTGCCATTATTGTGAATAGCAATGTTAAATAAAGATAAATGTATTAGTCAGGGCTCAAGAGGTAAGGTGGTAAAAAGGGAAGGTATATTCCCCCTCAACAAAGCTATACCTAGGATCCTAGGAGAAACTGAGTATAACTATATGGTGATAGTCTAGCGTTAGGAATCCAGTGTAAGAACATGCTGGAGTTAGTGAGTCATTATAGAGAATAAATAGGTGACCATATACCTAGGTGAGAGAAATGAGGTGCTACAGGAATGTGTGGAGATGTACACAACCTCATTGTCACCTTTTTTACTGGCTTTTACATTTATATTCATATATATCCCTACTATTCAAATATATGATTATATATATGCATATGTATATATAATAGATAATATATATACATATAGAGAGAAAGAGAGAATTTGAAATTTTAGCCCAATTGCAGACATGAAGGATCTCTAAGATGTTTCTATAAATCGCATATAAAAGGGCTGATGAACTCTAATTTTCTTTCTAGCCCTAAATCCTATGGTCCTTTGATTGAATATACTGTAATGAATCAAATATGCAGTTACATGGGGACAGTGAGAGGAGGTCAGCTCGAAATCCATTGTCTTATCAGAGCATAAGAACATCATAGGATGCTGTCTGAGCCCAAGATCAATATCTGTCACCATCATGGATTGTTCCTAGTATCAATAACAGTACAACATGGTGAAATCTATAAATGGAGTGTTTGGCTCACAGACAACATGTGTATATAATTGTACATATTAAATAATGTCATATGCTTAATGCATAAGATTATACATAATAGAATTATAGACCATATATGTACCATACAATTAAACTGACTCCTGATGCCTTTTATTTTGGCTATAGAAATAACCAATTAATCAGATTTGTGTGTAGTTCTTATGATTTACTTAACTGTGTTATTAATTTGATGTGTTTCCACAGTGCAAAGCCAGCTTTTAGTGATATGGTAGAGGGCAGAGACCTACAATATGACAGGGTGTCTTCCCACGACTGATGCCTCTAACACCTGATATGTACTAACCCTGGAAATTTCTTGTGCTCAACAACTGTCTGTTCTTTTCATGGGTTAGGTATCACTGGGGTGGGCCTGGGAGGGAGAGAAAACAAATTTCTGTTCAATTTTTTAAAAAATAGGTTGGGGCAAGTCTACAGATGCAAAATGCATTGATTTTTAAATATAGTCACTATATTATTAATTTTTATTTAACTGCTTTACTTTGTTACAAGAGACAAAACAGAAACAGATCAATATTGTTTTTACTTAAAAAAAAAAGCCAGGGAAAATGAGCAGTATTCAACAAGATAGTCCTTTATTGCTGCTAAATGACTCAATTAAGTTTGCTCTAAATCACTAAGTATGTGAATTATAGAAAGTTTTACAAGAGTAAAAACTACAACCCTGAACTGTATTTCAATATTGTAAATATAATTCAATAATATAGGTAGTTAGGTGGTACAATGGGTAGAGCTCCCAGCCTGGCATCAGGAATAACTGAATTAAAATCTAGCCTCAGACACGTACTAGCTATAGGACCTTGGGCAAGTCACTTAACCTCTATTTGCCTCATCTGTAAAATGGGGATAACAATAGCATCTATGTCCCAGGGTTGTTATGAGGATTAAATGAGATAATAAATATAAAGCACTCAGCAATGTCTGGTATATAGTAAGCACTATATAAATGTTACCTATTATTATTATCATTATTATCATTGCTACTACTACTACTACTAGTACTACTAGTACTACTAGTACTACTACTACTACTACTACTACTACTACTACTACTACTACTACTACTATTACGATAGTTCTTCCTGGCAAACCAAAGAAAAATGTATCTTGTTATTTCACTATGGCTTTTACACATACTTTTGAGATGGTTTTCTTCATTAATGCATTTGTGTTGATCTATCTGGCTTCTCTTGCTTAGTCACAGGATCATAGAATGTCAAAGCTGGAAGACGCCTTATCTAAGATCCAGTGCCAACTGGCATAAAGTAAGCTCTTATTAAATGCTAGTACAGTGTCTTCTACTGAGCTGTTGGAATGGTTCTGCAAATCTGTTGGTAAAATGTACCTTTTCTCAATGGATATTAATTGTACAACTACCATCAGGTGAAGGTCTGCTAAAATTTTCAACATTCAGAAGAGTTCCTCATACCTGAACAGGTTGCAACGTCCTTTTTAAATTTGAGAATTCTTTGGGGAAACTGAGGCTCAGAGGGGAAAAATACAACTACATGGAGTAGAGCAGGTACTTTAGCCTAGTTCTCTTCATACCAATGCTAATGTTATTTCAACATACCAGATAATCTCCTGGGGGGAATTTGCAAGACAGCTGTCCAGGGCTAAGATGGCAAGGTGAACAAAGATGTGATTAGAAAGTTTTGTGCTTTGAGCAACTGGAACAAAAAAGAAACATTTTCAGATGAACTTTTAAAGATAAATTTAGTTGTGGGTAAAATCCCAGAAGGACATTGTGAGCCTACAGCTAGGTGCCATACAGATATATGGTTTAAACCCTGTCTCATATCCTAGCTGTGTGACCCGACTCAAATTACTTACCCTCTCTGTGCCTCAGTTTCCTTATTTGCAAAATGAAGACTTGATGACCTCTGAGATCATGTCTAGCTTTAAATATGTGATCTTATGAGCCTGCCATGGGGAGGATAAGGGTGATTGGATCTAGTTACCTAGAATGTGATAAACTCAAATATCCTAGTTGTCAGAATAAGAAGTAATTTTTTGACAGATACCGTTTGGAAAATCAGAAAATAATCCTATAGAAACTAAGTATAGAAACATATCACACAACAAATCAAGATAAGCTAAAATGAGAACATGATTTAGACATAACAGGTAACATCATCAACAAATTACCAGTGCAAGGAATTCCGAGCAAGATCTATGGAAAAAGTTCATGCCAAAATAAGACATAGAGAGGTTTGCAGCAAGTACAGCAGACAATCTTGATTACATAAAATTAAAAAAAAAATTAGGAAGAAATGCAGTTAAAATTAGAACAGAAGCAAGAAACAAGGGGGAAAAAATCTTTGCAACAAATTTCTCTGATAAAGGTCTTATTTCTAAGATATACATGGCACTGAGTCAAATTTATAAGAATAAGAGCCATTTTCTAGCCGATAAATGTTCAAAGGATATGAAAAACAATTTTCAGAAGAAGAAATTAAAACTATCAAAGCTATATAAAAATGTTCTAAAATCAGTGATAATTAGAAAGATGCAAATTAAAACAATTCTGAGGCAATACTTCACCTCCATCAGATTGGCTAAGCTGACAAAAAAGGAAAATAACAAATGCTAGTAGGGCTGTGGGAAAACAGGTACTTTAATATAGTGTTGTTAGAAGTGTAAACCAGTCCATCACTTCTGGAAAGCAATTGAGAACTGTGAAACAAAGGCTATTAAACTGTCCATAACCTCTGACCTGGCCTATGGTATTACTAGGTTTATGCTCCAAAGAGATCAGAGAAAGAGGAAATGGACCAATTGTAAAATATGTATGAGATACATACACACACACGTTTGTAGCAGCTCTTTTTGTGGTGGCAAACAATTGGAAATTGAAGGGATCCATCAATTGAGGAATGGCTGACATAGTTACGTTATGTGAATGTGATGGAATACTATTATCCTATAAAAAATGATAAAGGAAATGGTTTCATAAAAACCTGAAGACTTGTATGAATTGATGCAAAATGAAGTAAGCAGAACCAGGAGAAAAATTTGTACAGTAACAATACTGTAAAGATAATCAACTTTGAAAGACAGTGACTCTGATCAACACAACGATCAGCCAAATTTCAAAGGATCTACCTCTAGATAGAAAGCTGATGAACCCATGGAGTACAGATTGAAATCTTTCTTTCCTGGTTAAAGTAGGAATTTGTTTTTTATGATTATAAATATTTATATTAGGTTTTGCCTTCTCAATGGGTGGGGAAGGAGAAGGAGAGAGGGAGAGAATTTAAAATTAGAAATAAAATTGAGTTTTTAAAAAAAATTACTAAAAAAAAAAGAGAAAATGAAGGTAACTAGACTGGTTTATATTAAAATTATGACATGACCTCACTAGCGTAGTACTCTGACTAAATAAACTAACTGAATGAATATTAAATTCAATGTCTCTCATATCGACCTCTTCCTTTACATTTCCACTGTTACCACTCTAGTTCTTGGAAGACGAAGGGCATAGGATTTGTGTGTCTGATGCAAGGTTTAAAATTTGTACCTCTTTCTCCCCCAATTTATTATTTAATGAATATTTTGAAATAAAGTAAAAAGGTATGGCTAACAGAAATCAGAGCTCTTCAGTATTTAAAATATGTACATTTATAGCATTAATATCTCTTATTGTATTCTCCTTGCATGCCCTAAGTGATTGGGTTTTTTTGCTTGTTGGTAGTTCTTGCTCTCTACTATTGAAACAGTCCTTCCTCATATTTTCCTTTCAATCTCTGCCACCTGAAATTTAAAGAACATTTTAGATCACATTACTTGCTTACAAATCAGGATAACATCCTGGTAAGGTCACTAGAAATTAGTGAATCTCATTTCATAGAATTTAGATCTAAGATTATATAACTAAACTCTCTCTTTTTATAGATGAAACAAGAACCCAGAGGGTAAATGACTTGTCCAGAATCATACAGATAAATATCATGGAGAGTCTAGATTTGAACCTAAGTCCTTTGACTCCAAATCCTTTTTTTTTTCTTTCAATTTTTTCAATTTTTCCCCCTGAGTTTAAAGGCCAACTTTTTATTATCTGTGTATGTAAACTTTGGAAAGTTATATACAATTTTCTAATTTATAAAATGATAGGATTGGATAAAATGATCCCTAGCATCACTTCTAACTCTAAGTTCTTTGATACTGCTTTGATAGTTTCAAAGGCAACAAGTTGCCTGTTGAATATAATTCAAATTCACCTGGGTATGGTGATTTACTCCTGCTACTGGGGAAGCTAAGGCTGGTGGATTGCTTAAATGCAGTACTGCTTCACGATAGTAGGACTAAAATCAATCTGATGTCAGCACTAACGCCAACACCAATACGGTGAGCTCTTGGGAGGAGGGAGCTATTCTGTTGCCTGAGAAGGGGCAAACTGGCTCATGCTGGAAATGAAACAAGTCCAAAGCTATCTTGCTGATCATCAGTTGAGTTAGGCCTCTGATTGGCTGCTACACTTCCAGCCAGTGTGAGATAGGAAGACCCATCCCCAAAAAACAAACATTAAAAGCACAAATTCCTTAGTCTGGCATTCAAAGCCCTTTGTGATCTGGCCCCAACCTTCCTTTTCAGTCTTATCTTATACTATTCCTTGTCCTATGTTTTTTAAGCTCCAGTCTATCTTCTGTCTGAAAATGTCTTACTCTTTTTTAGCTCTGTAGTTTGTTCTTATAAAATCTTCCCTTCCTACAATTCCCAGTCTCCCCAAATCCTCTGCATCCAGATCCTCTCTTTCTTCTTCAGTTCTTTAAGAGTCAGTTCAACTATTACTTTGTCTACAAGCACTTCCCTGATCCTCTCACCAAGAACCCATATAGCCATGGAATATTAGACCTTGAAGATCATCTACTCTGATCCTTTCTGTTATTTTTAATAGTCTCAGGAGGTTGGAGAGGTAAAGGGACTTCATGGTTACCAAGTGACCTCCCAGCACTTTTATGTACCTCTCTTAATGGTAGGACACGCACACACACATAACCGTTCTATGGCTATTTTTTTTTTGGTCGAGATTTATTTCACTACTTTTGGAGGTTCCCAGAGAAGAAACTTTTACCACTAATGTATAATATGTAAACAATTCACCAGTAGCTTCACATTTTAGAAGGATGACCAGAACACAAAGGGGATTAATTGTCTTGTCCATGGTCACAGTCAACATGAGTTAGAAGTAGGCCTTAAGCCTAAGCCTGCCTGACTGAAAACCTGACTTAAAACCTGACTTTATACCATGTTGCCTCTTTAATTATGGTTAATAATAATAATTTACATTCCCATAATAATAATGACAGCTAACCTTTCTCAAGTGCTTTAAGGTTTACATGTTATACTTTTTTTTAACTTTACATGTTAAGTCATTTGATCCTCACAAAAAACCCTGTAAAGTAGGTTACTATCATCATTCTCATTTTACAAATGAGTTAAACAAGTTAAATGACTTGTTCATGGTCACAGAGTTATTAAGTGTCTGAGGCAGGATTTGAAGTCAGATCTTTATGACTCCATGGCCAACACTATCCCTGTGCTATGTCGATGGCTGTTCATGTAGCATTTTAAAGTTTCCAAGGTGCTTTCATCAGAAGTAGGTTGTATCATAAGCATTATTCCCATTTCACACCTGAGGAAACCAAGAATCAAAGTTTATGTGAAGTGTCTATAGTCTGGCATATAGTTAATAAGTGTCTTGAACCAAGATATTATCCAGCTGTTATGACTTTAGGTCCATGTTCTTTATATTACACCATGCTACATCTCAATGACTACTGCCAGTAGACTTAGGAGGAAGAACTGCATCAGGGCACAGGTGCAGGAGAGGATGCGGGTGGGATATATTGGCCACAAGAGGACTGGGGCAGTGGCTGCTACGAAGCCAGTTAATTATCTCAATGCTTCCTCCTGATCATGTAGTTAGCATACTTAGAGAAGCAGGCAGTGGAAACAGCCTGGCATATACCTGCAGAACTAGCTTTGATTTCTGTGGGTGTAAAGGCAGGTGGAGGCAGGAAAAAAGGTGAGGTTTTCAGACACAACTGAGCAGAATAGGAAAAGCAGTCGGGACTCCCTGGGTGTTTGCTTTGTATAAAGTATCTATCGTTGCCTTCCCTCTGAGAAAAGGCAAAGGGTAAGTTATAATGTTTATGTTCCTGAAGTGCTTTCTGTATTTGTGTGTCCCAATGTCAGCTGTCACATGGAACCCTGTAATAACCCACATGCAAAAAAGGGAACTGAGAGGAAATAATGTGCCCAGTTTCAGCAAGTACAGTGTCCCAAGCACATTGTCTTTGTGTAGGGAAGATACAAAGCAGGTACATTTTTCCCTTTTCCCTTCAAATCATCAGTTAGGAGGTGCTGGGAGCTAGATTTCCCTTCTTTTCAGAAATCTTTCAAGAAGTAACCTAAGCTAATTGGAATAATTTGGTCACATTCTTACCTAGGAACGAGAGAGAAATAAAAGTAAGGAAGAGGTACTTTTCTAACCTCTAAGATTCAAGAGAAGGTACCAACATGAGTCAGAGGTACAAAGTTCCAGATGCTGTAGGAGAGACAAGGCAAAGGGGACCCAATGCACCGTAAGTCAAAAAGATGTAGAAAAGTGAGATTTGACTCAGTTAAGTATATGGGTGATATTCCCGTAGCAACCTCAAAAACAAGAGGATGTACAACACTTAATAGGAAAAAAGCTTCAGTAGAACAGTAATTCACAAGGAGTGACTCAAGAAAAGTCTCCAGTGAAAAAAGTCCCCAATGTTACACAGATAAAGGGTCCTTGGAGGCTAGCAATAATGTGAGAGTGAATTTTGGCCTCACCTCTATTGGACCCTTCATCCAAGGCAGTGCTGTAAGATGCACAATCACTGAACAAAGAGGTCATCGTGTGAGACTGGCCCACTGGTAGGTCTCTTTCCTTCTTACAGTCTCAAACGTGAGTCCTTTCTACATACTTTATAAATAAAAATCAGGATCTTGAGAATGCTGAACCCTTAAAAATCTGAGTACTTATAAGGAGCTGATCTCTCTTAAGAGAGATATTGAAGTCCCCATATTCTGAGTAATGGGGCAATAAGCCACAGAAGGGAGAAGTTCCCAAAATATATCCAGGTTCTTTGTATCAGGAGCCAGTCTGTTAGAAAGTTTAGCTTTTTATCTCTTCTAGGAGGCAGTCTCTGTCACAAAGTATATATATTTTTTATCTCTTCCAGTGCTTTACACAATGTTTGGTACATAGTGTGCACTCAGTGAGCAATTGTAGAATAAATGAATGAAGGTATGAACTCTGAGAATTTACGGGATCTAATCTGAGGTACACTTCTAAACCTGTCCTGATGTGGGAGTGAGTTAATTGATGATGATGGTGTTGCTGATTAATCAGAGACAGTTTCTTCCTTTTTTAGGATCTTCAAACAGTAAAAACCTAGTAGATACACACTTATCAGATTCTGGTTATGTAGGTGGCTCTACTTTTGGCAAAAGGCATCAAGGAATATTATTGGAAAGATTTTTAAACTGTTCTCCAGCGTGTCGTTTAAAATGTGACATCACATTTAAATGTCATTATCTTCTTCAAAGACTCTGTGATATCATCAAAGTGGATACTTCCTTTGTTGAGCTCACATCCCACCCATTCTGTAATCCATGCATTCCCATAAATCTGACCTAAAGGGTGCAGGCTTTCCTATAGAACTTTTTATATTCTAGGGCTACCAATGGAATATATAGGTCATCAAAGTTCCTACTACACCATGACTCACCTCTCTTCCTAGTCATACATCTCTCAGGTGACATCTTCTGCATGACTTCTTGTGTGCAATCTGACTTTAGTCATATCTGCTGCAGCCTATTCCCACCATAGGTCTCTCCAGTACCTTGTGCATGACCAGCAATTTGGAGTCTTTGGAGATGGTGACATTAAATTCTTTCAAGCCAGAAAAAGATCTCCTTGGATAAATGTTATACTAAATTCTGTGCCATACTGAACTGTGTAATTGTGAAGTTTCAGTGTACTTTACATATGCTCTTTGATTTATTAGACACTTTAATAAATTATGAGAAAATGCATTATGTAAAAGTTAAAAGCAATAAATATTGCTGATCTCATACAAATCTCCATTTAGTATAGTAATGGTAATGGAGTGGTGGGGGAGGGAGGTGGGGATAGTTTGCACCACCAAAATGCACAATACACAGGTACTGTGTGATTTTTTTTTTTTAAGTCTGTTTAAGGTTGGGTGTGGTGGCAGTTCAGTTGTTTCAGTTGTATCTGTCTTTTCATGGGTTTTTTGGGCAAAGATACTGGAGTTTGTTGTCATTTCCTTCTCAGATCATTTTACAAATGAGGAATGTGAGGCAAACAGGGCTAAGTAACTTGCCTGGTTGAACTCAGAAAGATGAGTCCTCCTGACTCCAGGCCCTGCACGATATCCACTGCCCCGCCTCGGCGCCTGGGCACAGTGGAGCATACTTATAATTCCTGTTACCAGGGAGGCTGCTGCTGGTGATTTGCTTGAGGTCAGGCATTCAGAGCTGCAGTACGGCTAAAATTGATCTGCTGTCTGCACTAATTCCAGCATCAATAGGTGATCCCTTGGGAAGGAAAACGGGGAAGCTACCAGGCTGCCTAGGGAGAGGCAAACTGGCACAGATTAGTACACGAGAAGATCAAAGCTTCTGAGACCATCTGTAGTGAGATTTGGGCCCATAAATGGCTGTTGCCCTCTCAGCCTGGGGGCATCGGGAAATCCAGTCTCCACAAAAATAGATCAACAAAGTCCTGGCATAGCCCAAATCCCCTCTACCGCTCCCCCTTCCTGCAGGTGGATAGATTCCCATCAGCCCTGCTCGATCCTTATCATTGGAACAGCTGCTAATGGACTGGAAAATCTCTTCATGTTCTACTTGGAGCAGCACTGTGAGATGAACTGCATCCATTAGCAGCAGTTTAAGCAGTAAGGTACATCAAGATGAAGAAAGACCTATATAACACAGCCAATGAAAATTTGCACTTTATGCAGACAATTCTAGTTCGATTCCATATCCCATGATATGCTTTAATTACTGAATTTGGATTTTATACAGAAAAATTCATTTTGTCCTATATGACTAGTCAATTTATATATTGTCCCCAATACTTTAAACTACACTTTTTTTTTTTTCAAAAATCAAACTTTAGCACCAGTCTTAACACCTTTAAAATAATGTTGGTTGTGGAGGTGGAAAAGGATCCTTTCAACAAGAAGCAAAACTGACTGATTATAGTAGATATTCCTAAGGGCTCTACCCTAAATGGCTGTTGAATTGTTGAGCAGAATGGAATTAGCGGGAGATACTAATGAGTGCGGGAATGGCCAGAATGGAGGCAAGCCAGGTGGAAAAGGAGGAAGTGTGAGAAAAACTGATTGGACAACTCAATCTTCATTTTCTGAATTCAAAGCTTAGTGTTTGGTGTAACTTTTCCACTATCAGTGTCACAGGCTATATGTAGATATCAGTTGAACTTTGAACATGAAGTACCTAGTTGTAAGGGTCACTTGTCCTGGGTAGAGATAATTTCACAGACAGGATCATAGGGCCACAGCTTTGCAGCTGGAAGGAATTTTAAAAAGCCTTTCAGTCCAATTCCTTTATTTTGCAGATGAGAAAATGGAGGCCCTGAGAGGTCATAATTTGTCCAACTTCACATAGCTGGTATGTGATCACAAAGTGCTGATTCATTAAAACATTCATAGATTTTTGTGGTGTCTCTACCACCTGTAATATCCCAGACATTCTTTCACTATAGAACAGATTAAAGTTTCTGAAGTCAAAGTCTAGACATGTGTGTATGTCTATGTTTGTGTGTGTGTGTTTAATTCTGACAACTGTATTTCAACATTATTTGGTTTCCTTTGTAAGACTATATTTTGCATTTTATGCATTTAAAATATAGCTCCAAAAAAAGAGTCCACAGAGGCTTTATCAGACTGCCAACGGGCATCCCTGACTGACAAAAAGGGGTTAAGATGCCCCCAGATAGCTTCTTTATATAAAATATTCATTTGTGAAGACAGTTTTGGCAATAGACACATCTATGTGGCTAGATCTGTTAGTTCAAATTGGGTGGTCATCTATATTAAGAGTTTCTGTGTTCAAAAATATTTCTTCCACCTGGAAATTTAACTACTAGAATTTTATTTCTTTGGTTTAAGCAATTCTGTCCTTGATAATTCCTGTTAAAAACAAATTCCCCTGGGAAGAGTAACACATTAAGTTACTAATACTTTAGTGTGAATTAGGTTAATAGTTCACTTTTGACGAGTAACAGGAGGATCTGTGGAGGAAGGAGTAGAAAAGGAGGGGCATGTAGAGAGAGGTGCCTTGAAATGAGAAGGGCATTAATAGAATTGGAAAGTTGGAGCAGAAGAGAAATTTTGCTTACTTCAGAATGTTGCCAAGGTTAGCACCATACACTAAAGCGATCTTCTCTACAAGAGTTTTGCCAAGTTATTTCCTGGGCTAAGTCATCCATAGAATGTTTTCACAGGTCATGGCAATTTGAACGGATTCTAAAATTCTTGGTGTCTCTCAATTTAAAATCTTGTACCATTTTTTTAGATTGTATTTATTTGGTCTCATTTGAATTAGCATCTGGAGCCGATGCTATTTGTCTCATTTAGAGCAATCACAGGATGGAGAGTATTTTGGTGCTGAGGAGGACAAGAATTATGGTATAATGGACTATAGGGCAGATGGTCCCCAAAAGGCATTAACATGTGTCAGTACCTAGGTGTTTAAGAGAGGAGAAAAATGTATAAGGTATAACAAATCACAAGATTTATAATCCCTAATCCATCATTGCTTCCTACTAAGCAACTCAACTGATAAATCCTTAGGCAAGCCTAATTGATCCATAAAACTTAAAAAAAAAAAAAAAAAGGCCATTAAGATAATCACAATACAGTTTTTGTTGAGACTCATGATTTTTAAAATGTATTTTATTATTTATTGATTTTGTTTCTATGTCACATTTATTTTTTAATGTGTCTTCTCAACCATCCAATGAACCTTCCCTTGTAACAAGCGTGAAAAAAAAAATAGTTCAGCAAATTCTACCGACGCATTGCCCATATTTGACAATATATGTAACATTCCATACTTCACCCTTTATACATAGAAGAGAAGGAGCATTTTCTCAACTCTCCAGACTAAGCTTGGTCATTATAACTATACATCATTCAATTACACTCTACTATTGTTTCTCTTTACATTGTTTTCTCAGTGTGTACATATTCTGCTTAATTCTACGTTATTTCATGTACGTCCATGTTTCTGAGTTCTTTATATTCATTGTTTCTTAAAGCACAGTGATATTCATATACACGTATACATGTTTCTATATGGACATACACACACACACACACACTCTCTACTCCAATTTCTTTAGCTATTCCCCTATTGTTTTTCAGTTAGTTTCAAACTTTTTTTTTGCAATAAGAAACCATACCGCAATGAACCTTTTGCTATATATACATGGGATCTTTCTGTCTTATGCCTAGCAGCATAATATCTACGTCAAAGGTTATTGACATTGTAGTCATTTTTATCTTTTAAAGCATAATTCCAAATTGCTTGCAGAATGGCTAGACCAATTCATAGTTTTTCCAATTAGACATTAATGTCCCCTGTCTTCCCAAAACCCTTTAAATTTTAACTAGATCTACTGTTTGTCATCTTTTCTAATTTGCTGAGTGTGAGGTAAAACCCTGAGATTTATTTTAATTTGCATTTTTATTATTAATAATCTGGAGAGATCTTTAATATTATTGTTAAGAGTTTATTATTATTTTGACAATTATTTCTTAATATCTTTTGGACAGTCATTGGGAAATGACTTGGAGATTATACACATGTGTTTGTATGTGTGTGTGTATGAAGTATAATTAGATCTCAGTGAAGTTTTAAGCTTAAAACTTTTGGGATATTCTCGACATATGCTTGTATTAATTCCTCACGTATTTTAGATATAAAACCCATATTAGAATTATTTTGTAATGCAAAGATTCCCCACTACCCCTATCAAATTTCCTTTATTATTCCTA
>CM053591.1:89965483-89994472 GCA_028646515.1 Pseudochirops corinnae
TGTGGCCACTGTAGTGAAAACTGTGTGGCCATTTTCTGTGATAAGTTGTAATGTTGTGAATATTATAATGTTTTGAATGTTTGTCTTGATTTGTAATGGAATAAACAGAGTGTTCACTATATTTTGTAATCTGAACTCTAAAAGCTATTCACAGTAGCATTCTTTTGGGAATCTGTTGGTGCGTGGCATTACACTCTGTCACTTGCTTGCTATGTGTGACTTACGGAGTCTCACCTTTCTTTTTCAGCAAAATAGAGACAATAATACCTGTATTGTCTGCCTCTTAGAGTTCCAAGACTCAAATGAAATCCTATATGTAGAATACTTTCTAAATCTTGAGGCATTATATCAACATCGGTTATTATTTTTTTTTAAATCAGCATTTATTAAAATGAAATAAATTGTCTTAGGAATTAGCAAGCTTTTATTCTAGTCTAAATTCTGCAAACTGTATAACCTGGATTAAAGTATTTAATTTCTTTGGGCCTCTATTTCCATTATACAAAATGAAAGAAGGATTTCTAAAGGCACTTCCAGTTCCAAAAATTTTTCCATAATAATTTTCCTAGAGCAAAACTATTGTGAATGTTTCTACATAGTAAGGTATCCAGCAGAACAAGACTTGATGCAACAACCAGAAAATCTGGAAAGTGGGAAATTGTTGCTTTTGTGACTGCTGCGAGTCTAATATGTTCTTCTAAAGCAGTGGTATCAAACTCATAGAAATGGGAGCCACTAAGAATGCACATAGGGAATCCCTGCAGGCCACATATTAACTTAGAAAAACCACAAATTAATATTATTTATGTTTTATGGTATTTTTATTTAGTTAAACATTTCTCAGTTACATTTTAATCTGAATCAGGCAGCACTCAGGATTATGGCAATATGTTCCATTCTAGAAAGGATATTTTAAGGCCATTGATAATCTGGAAAGTGTCCCTAGGAAGACAGTCAGGTTAATGAAAGACCTCAAGATCACAATATATGGGGATTAGTGGAAGTGAGGGAGGATTTTTGCCTGTAGAATATTAGACCTAGAAGGGATATGTCAGTTTTCTTCCAACCTTTGAAGGACTTTCTAAGGGAATGGTATTAGACTTGTCTTTGCTTGGCAAGGAGCAATGATTAGAAATTAAAAAGAGAAATATGTAGAATTAATTTCAGGGAAAGCTGCCTAACAATTAGAGCCATCTCAAAGTAGAATGGACTGGCTCCAGAGGGCACAGGTCTCCCCAGAGGAAAGGTCTTCAAAGCAAAAGTCAAATGATTCCTAGTCAGGAATCTTGGGGATTCTTGTTCATGTATCAGTTGGACAAGATAGCCTCTGAGGTGCTTTCCAACTCGGAGATTCTGTTATTCTGAGAATGTCTCCTAACCATTCCTATTTCTGTCATGCCAGATCCAGTTTTTGTTATCTGTTCCCTAGACTACCAAAATAGCTTCCTAATATCTCCTCACCTCCAGTTTTCTCCTGATGGAAGCCACCATACAGCTGCCAGATTAGTTTTCCTGGTACTCTTTATTCCAGTCTTGCAACTTTTTTATATTTTTCTAATTACATGTAAAAAATATTCTTAACATTTTTTTTAATTTTGAGTTCCAAATTCTTTTCCTCTGTTCCATTCTTCCTTCTTTCTTGAGAAGGCAAGCAATTTGATGGACTATTCATGTGCAGTCATGCAAAATATATTTCCATATTAACCATGTTGCAAAAGAAAACTTATACAAAAAAAAAGACAAATAAAGAAAAAAAGAATGCATCAATCTGCATTCAGACTCCATCAATTCTTTCTCTGGAGGTGGATAGCATTTTTCCTCATAAGTCCTTTGGAATTGTCTTGGACAATTTGCTGAGAATAGATAAGTCATTCATAGTTGATCATCATATAATATTGCTGTTACTTTGTTCAATGTTCTCCTGGTTCTGCTCACTTTACTTTGCATCAGTTCATATGAATTTTTTCCGGTTCTTATAGCACAATAGTATTCTATCACCATCATATACCACAACTTTTTCAAGCATTCCTCAGTTGATGGGCATCCCCTCAATTTCCAATTCTTTGTCATCACAAAAAGAGCTACTATAAATATTTTTGTAGATAAAGATGTTTCATTTTCCTTTGATCTCTTTGGGATGCAGACCTAGTAGTGATATTGCTGGGTCAAAGGGCATGTACAGCTTTATAAGCCTTTGGGCATAGTTCAAATTGCTCTCCAGAATTGTTAGATCAGTTCACAACTCCATCAAAAATGCATTAGTGTCCCAGTTTTTCCACATCCCCTTCAACATTTGTCATTTTTCTTTTCTGTCATTTTAGTCAATCTTATAGGTGTGGGAGTATCACAGAATTGTTTTAATTTACATTTCTCTAATCAATAGTGATTTAGAGCATTTTTTCATTTAACTATAGCTTTTATTTCTTCTTCATAAAACTGTGTGTTTACTTCCTTTCACCATTTGTCATTTAGGAAATGGCCTGTATTTTTATGGATTTGACTCAGTTCTCTATATATTTGAGAAATGAAGCCTTTATCAAAGAAATTTGCTGTAAAATTTCTTCCCCAGTTTTCTGTTTTCCTTCTAATCTTGGATACATTGGATTTGTTTGTATAAAACCTTTTTAATTTAATGTAATCAAAATTATCCATTTTACTTCCCATAACTCTCTATCTCTTGTTTTGTCATAAATTATGCCCTTATCCATAGATCTGACAAGTAAGATATTCTGTGCTCCTCCAATTTGCTTATGATGTCACCCTTTATGTCTAAATCTTGTATGCACTTTGATCTTGTCTTGGTGTATGGTATGGGAGGTTAGTCTATACCTAATTTCTGCCAAACTGCTTTTCAGTTTTCCCAGCCATTTTTTTCAAACAAGTTTTTGTCCCAAAAGCTTTGATCTTTGCATTTATCAAACACTACATTAGTATAGTCATTTACCACCATTTATTGTGTACCCAATCTATTCCACTGATCCACCACTCTTTCTCAGCTAGTACCAGACTATTTTGATGATTACCTCTTTGTAATACAATTTCAGATCTGGTACTGCTAAGCTACCTTCCTTCACATTTTTTTTCATTGATTCCCTTGATATTCTTGATATTTTGTTCTTCTGGATGAGTTTTTCCGTCAACGTTAAGGAACCGTGATTGTGTCTAGGAACATAAAGACCTATAGCTTGTCACCCAGCTCAGAATAAAAATTCCTTAATTGTTTGATTATGGTAAGCTGAAATGATATTTAAGGACTTATGAATGGATCCATGCCACAATGAGGCATCAAGTATAATTTTGGTGAAATGTTATATTGCTTGTTACTTTTATTAGACTTGTACTTCAGATGACCAGAGTTTCTGCTAGTTGTTATATGTTATATTTATTTACCCAACTCAACACATTGCCTGAGAGATATCAGTCCATATATCTATCTTACAGTCTCCCTTGCTATGCACCATATGTAAATGCATGTCTGTGTGTCTATGTGTGTCTTTCTCTTTATCTTCCTCCCCCATATCTTGGAATTAGTGAGTGGCTCCTTCCCACCAAAAAAAACAATAACAACAACCATACACACACACAATTTGACCTATTTTAGTACATAATTTGGTTTGTTAGGCTCCTCTTTTCAAATGCAATTATTACTTCTGGGAGAATTGTCTATAGGTCACTTATACCTTAATGCAAATTAATTTCATCATCTAATCAAAATATTTTCCTTTAAACACCTAGATAAGATCAGTCTTTTGGGGAAAGAGAGTTCTGCTTGGAGGAGAAGGTTGATAAGAAGATAGGAAAAACAGACCAGAATTCCCAAATTCCCATACCTTACCATTCTACCAGCTATACACAAGCTTTACTGTTGAGTTTCTCCATTGCCTTGGAGAAAGAGTTAGCAGGAGAACACAGGGCATAGTCTTTGCCTCCTTTTCGACTTTGCAAGGGTCCCTCATGATGGCAATTTATTTATTTTTTTTAAAAAAGTGCTCAATACCAACTTCCTTGATACAGTCAAATAATTCAACATCAGAAACTGATATGGTTTCAGCAATGAAAATGGCATAAAAGAAGATGTATTACCATTTGTTTTACTGCTGTATCCTAAGGACCATAGGACTGGAAGTAGAACCCTACCATATGTATTGTCTCCCCATTAGACTGCTTATTCCTTGAGAGTAGGAACCATCTTCTTTTTCTATTTGTATTCCAGTGTATGCCTAGCACAATTCTTCAACACAGAGTTAGCATTTAATATGTTTTTATTCGTTCATACTTACAAACTACCTTTTGCTATAGGTTAGTCACCCTGAAGTAAGTTGATGTGATAAACAGACCCCCCCCCCATAAGCAGGACATATGTTTCACAGTTGAGAATCTGAGGGGGAAATACAGGAAAACAAAACAAATAAACAAGGAATAATTACTCTGAAGCATTGGACTCTGGCTTAGTCTACTCATGAACAAGATTTTTTTTCAATTGCATGAAAAAAAGAAATGAAAGCTTAGAGTAAAGTGACTATAGTATAAATGGAGACAATCTTTTTCATTACCATCAGCAAAAAGATAGTACACATGTCTTATTTTTAGGACAATTTTTTTAATTGATCTAGACCTCTCTTATCTCCTCAGTTGCTGAGAGAAAAGTGTGGGTAGAAAAGAGAGCAGTTTGGAAAGTACAAAAGGTTGAGTAAAAATTGACAATATAAAACAAGGTGATTTATTTTCTTTGTGCATAAGTGTAGCTCAAGGGGGAGAATGTACTTTGGTTCAGGACCATCCAGTCCTAATTTTGCCTCCTGTTTAGACGTTCCTGATTTTTAAAGATAGCATCAGTCAATGACCAGCATCTACTTTGACAGCTCCATCAGCCAACAAGCAGAGACCTAGTTTGAGCAAAACTAAAAGATTTCCTGGTGACAGAATTAGACATTTATTATTCCTGTTCCCATACTTAGAAAAAGATGACATACTTTTCAGAGGATTGAGAGTTTTAAAGGCATTTACAGGTTTTCTAGTCCAGCCCCTTCATTTTATAGAAAAGGAAATTGAAACTCACAGAGAAAGCTGCTTGCCCTAGGTTACACAAATAGCTAACAATGATATAGCACTTTAATGTTGACAAATATTTATGAATATTATTTTATTTTCATAGGACCTGCAAAGTAGGTTCTATCATTAAAACCCATTTTGTTGTTGTTGTTGCTGTTGTGTTGTTCAGTCATTTCCAGTTGTGGGACTTGATTTGGAGTTTTCTTGGCAAAGATACTGAAGTGGTTTGTCATTTCGTTCTCCAGCTCATTTTTAAAATTAGGAAAAGGAAGCAAAAAGGGTTAAGTGACTTGACCAGAGTCACACACCCAACAAAGTGGCTGAGGTTAGGTTGGAATTCAGGTCTTTTTGATTCCAGGTCAGGTGCTCTTTCCACTGGAAGCCTGGTACACCTAGCTTACAAATAATCAGCTTCATTTCTAGAACTTGAACCTAGGTCTTTTAAATCCAAATTCTAATGTTCTTTCAGCTATGCTACAACTACTGTCTCTATTGTTAATCTACAAACTAAATCTTGGAGCACTGGAAAAGAAAACTCAACAACTATTTATTAAACACGTACCTATCTGCAGAGTGCTATGGCAGGCACTTGGGAAGCAATAAAATTTAGAAAAGATAATCCCTGGTGATTTGCAGTCTATCTTCTATGTTAGGCCTTTTCTCATACTCCCAGATGCTAGTGCCCTCATACTCTCCCAAAAATGATTTAGTATTTATTTTTATGTATTTTTATGTATACATATTTGTATATTTTTTTCTGCCCTTAATAGAATATAAGCTCTTTGAGGGCAGGGACAGTTTCATTTTTGCCTTTGTATTCCCTGTGTATAGCACAGTGCTTGGCTCATAACACTTAAAAATTTGTGTTAATTGGTTATAAGAGAATGAGATACAAATACAGCTCGCAGTATCATATTACAAGATCATTAGATAGATGACAAATATCATGTCCCTGTGTGACAAAAGAATATACAGTTTTTCTTCCCTTAATCAAGAAAATGTGATCATCTTACCTTAAATGGCCCCTACAGTTCTTCCACAGCTATGACGTAGCTATATTCCATTATTCAAAGCATTGAAAGAGCATGGAGTCGTTTTTCCCAATTAAAAAAATCATCTATAGTGCCTTTATAACATTCATCATTCTACCCTTTCACTCTTTTCCCATTTATCTTACCCCTTTTCTGTGCAAGTCTTGGCATCTAACGGAGCTGCCCTTCCAAGGAACAGCAGAGAAAACAGGCAGCAAAACTTTGCCAACCAGCCAAAGCTGCACTGGTCAAAATGTCATTTTGCACGTAGCCTATCTTACCTGGTCTTTCTGATTCCTTTTGGCTGAGGTAAGCACGGCTTTCACAGTCCAGCCTTCTTGCTTTGTTTTCTCTAACCCCTGCATATTTCACTGGGCCTACATCTCATAGCTTCTAATTTTCTATATTGGAGGAGTAGAGACTCCTCCTCTCTTTCCTCTTCATGATTTGACCCTTGCCCAGGCTCTGACTACTGTATTTCTTCTCTCCAATTTTGATTTTGAGTCCTGGCTTCTCTCTTCCCTGTAACTCAAAGCTCCGCTGGTCAGCCCTTAATTAACCAATGTCACCAACTGTACATGCCATTCCAGTTCTAAAACATTATTCTCTGTTTTTGTCCCATGCTAGGGCAGTCTAAGTTTCTCTTTAATGTTTTTTTAATCTGTATTAACAGAGAATTGTAGAGACAAAACTGCTAAGCCTAATCCAACTATACTGGGTATTTTGAGTTCTCTTCTTTACCTTCGCAACTAATGCATAGGGAGGAAGAAAGGGATTCCTGAATGGCAACAAGGTGAACAGAGGCTGATGGAACCTGAAGCTGTCAAATGCACAGGGAGGAAATTCCAAGCCAAACCAAAAGCTATAAGAAGGTGGGTGCCACACCTAGGTGAGTTTCACACTGAGGGTTGCAAAATGGGGTCAAGGGACCTAGAAGGGCCAATAGTACGGATCTGGGAAATGCCCATTCAGATTCACACCAAACACTTAGTTTTCCTTCTATTCACCAACAACTAGAGGAGGGGCTGTTAGAGTTTACAAAGCCTGTGGTCATTATCATCTTTTAGAGTAAAAGCACAATATTGAAAGACTTCAGCAGGAGTGAACAGGAGAGGAAGGTGGCCGGATAAAGGCAATGAATAGATGACAGAGCAAAGGGAAAATAGATCTCAAAAAAAGAAGGCTATGATGAGGACTGTAAGGAAACCCACAACATTAATTATTCTGCTGGGGCTGAGCATTTTGGTATTTTGAGTTTGTTCCCATAGAGAAAGGGAGTGACCATCTGGGGTGGAAATACACAGATAGCAGTATGAGGGGGAAGGGAGGTTGGTTGGACTTGCAATTTCATTGATGTAGGGAACTCCCTCTTCTAGTGCAAATCTATAATTATTCTCTAACATACCATCTTGGGCAGTTGCTTGGGAGCACTGAGGATCAGTAATTTTCCCAAGGTCACACAGGAAATATATGTCAGAGTTGGAACTTGAAAGAAGATCTTAACTCTGAGATAACACATTATATCACACCACCTCCCAATTTTTATTCTTTAGTTGTATTATAATACCTATATACTATGTTCAAATATTTGAATTTCTTGGGTTTTTTTAGGAAATAAGGCCAAATCCAGTGCACCCAGGACCATGACCGTGAGTAGGACTGTTGTGGAAATTTCCCAGTCTGGGTTCCTTGAAAGCCAAGGGACAATCTTATTATTCCTTTCCTTTCTACCCCACCTCCAACCCCCACCCAGGAAAGTCTGCAAAACTGGGCATCAAATAGGCAGACTGAAGGGAAAAGAAATTTATTAATTCAGTGAGGAAGATTGCTCTCTTCAGAAGCTTCAATATCTTAGTGTACAGATTAGATGTTTATAGGCTTTTTTTAGGCTTTCTTAGATTATGTAGCCAGTCAGCAACAGAATGGAAATAGGGGAAATGTGTAAACTTTGAGGTCATAAGAGATGTTAAATGTCAGATTTGTTCTGTGGGAAAATGCATTTCTCCATGGTTAATCATGTCAGAATATCCTGTGTTGGTCGTAATTCTCTAAGATGGTGGAGACCCTTTTTAAAATAGAATCGTTTTTGTTCCTCCTATTGTCACCAATGGAGAGGAAAGTTAAGTACAAATTCCATCCCTCTGTTTCCTTGATCAAAAAGGGTATTTCATGTGGGAAGAAAATGTTCAATTCAATTCCACAGTACTTAGCATCATCTATGGGGCAAACACAAAAATATTTTCAAGGGGAAGCCCTCGAGGTTGAACCCAGACCATCTGCCAGAGGAGAGTGGTCTAGGATGCACAATGGGGTAGAGGTTGTCCATGCAACAGGTTGTTTTTCTGTTTTTTGGAGGGGGAAGGCAGAACATTGTCTGCCTAGATAATATGCTAGCTGTGTATTAGTTAATTCAGGTCCTACAAACACCAAGACAGGCATTAGAGTAAGGAGTATTATACAGTTGAGTATTTGCAGTGAGTGGCGCCATTAACAGCCCAATTATCAAAACTCTGCTGCATAATAATGAACATGGATCATCACTGAGTCCTGTTAATTCGAGAACAATGTGAACCATAAGGACATCATAAAAAGGATTTTGCATTCTGCAGTTGGCTTTTTAGGGGGTTGTATATAAGGAAGTAGGAAAGGAATTTGGAAAGGAAAACATAGCTATTGCCTTATATGAGCTGCCTGAAACTCTGAAGTCTTCCCAAAGCAATATGTGGAAGTCGGGATACTTGGAAATTTGTTATTAAACCTTCTATTTCTATGATAGAGAAAACAAGATGAATTGTTGATAAGTACTGCTAAGGAGGTATAGCCTCTTTTTCAGCTAGTGGACTAATCCAACAGAGGTATGAGTTAGGTCGAAAAAGGGATATGCCAAAGCCAAGTCTAATTGGTTCATTAGAGCCAATTATTAAATTTTCAATGTGAACATTTATACCTTGGAAATTGGCATATGCCACAAAATCAGGACTAGATTTTATTCTTTTATTTATTGTCTAGACTCAAGAAAATGATGGAAAAATGTTGATAAAGCAGATTAAACTTTAAAATGTGCCCTGTGAGATGTGTGTGTGTGTGTGTGTGTGTGTGTATTTGGAGAGTCAGTTGTTAAGCATTTACCTGCCTACCACTGGGTCCATGGTACAGGCTATCAATCCATAAAGCCTGAAAAGGACTCTTCTGAAGAGTTACCTTTTTGTCAGGATAAGGAGTGGGGAGGGATAGTTGCTTACCCTAAGAGAATCCACTTGATACCTGGCTAGAAAAAGACATAGGTATGATGCAAGAGTAGCAAGAGACTGATGCAAAGAAACATAGGTGATTACTAACTGGTCTCAGGGTACTTGCCTTCAATATTCTTTATGTTATAAAGCTGAAGTGAATGAATATATGAATGAAAGAGTAATTTTAAGCACTTACCATTGGGAAAAATTAATACAATTCTTGCTGTACATAAATTTGCATTACACAAATTTGACTTTACACAAAGAATTCTCAAAGGCATGAGAAGATATAATAAACATGAAGAAACTTTGGGGGGGGAAAGTGTGCCCATAATTCATTCCTGACTTTTGTGGATTTGACAAAGATGAAATATTAAAAAAAGTGAGTAATAAGATTGTAAGATTAGTGCAAGAATTGGAGGTAGAAGTGGATGAGAATGATGTGAAGTTATTTGAGTTCTCACAGAGAACTGTCCAGTGAGTATCTGACTGAGCTGCTAGCTGCAAAGATTGTGAAGAAGAAAGGGAAGCTTTGGAACCCAAGTTCAAACCAAAAAGGTTCACAACAAATCAGTTGACAGAAGCATATCATCATTCAAGTGATTTTTTTTCCCCTTATATTGAAGAGTTGGGTCCAAATACTTCAAGATTTTTTACAGTTCAAGACTAGTTGAGAATTAGTTGCTAGTTGCTTGCAATCGTCAGGCATAGCAGGAAACAAAGAGCCATTCTCCAAATGTCTCTCGAGGTTTTTAATGAAAAAAAAAGTTGCACAGCCAACTACCAGGGATAAAGGCTAGGTGCAGAGAGTAGGAAAGGCACAGCATACCACACGCCTATGTTAAGTTAACTTCATTGTATAGTACTGTGCATACTTTGTTATTGATGTTACCTTTCATTTCACAAATCTATTTGTTATTATGGTATGGTAGTTAACATGTCTGCATTTTAGTACATTTTACTATTTGTGTAAAAGTATTGTTTTGTATATGCTTTGTTATATAGGCTAAGAAGTGAATTGAGTGGGTAGGGACAAATTCATATTATGTAAAATCTCTTTACATAGAAATCTATGGAACAGTTCACTTACATAAAGTGAGAATTATCCATAGCAAGAAAAACAAAATGTAATGCAAGGCCAGATGATTTTCTTTATAAGTGTAATTTGAGAAGATGCTTTGTTTCTAGAGCCATCAAGTCTGATTTCTGTAAAATTAGCAAGACATCCTAAGGCTACATTTCTCATGTGCTAACAAGTGCAAGTTAGCCAGTTTGAAGGCACTGAAATTCCAGAAGACATCTATATGAAGTTACTAACTACCTCCCAAAAGGAGGAAGAAGTCTTAAATTTGATCAGTGGTTTAGTGTCTATGAAGTACACGTACACAACAGATTGACCTAAATGATCAGAACAACTGTATAATGAATTTAAATCTAGACTCAAATAGTTACTTGCTGTGTGACCCTGGGCAAGTCACTTAATCTCTATCTGCCTCAGTTTCCTCAGCTGTAAAATGGAGATAATAATAACACCTGTCTCCTAGAATTGTTGTGAAGATCAAATGGGATATTTGTAAAGCACTAAACATAGTGCCTGGAACATAATAGTTCCTTAATAAATGCTTATTTCTTTTCCTTTTTTCCTTTTCCCTCCCCCAGAGATAGAAGAAGCAAAGAGGGAGTGATTGATTCTGATAGGCCCTTTTTAATGCCTCTGAGACCAATTAAAATGCCTCCTCTTAACCACTTGGTTACCCAATCAGCACCAGCTATAGAATCTCTATAAATGTTCCATAACTTCTCCAAGGTTTTTACTTACGCATCATTATTGTTCTCTTGAAAGCAAGCTCCTTAGCATCCTTCAAATGGAGAATTTGCATCAGTTAGGCAAGTCAGTGGGGTCTGAATATGTACCAGACCCCATTTACACTCTGTTCACCATCTATGCTATATAAGTTGGGTGAAATCATAAGAAGGTAGACCCTAGGGTCGTAGGAAGTCTAAATCTAACAATTACCTCCAAGACTTCAGCATTAATTGGAACCATCTCTAACCTACTTCAAATATTAAGTATTGTAGTCAGCAAACTGGGGTTCAGTGCCTGAACATTCCCACCATCCTCTCACTTTATGGTTTGACTAATTAATTCTGTGACCTTGGGCAAACATTTTCCCCACTCTGGGCCACAGTTTTTTCATCTAAAAAATTAAGGCATTGTTCTAAGTTGATTTCTCTCTGAGGTCCCACCTAGGTTTATCATACTATGATTTTTGTTGGGGAAAGGCATAAATAGATGTGGCAGCAATAATGCCAACCTCTGATTTCTTTGTTCTTGGTTATTCTCAAGCTGCAGCATTTGGTGCTGGTAGAGGTGGGAGGACGAGGACGTAGATGGGGGAAAAACATAGAACAACTCCATAGAGATATATTTGTTTTTCTCTGGTTTTCTCTTTGGGGCTCTGCTCCTAGTAACATAGGTGAGATAAGAAGAAACAGTAAGGGTATGCATAAACCTTGTTGCCTAGTCAAAAATTACAAAGGCCCTGGATGACTGACTCACTGCATTTTTGCATATTATAGTAATGGATCATGCACCTGCCACATATTAAGTACTATAAGAGCCCAAAGCAATCAGACTTGTAGACAAGTGAAGAAGCATTAGTCCCTGAAGCCTCAAAACTGAGACCACTTGAGCAAAATAATACAATAAACCATACTTTTTTTTAAAATCAGAGTGCTACAAAAGTATAGCACCTTTGTGTATAACGAGACAGGTCAATTGCATCACTGTCAGACCTGCCTCTCAATTAAAGAATTCCCTTTTATGAAAGACCTTTTGCCCAGCAATGTCTCCATTATCTTTTTAGACCAAGCACAGAGAGATCAATTTATGACTTACAAAAGAAAGTGGGTCTGAGAGGTAGAAACCAATGACATTGAATTTCCTATGGGAAAAGTTCAATAGTAGAGGGATAGTTCCTTTTAAAAAAAAAACTCTCTAGAGAAATAATCTCTTTTACTTGCTTCATTTTTCACCAAAAAATTTTTCTCTAAGTTGGCGTATTTACTATACATTTAGAGTATTTGCCTGTCATATTTAAAGCAGCCCTAGTTCATATAGCAATTGAGACAGATATGGCATTTCTGATTTTTTATTTTGTTTTGACTCTTTGTATGCTAAATAATAAGACTAAGGAGTTTCACAAATGGCTGTTTTTTTATTTTTTTTAATATCATCTAACAAGTTAATTAATCATCTGTGGGGCACTCTGGTAGGGAGATTCATCCTGCCCTGCTGGAAAGTCAGAGGGGTGATGGGGGAGGACATAGGAGAGGATAGATTGGGGGAGGGGTTATACAATGGGATGGCTGTTTTGGGGTTGTGGGTAGGGGAAAGATGGGGAGAAAATTTGTAACTCAAAATCTCGTGAAATGAATGATGTAAACTAAATTAAATAAAAGTTAAAAAAAAATTAATCCTCTGTGGGTAGGGACAACTGTCTCCATTCCATAGACAGAAAAATTAAGTATGGTGGATGAAATATTTTCCACCAGATTTCAGAAGGAATTTACTTTACTAATCTCTTGTTATTTACACTGATTTGGGTGTAATAGTAAATGCTTTCTTGCTATAAAATCAAACTTGGTGATAGGAGGGAAAAATAATATTATCGTGGAATCTTGAAACTTTAAAAGACTTTAAAGATTGTTCAGTCTCAGTCCCTCAATTTACAAGTGAGAAAACTGAAACTGAGAAAGTTGTAATGACTTCTATATCTATAATGCCTTTAAGTATTAAAGTCAGGACTAAAAGACTCAGAATCAGAGTTTCAGGGAGCTCTGGGAGAAATACAATTAAGTTGTCCATAATCTTGACAAGGCTAGCTCAGGAAATCATCAACCCAATTAACCCCAATCTCAGCTTTCAGTTCTCTTGTTATGCCCCCAGATTATATGGAATGCAGCATCACTCTGCATATATGAAGAAATTAAGACATTGTAAAGATTATGTAACCATAATTAGCCATTGAAAACTATTCCTGTTGTGGACAACAAAGAGGAATCATGCAGTAATGCATTGAATGCAGGGCTTGACAGGAAAAAAAAAAAAAACCCTGGGTTTAGATCCCATCACCCTAACTGCATGACCAGGAATTAATCACTTAATGCCCCCTGAACCTCAGTTCCCTCATTTGTCAAATGTAACCAATATGACCTACTTCACTAGAGCATTGTAAGGCTCAAATGAGATAATGTATACAAAGCACTTTGCAAACCTTAATGCTCCATATAAATTTCAGTTATTATTATAACTGGAAGGATGATCCATTGCTCTCTTACAAAGGCCATGTTTCAATTTTATGGAATCAGTTGATATTAGAACTTGGTTAGACTTTAGATGCCAATTAATTTGATTCTCTCACAGAAGAAGAAATTGTGAGGCCCAGGAATGTTGAGGGATTTTCCCAGAGCTAGAACTAGAAAGCCAGGTGACCAGAATTAGGAGACAGATCTTTTTGACTCATAGGAGGATGCTATTTAAAGTCTATATCCTCTCCATTAATACTGTCTCTAACCATGCACATTAATAGAGTATTTCAAGAGTTTAAATTATTTTCTTTATAATCCTGCCTTAAGGAGTACAAGTATTATTGCCTCCACTTCCCCTTCCCTACCTCATCACCAACCCATCAGTTACAGGATTACAGATAAGGAAACTTAGATGTATACAAACGCGTGAAGTGGCTTGTCTCTAGTCATATGATCATAAAGTGTTGGAATCCCCATTGAAACCTAGGTGTCCTGACTCCAACTACAAGGCTCTTTCCAGTATAGTGCAACTTCCTCTCCTAGCCTTGTTCCTTTTCAAGTCAGAGGAATTCCTGTGATTTGAAGGGAAAATTTCCCTGCCATGCAAAAGGAAGAAAGGAAGGAAGGAAGGAAGGAAGGAAGGAAGGAAGGAAAGAAAGAAGGAAGGAAGGAAGAAAAGAAAGAACTAGCCTAGGCTGTGGCTAGTGCACAATGCCACCATAGTTAGCTATTTCGGGAATGCCTAGTTTTTCATCATAAATATACTGAATTTCACCACAACCTTGAGAGGCAAAGATTGGTCTTGTAACAATCAATGAGGGCTAAATAACGGTGCCTTGTGTTTGCATGGTGCTCCTCTTCCTTGACCATCCAGTTCGAACATTGCTATTCAGTGTTACTATCTCAAATTAAATGGCCAGAGGTGGTGGGGGGTGGGAAACTGGGGTCTGGGGGGGTGGGAGGAGTACAGTATTTGGGATAAAAATGTAGGTGGGTGGTTATATCAGGTGTTAAACTAAAGGAAGTTGGTCCATCCCTGGACACCAGTATTTTGATATTTGAATTTGAAATTTCTCCAAACTAATTCAACCAGATGGTGGGAAAATGTGTTAGAAAATCTTTACAAAAACAAACCCTTGCAGGATTTTCAGTTCTTTGGGAAAGCAAATGAACACTGGTTAAGACAAGTAGCTTCATGGACAGTAAAAGATGTTTGTTCTCTTTCTCTTTGTTGTTTTTTGACACTTAGAATAGTGGAAAATGCCCTGAAATTTGAGATAGGAGACCTGGTTTTAAAGTAAGTACATTCTTCATAAACTATATAACCCAGGAAAAGTTACTTAATATTTCTAAGCCTCCCTTTTCTCATCTGTAGCATGGGGACAATATTAGCACCAACTTCAAAAGTTTGTTGTGGAGAATCTCACACTATTCATCTAACAAGGCTGCTTTTAGTAAAGCTTTGAGAACTGGGAAGCTGCACATTACTGGGCCTCTAACTCTATAAATTATGGTTAAAGAGATGGGATCCGGAGTCAGGAAGACTCATCATCCTGAGTTCAGATCTGGCCTGAGACACTTATTAACTATCTGACTCTGAGCGAGTCATTTAAACCTGTTTGCCTCAGTTTCCTCATCTGCAAAATGAGCTAGAGAAGGAAGTGGTAGACCACACCAGTGTCTCTGCCAAGAAAACCCCAAACTGGGTCATGAAGAGCTGTACTCAACTGAACAACAACAAGCTCCACAAGTGAAGAGGCTGGATGACATTGTGGAAAGAGCACAATAAATGGAGACAGGAAAGAGCTCCATTTGACTTCTACCTCTGATAGTTTTTAGCTAGCAAGACCAAGGACAAACCACTTAAACTTGAAGAACCTCAGTTTTCTCATCTGTAACATGGAGACAATACCTGAAGTATCTATTTGCAAGGGTTGTTGTGAAGTTCAGATGAGATAATGTGTATAAAGTCCTTTGTAAACATCCAAGTCCATATTTGTCAGTCAACAAATGTTTATTCAGCACTATTAGCCAGTCATTGTGCCAACCATCATTTTTAGGAGTGCAAGGACCATATGTTGTCTAATCTTATGTCTCACCAATCCCCCACATATACACCATCTAACACAGTCTTTGCACAATTCAGTACTTAATGAATATTACTTGTGTGAAGGGATCAATTCATCAATCAAAAAGCAGTTATCAAGTACCTACTAAGAAACTATTATTATCATCAATTAAAGTGGCTGTGGGTGGTGATTGAGCAGCTAAGTGGCACAGTGGATAGAGTTCTAGGCCTGAAGTCAGTAAGACTCATCTTCCTGAGTTCAAATCTGGCCTCAGACACTTACCAGCTGTGTGATCCTAAGTAAGTCACTTAACTCTGTTTGCCTCAGTTTTCTCATCTGCAAAATAATTTGGAGAAGGAAATGACAAACCACTCCAGTGCCTTAGCCAAGAAAACTCCAAATAGTCTGACAAAGAGTCAGACACAACTGAAATGACCCAACAGCAACAACAAGGTAAGATTAACCACCTGCATGTGAAAGTAACTTTTTTTAATCCAGTAAAATGAATGATGGACTTTTTTTTAACACACAGCCTGCCCTTCCATCTGAGTGTGGGGGCCTCTACTCTTAGAATCTCTGCCTCATAGTCCTCCTGGCGCCTCTGTCCAAAATGAGTCCCCAGGCCCAACCCCCCCTTGGGATAGCTGCTTGCCAGGCCAGTCTGTCTGAGTGGTTATTTTCCAACAGTACGCCCTATGCCACATTGTTTGATGCTGAGCTCCAGTGTGGAATTCAGAATGGCATATCAGATTTCATGACTTTTATCCAGGGGAGATGGCTCCAATTTAGCACATCTCCAGAAAGAAATCTAATTTCTATAAAACAACATCTGGCCTTTCATTACTTATGACATAACCACATCCTAACTACAACTGACTAAGTGCATTAGGCCTCTGAAGGTTTAGGTTCTAATAACCTTTCCAAGGACTACTGTGACAGGAGATTGTGCTTGCCGTGATGTCCCTTACCTTTTCTGAAACTCCCCAGGGTCATCCACACAAGGATTTCTTATCTTGGGCTTCATGGATAAATTTCAGGGGGGTCTGAGAACTTCAGCAGGAAAAAAACAACTTTATTTTCACTAGCCTATAATTGGAATTCAATGATTAATGTAGGCAATGCAACATTCTGAAAAGTGGTCTCTAGGTTTCACCAGACTGCCAGCAGGGTCCAGGACATAAAAAAGGTTAAGAATCCTTGACCTAAAGTCTTCAAGACACTAAAGATAAACATGCTAGTTTTTTTGGAAGGGAGGGGTAGTGAGTGTTGTAAATTAAGCTAATGGAAATATCTAGGGAATATTTCTGAACCATGAGTCGTTCCCTTGGGGCCCAAGACCCTAACAGGGAAGATGGAGAAAATAAAGCCATGAGAAGCAGGGAATATAATGAACATTTACATCACATACTATGTGGCAGGAGCTGAACTGGGTGCTTTACCCAGCACCTTCACAACAATCATGCATAATGGATGCTGTTATTGTCTCTACTCTACATTTGAGGAAACTGAGGCAAACAGAGGTTAAGTAGCTTGCCCACGATCACACAGCTAGCTCAGTGTCTGAGGGGAGAGCTAAACTCGGGTATTGCTGACAGAGACAGGTAGGTGATGCAGGGTGTATAGAGCACTGGGCTTGGAACCAGAAAGACTTGTCTTCATGAATTCAAATCTAGCCTCAGACACTTGGTAGATGTGTGACCCCAGGTGAATCACTTAATCATTTTTGCCTCAATTTCTCATCTATAATATCAACCGGAGAAGCACATGGCAAACCACTCCAGTATTTTGCCAAGAAAATGATCCCGAATGGGGTCACAGAGAGGCAGACATGACTGAAACAACCCAACAACAACAAATTCCTGACACCAGACCCAGTGCTCTATCGACCATCTAGCTACTGCTAGGCAATGACCAAATTATTACATATTTTCAAGTATATAATTCCTATGTAAACATCACATTTTTCAACAGAAAATCAAATCAAATCAAAGTCAAGAAAGGTAAATTTAATGTATTGAATTCACTTTCAATGTTGGAGTAGGAGGGGTAGAAAGGAAGCACAACAGAGCTGGACCACAAGCTGAACCATAAGACAGATGAAGGCATTGGGAACTTGTCCTGTAGGATAGCTCCCTACTTCCCTTAAGAGATCTCTGAAGATCTCAAGACTCCATGAGGGGAAAACGAGATTTCTTTGGTCAAAAGTTGGGAGGTCCCCTTTTGCTATGTGTGTTCTCTACATATGTGGCTTACTACTCTCTCCATAAATTCTGTGTATAATTGTAGGAAAGTACATTCTGGATTGGGGGTTAGGGGGATGTGTGTGTTATTTTTTTTACCAACTGCTTTTGCTATAATTTCTCAGTAAATATCGTATCTTAAAACATTTAAGGAAAAAGAAAATATATCTCAAAGAATCCCAAGGAACCAATCTCTCTTGCTTATCTGGAAGCCCCAGAAGCAAAGCCCCTCAGATGAAGGGAAGGAGAGAAGTATAATGTTGACGTCAAACCTTCAGGTCAACGGGATGGGCTACATATGCCGGACCCTGAGGGCCATAGCCCATGCCTGGTTGTGGATGCCTCTAGTGCCACCAATCCACCCAGTACAGTTAAAAGTTTCCTGGCATTATAAAAGTATGGACTTGTATTGAGTTTGTAATACACTAAAAACCCCATATTTTTGTTGTTTAAATTTTTCTAGCCACACATGCCTCATTTTTGCATTATAACATTGATTTTTTTTAAACCTGAGTTAGACTTTACATTTATCTCTATTAAATTTCTCCTTATCTGCTATTAGCATCAGTTTCCCCACTGTCACTATTTCTACTGGCCAAATTCATCGTTCTGATTCTATTTTACTTCCATTTTTACTCCACGTTATATTCAGTCAGCACTATTTTCCTCAGTAAAAAGGGCCTTTACCCACAATTGATAACATTTTTAGAGTTATTGGAAAAAGGCCAGTAATCATATTCACCCTCCTTCTTGCAAAAGATATGCAATTTCCAGTACTTTGGCTTTTTTAGCTATAATTTATACCCACCACCACACTTCATTGATACTCTTTTTTTAGACCAGACTTGTGATTTCATTTGTATTAGGAATTCCTAGAGAGGACACTGTTTCTGCCAATTCAGGTCTGAACCTGTAGCTGGTCATCTTAGAGAACTGCCTGGTATGTTGAGGAGTTAAAGTCCTTGGCTAGCCTCAGTATATGACAGAGGCAGAATTTTAACTCAGATCTTCTCAATTCTGAGGGCACTTCTGTACACTATGGCACATTACTTCTTATTTACATATTATATTTCGTGAGAGACATCATAGTAGAAAGTGATAGAAGAGAGTCAGGAGACCTTGGTTTGAATACCAGCTCCAACATATACAAAATGAGTGACCTTGGCTGGTATATAAAGTATATCATTAAAGAAATATATAACTGAAGGAATAAACTGTATTTATAGTTAGCAACATGATACCACAAAAGAGAACCAATGGATAGCCTATCTGTACTCCACTGGTATCCTAGTGATATCAGATCAAGATACCTCTGGAGACAGAGGACTTGTGTTCAGATCCTGCCTGGGCTGCTTATTCCCTGAGTGACCCTAGGTATGGCACTTAATTTACCTTCCTCATATGTAAAATGAGAACATTGGACTAGTAGAACTCTGAGATCCCTTCCAGCTACAGCTCTATGGCTGTCTAAGGTACACTGTGGTCATCTCATGGGCAGAAAGGATGAGGACTACCTGGGTCAGACAAGTATAACTAGGCTACTGTCTCCATTGTTGGTGAAGATACATGTGCTATTTGGCATATTGGAGTGTCTATGGGGCAAATCACTTATCCTCCCTTAGATTCACTCTTAAATTGAGGATAACACTAGTATACTATCTCATAGACTTTGGGAGGGAAGGACTTTGTAAACCAGATAATGACAAAGAATCATTCTCCATAGATATTCTTGCCATAGAAATTCATTTCCCTAAGTTGAATCCATTATCTATCCATCCATACTATTTACAGTACCATATTTACACATTGAAGAAAGAAGCAACAGCATGGCAAAAAGGGAAGAGTGATGGCCTTGTAATTACAGGAAAACTGCCCTCAATACTCCCTATTTTGTGACCAAACCTCTCTCAGCTTGTTTCCTTATTTATAAAATGGGGATAATACATATCTATTCCACAGGATCTGTTTCTTTTTTATGGTGAGGATCAAGTGAGATGATTTATGTTATATACTTGGCGAACCTTAAAACATCATAATAGCTATTATTGTCAGCATAAAGCTGCTGATTTTCTCTCTGTCTTTCCTACCATGTGGTACAACATGACTTATAAAGCCTTCAGCCAAAGACTGGTAAAAAGGAGTCAGAAAAGTTGGAATAGTAATATACACCCAAAAAGTCTTCATAATACACAAACCTGTTGCATGAAGCAGGTTGGGAAATAGTAGTGTAGTTTCTAGTTACATAACTGCCCACCCTTATTTTCAGGATTTGGTGTTCTGCTGGCTTTTCACACGGAGGAAACTGATGATTGGAAGTTTCAAGCTGAAAAAGAATCCTTTTTTTCCCCTCCAAATACCCACCAATTCAGTTCATTAATTTAATCTTTCCATCCTGTAGTTTTCCCTCTGGGACCAATTGACAAAAGAATTCTAATTTGACCAAAATTCCTTGTTGTCCTCAAGTATTTGAACCTCCCTGGTGCTAAGGCAGAATTGCCTCCTGAAGGCGTATCAAATGCAAGAGGCTGCTGAATTCTTTGGAGCTGGTCATAGATGAAAGAGACTTAAAAAAAAAGCCACAAATACCTAGAATTTACAGGGTACTCTCTCACTAGTGAAATCATTTCATCTTTTGAGGTGACCTTTTATAGAACCATAAAATCAATCAATTTTATTTGACAGCCAAGTCAGATTTCAGCTCCCAAAAAGATTGCTAGGATTCTTAGCTCAGGAAGAAGACTAAGGGAAGAAAACCCGCATTATGCCAACCACTCCTGTGCAGAGAGCACTGGATTGCTGATTTTGTGACTTAAGAATTCTACTATTGACTTGCTGAGCAATCTCAGGCAAAACCCTGAACTTGTTTAGGCTGCAATGCAGTCTCAGAGCTGTGTGTCTCAGCAAAGGCTCGGCCTCTGTAACCACAGCACAAGGCACTCAGTCCTGGGCACAGGAGTTTTCTGAACAGCCAGGCAAAGCCTGACTTGCCAAGTGCCCTCAGAGAGTCTAATGAGATTGAGGTGGCAGACCTAAAATTAATTGAATTAATTTGGCTTCTCCTTTCTATTCATCTTTGACTTGGTTTTCATGGGAATTTCTGTGTGAAGGTTTCCTTGGGGGAAGGAAGGGGAGGCTAAGAGAAGAAATAACAATTCTGAATGGATGTTTTGCAAGCAGATGTTATATATCTATTCTAATGAACTTAGGGCAACGGGAGATGCAGAAGGCCAAGAAAGAAAGTTATGTAATAGAACACTTACATATAGATATATACACACACACATACATTCGTACATACGTACATAACATATTAGATCTGTATCCATCTATCTCTATCTGTACCACACATACACATACAGATGAAGAGAGAAAAAAAATGAGAGAGAAAAAGAGAGCGAGAGTTGATAGTCAGCTGGGTTCAATATAAATGGTATATGTCTAGACTTTAGCACATATTAGATCTCTCACCACAGTCAAGTTTTCATTGCCCCAGATAAGTCTAAGGCTGTAAATTACATAGCAGTGGCTGATTTGCATTCATAGAGAGAATTTTCCTCACCATAGAGCTTCTTCCATCACTGTGGTGATATATCTACTCTCCAGCCCCCAACACAGACATATGATATATACACACATGTATATATACAAAATGTATGTATATGTGTACACACAAATATAGATGCGCATATTCCCATACATTTAATAACCTCACTCTTACATGCATCTATGCCTTTATGTGTAACATGTACATACATGTTGCTGTTATTGTTCAATCATGATTGACTGTGACCCCACAGACCATAGTACTGTCCACAGGGCAAAGATAATAGAGTGGTCTGCCATTGCCTTCTCCAGTGGGTTAAGGCAGACTTAACATAAGTTAAGTGGCCTACCCAGGATCACATAGCTAGTAAGTGTCTGAGGACAGATTTAAATCCAGTTCTGGATTCCAGGCTATATCTACTGAGCCCCCTAGCTGCCTCCATACACACACACACACACACACACACACACACACACACACACACCCCACATATATATACATATATATGTATATATGTATGCATGTATTTATATAGATATATACATATAGACACATACATATATGTCGTATCAGTGTAATAGGGTCCTTTTCCCCTGAAGTCTATACAGATATGCAGCTGACATTCTGGTCAGCCATGAAGAAATTTAAGGGCTGGTTTCTAGACTTGGCTGCTGAACTTAAAGAAATGATGAAGCTAGATGCCACACCTGGTAGAAGAGGAGGCAGTTTTTGGCTAGTGGCCCACTTGGAGACAGGCCTCCAGATGACAAAATATTATTTCAGCAAGAAGTGAAAGACAGCCCTTATCTGTCTAGATGTAATGGCAAAGAAAACTCATCTAGTTAGTCTTTTATTGGAACCACTGGCAGCCTTTGCTTCTATTGTATATTTATATCCTTTACATTAATCTTGTGATCATTGGAAGAACAATGGCAGTTGATTCCTTTAACTTTACCAACACTCAAGAAGCAGCTGGGGATAGAGTGCTCAAAATGGGGAGGAGTGGGCTGGTGCCAAGGAAAAGATTGGCATTGGAGATAAGCCACCAGAAAATTCAAGTTTGAACAGTTGACCATACAATGCCAAAAGAGGTTAAATGTAGCGTGACTGATCAGCACTCTTGAAAAAACTGCCTTCCATCCCAAGAAGGTTTGAATATTAGGTTTGAAAAATTCCGCTGATTATACTTGTATTAATAAAATAAGATACCGAATTCTGTTTAAATCATTCTGTTAATACATACTACAATTTTCTTATGCCTATCATTGCTTTCTGTGTGGTAGAAGTATGCTGTCATATCCACTTCATATTAGACATCTCTCTGGGGCAAAATGATAAATTAGAGCCAAGAGGACGATAGCCAGAGAAGTCAGGCTGGAGATATACCAACTCCCTAACTCCTGCCCAGTATGAATCATCTTTAATATACACTAAGTAAGAGTTCTTCTCCTTACTGTTCTTATACTTTATATAAGTTGACTACCATGAGTAGAAAAGAGCAGCAGCAACATATTTCTTGCCTTCTTTCTCTTGTTCTATTTTAGAAGAATCATGAGATAACAATGTTGATAAGCTAATAATCTCTTCTGATCTGGTTTTCTTTCTAGGAATATTTTGAATGCTTCTTTATTATTGAACAACTTTTTTTTCCCCATTTATGATCAATCTCGAATTTTCCAGGGTAGGTCATCCTGGGCTGCATCCTGAGCTCCATACCTCTTCAGAAGACATTATTACATTCCCTCCTGCATTTTATAGACTGAAGAATAGTCCTGTGTTATTAAAATTTCTTTTCCTTTACATTCAAAGGTTCTTCTCCTCTCTCCCAGAATTTGGTGTTTTAGAATTGAATTGTTAAATTTAAACACTATGTGCCTTGGAGTTTGCAGCTTTGTCTTTTTGGGTATTTTTTCTTGGAGGTGATCTATGAATTCTTTTAATTGTTATTTCCACTTCTGAATTCAGAATTTCGGGGCAACTTTCTTATACAATTTCTTGTGTTATGGTGTTCAGTCTTTTTTTACTTGTCTTCTGTGAGATCTATAATCAGTCTTTAGGTTTTCTCTATGCATTATGTCTTCAAGATCAATATGTTTTTCTTGAAATGATAGCATATTTTCTTTTAGTATTTTTGCTTTTGCTTTTTTTCTTCCAGATTGTCCCTCACTCCTATATATTTGCATTCCCAATCAATTGTTTGATATTTGTTTTTTGTTTTGTTATGTTTTGTTTTTTTGTGAGACTTGCCATAACAAATTCAAGCTTTTCTGTTCTACCTTTATTTGTAATGTGCAGATCATAAACTCTGCTCTCATAATTCTCATTTAAACCACTCAGGAGTAGTATGTTGTGGTTCCATATTCTCCTCCTTTTCCACAAGGTCCTTTGCATCATCTCATGTTGAGTCATTTTCTTTCCTTTTGCAGTATTTATTCATGAAGACCTAAAGCCATTTACCGGATCTGGGAACCATATTTCCTCCTGCTGTTAATACTTTCTCTGTTGATTTATGGGCTTATGTTGAAGGTCTCTAGGTTCTCTTCTTCCTGAGATCTTTGGTAATTTCAGTCTTTCCTTTTCTTATTTTCTCCTATTGCTCACTTTCTGACTCCTTCCGCTGTTGTGATTTCCCTAGAGGTCAGATCTCAAAACACCTCTGCCTTTTCCCATGCTGGGAAATTTGTGGTTCACCACCTTAGGGCTCTGTCTCAAGGGACTTTGGGGAAGGGAGAAGGGAAAAAATCTAGCCCCATCTGGATACTTGGCTCTTTCCCTCAGGTTTACTGGAATGTCACACAGTACACACACACACACACACACACACACACACACACACACACACACACACACTAAATTATCCTCTCCCTTTTTTTCTTCAGTGTTTTGGCCTAGCACCAGTAACTTTCTGCCCCTCTAGTACTATAGGGTTGATTTATGTAAATTGGGTATCTGAGGCTCTGTGAAGATGGGGGAGTGGAGTATGGGGTTGAGCTCTATTTCTGTTACAAACATATGTTCTCTCCCTGTCCCTCTGTTCCTCCATTCTCCTGAAAAGATCTTTTGCAACAGAGAATGCTGCCTCTGAGGCACTGGTTGTCTATTAAAGCTCAAGCAAAATTTGGTAGACTGCAGCTCAGATTTCCAAGGCACTAGAAAGAAAAAGGAACCAAGGTGTGAGGTTGTGTTTCTTATAAGCATGTGAGTCAAATTAGCTAGTGCAGCCTTATACTGATAGCATGGAAGGCATTGGGTTGAGGATTCTGAATGACCTCAGGGTAGGTTGTTAGTTCATAGAGCTTTTTACATTCTTTTGGATTCTTGTTGTCCTAGACCACAGAGAGAGCTGAAGTTGTTTTATCTTTGTTGCATAATTATCTTGTTTTTATTTGAAGGCATGAGGTGATTGTTATCTTGAGAGCTAGTTCAGTTCAATTTGAGATTTTTTTCTCATATTGAAAATATATGGAATGTAATTTTTATATTGAATAAAAGTGTGTATTTTCCCAGCTTCCACCTCTTACTTCTAGCTCTGGCCCCAAGCCAAGAAGAATAAGGTTAGTTATACTTTTATCTCAGTATTTCAAATATTTAAACATAGCCATCATGTCCACAGGTGCTTTCTGCCCCAGATAAAACACTCTAGGACCTTCAACCAATCCTTGACTATAGGGAAAATACTTTTCTACCAGTCCTGGAGTCAGGAGGACCTGAGTTCAAATCTGGCCTCACACACTTACTAGTTGTGTTACCCCGGGGAAGTCACTTAACTCCAGTGCCTCAAAAAAAGACTTTTAATCCTCATTCCTTCTCAGATTCCTCTAAATTTATAGTGCTACCATCCTGAACAACTCATACTCACATTATTACATGAATGATAGGGAGTTTTCTCAATATCTTGATCTCTTTCCTTTGAATATATTGCAGACAGATTGTCAGTGTCTTTGCTTAAGAGCACCCATGATTGCAAATGACACCGGGATATAGTGGAGAGCCTGCTGGGTGTGCAGACAGAGGACCTGGATTCTCACCCTCCCTCTCCGACTTCGGCCAAGTTGTTTGATTTCTCTGGGCCTTGCTTCCTCCTCTGCAAAATGAGGTGGCTGGAGTAGAGTAAATGGTGTCCAAGGTCCCTTCCAGCTCTTAGTCTATGATCCTATGTCAGACCAGGCCCTCATAAAATAGCACAATAATCTTCTTCATTCCTGTCAGTTTACTTCTAATTATGCATACTAAGACTGCATTAGCTTTTATGGATACCATGACACATGGTTGATTCATTTTGAGTTTATAGTCTTCTAAAATTTCCAAGTATTTTTAACATGAAATGTAATCTCATCATACTTTCTGTAACTTCCAACTGCATAATTGACCTTTGTTAACACAAATGGAGGACTTTATCCTTTTTCATATTAAATTTTACTTCATTAGATGTGACCTGTAAAACTTTTTTTTCGCATTTTTACTCATCACCTAATAAGTTAGCTATCACTTCCATCTTTTTATCATCAACAAATTGTAAATAAGCGTTCTACTAATGCTTTCACAGGTAATAAAAATGTTGACCGCAGCATAACGAATGACATATCCTTGGAGCTTTCCACTAGAAATCTTCCTATATGTTGACATCAATCCATTAGCTACATCAATTTATTAGCTCTTTGGGCCCAGTCATTTAACTAGTTTTAAATTTGCTTAATTATACTGTCTTCTGATTAAAATTTCTCTATCTTGACCATAAGGATAAAACAATATTTGTTTTGGATGTTTTGCTTAATGTTGTATCTGTTTTGTAGCCTGGGCATGGTGACAAATCCCCCTCTTTTTATCTGAGATGGCTCACTTGCCCCAAAATGTAATAACAATGGAAGTTCTGGTTTCCGAGAACAGAGTATGTCATGCCATTAAGTGACCATATCTCATTATCTTTTAGGGTTCTAGAAATAAACTTGGTATGGGGAAATATATTCCTATTACTCTCTATGGTAGTTCTTGGGCCTCTATTAGTGTTTCCCATTTATTCAAAATCAGTCCCCATGACACCATGCTCTTATACATGAAGCATTTACTAAACAATGACAAAAGCAATAATAATAACATTTACACATTAGAAGGCAAGAGCAGGAGTAATCATACCATTTTTCCCAATAGAAGATCATGAAAGAAGCAGTTATAATATAGCAGTCCATCTATAAAACTGGGTCATGCTCTCCCACCAATATAGAGTGTTCATGGAAGGAAAAAAAGTGTTATTCCTTTTGCATAACAATCAATTCCCTTAGCCTGGACTGCCAAGCTCCTCAGGTCTGCAAATACCCAGGAATTCCACTTCATCCAATCATTTCCAAGTCTTATTCCACAGCCAAGCACAGCCCAGGGGTGAAAGATGCAAAGCCTGTCTCTGTTTCATCCTTTCAAATGTGAAAGGGCAGAAGAGGATAAGACAGACAGTACTGAGAGCTTTTGCCTCTCAGCTATAGGTGGAGCTTCTGGGTAAGTAGCAAAATTCAGCTTTCAGCCTTTCATGAGCTCCCAGGAGCTGCCCCAGCCTTTCTCTAGCCAATCAGCAAAGAGATGCTTCTCTTTCAATCAGCAAGGTTCCAGAAAAGCAACTCAAAAGTCATCACTCTCAGCTGAAATTCATCCACATCTTTACTCTGGCTTCTTATAATTTCTCTCATATTCAGCTCACTCTCCTGTTTCTGCTGTCTCTCTTGTCCTACAGGTACTGCTCTAAGTTTCTCCTGCTGACTTGTTATCCACTCTCCTGCTGGTTTCTCATCTCCTTCCACTGCCTCAAAACAGATCTTTCTGGTTGTTGGTGACTGATCTATACCTTATTCGAACCTACTCACCACACAATCTGCTGCTTCAGTCTCCTGGGACATCTTCTGACCCCAGGTCACACTTGTGGAGGTCCAATTTTCTTGTACAATCAGCTGCTGGGAGGCTTTAAGGCTTTGTGCTCTGGCATAATCTTTTTATGGGATGGAAGAGTTCAGTGATAGCTCTTTGGGGATTTGGGGATTTTAGAATAGCAATCATCATCATTAGATATTTTGCAGGAGAGATAGGGAAATGGTCTGGAATAATTTAAATTCCATGTTAACCTTCTTTCTTCATTCTTCCCCATTTAAAGACCATTCTTCAAAGGAGAGGAAAAAATAGAAGCAAAATGAGAGACAAGTAATTCTTCCTTTTTTCTGTCCTCTGTGATCATTCCATCACTCACTCCCACATAGTCATTCTTGCCTTCTTTGGTCCTCTTGTCGCCGATACAGGGAAGAAAGCCTTCTGTTTTTGTTATCCTTAGTGGTCATCACAAGTGTAAAGTAATTATGAAGTTGAGAGATTGTAAGCTTTTATCACAAGATTTTGTCACTTTTTGTATTCATCTTTAGTGACCTAACCTCTTCCATGTCTTTTTCCAATCTAACTTGAATGATGAAACCATATAACATTTTGGGAGCATATTTAAAAATAAATCTCTGAAAACATTTAATATCAAAATGGGAAAAGAGAAGATTAATGAACTGGACATAGAATGTTTTTTTAAAAAAACTAGAAAATCAACTAAAATCCCACCTTCTACCAGAAGTCTTCCCTTACCTCTACTAATTCAGGAGCTTTATCTAATCGCTAGTGTTTCTGTGTTCTCTCCTCCATTTGACTATAAACTCCTTTAGGGCAGGGACTGTTTTTTGCCTTTTTAAAAATGTCTCCAACACCTAGCACAGTGCCTGGTAGGTACTTGGTAAAATTTAAAGCAAAAGACTACAGAAATGACAAGAACTCTTTTTTAAAAATTAAGAAAATCGACAAATCTCTAGCTAATTGGATCAAAAGAGAAAAGAAAATCGTTTTTTGTTGTTTGTTGTTGCTGAGTCTTTTCAGTTGTGCCTGACTCTTCATGATCCCTTGTGAGGTTTTCTTGGCATAGATACTGGAGTGTTTTTCCATTTCTTTCTCCAGCTCATCTTATAGATGAGGAAGATGAGGGAAGCAATGACTTTCCCAAGGTCAAATAATAAGTGTCTGAGGCCAGATCTGAACTCAGAAAGATGAGTCTTCTGACCTCAAGCATGCCACTCTATCTGCTATGCCATCATCCTGCCCAAACTAGTTGAATTCACAATTAATGGGGAGAAAATAAAAATAATTATTAGAAACGACTATACATAATTATGTGCTTGTAAAGCTGAGAAATTAAAGGAAACAGATGATTACAAACAAAATATGAAATACTAGATAAACAAGAAGTTAAAGCAACCGATTTTCAGAAAGATGTATTGAATAAGCCACAAATGAATTCTCAGATGGGGGGAGGTGAGGGTGGAGGAGTACAGAGGGGTAAGAGGGAGACCAGATCCAGATATATTTACAAATAAATTATATGAATCATTTAAAAGCAACTCAAACCTATATTAAGAAAATTGTACTCAATAGTTGATTTTAAAAAGGCATTCCAATAAACTCTGAGAAAAATGTATCCTTGTATCTAAAGAAGAAAGA
>CM053591.1:89994972-90032251 GCA_028646515.1 Pseudochirops corinnae
TTCAAAATCTTTCTTAAGCTGCTCTATGGCTTTTAGGCAGTCTACATGTTGCTTGGAAGCTTTTGGTGTGGGAGTTCTGACTGTGTTGTCTTTCTCCCATTCCATGTTTTGATCCTTCTTGGATCAAAGAAGGAATCTAGAGTTTGGTTGCTGTTCTTACTTTGCTTCCTTTGTCTACTTGTGTTGCCAGTCAATTACTTGATTTTTTAGCTCTGTGGAACTCTGCTTCCAGAGAGGAAAGTTCTGTCCCAAATAGCTGGGGTTTTTGTAGCTGCCGGAGCTATTGGGAGGCTGCTGCAGCCCCCACCATCTTTGGCTCACTGAAAATGCACCCCAGGACCACCACCCAAGACCACAATCTGGATCCAACTCACTCAATGCAAGAGCACTTAGCCTCTGAACAATCAGTTGGCCCCTCTGCAGTCTGCAGGCTGGGAGCTTTGTAGCAGCCACGTGGAGGTGGAGGAGGAGGCAGGGCCACTGCTTCTGCTGCTTTCTTGCTCTGGAGGCAATTTGGCCAGACTGCTTTTCTCCCCCAAATTCAGCTGAGTTCCACTGACCTTTCATTTAGTCCTTGTTTCTTATGGCTTGATAATTCTGGAAACTGCCACAGCTGCCACTGATCCACTCTCCTGAAGGCTCCAGCTGTGGCTTGTCCTGGCTGCCCCAGTGGCCAAGCCGTAGTTTCAGGCTGGGCTGGTTTCAGCTCCCAGCATGCTGTGATAAGCCCTTCTTGCTGAGCTGCCTTGAGTGGGAGATTTGTTTTTCTATATTTTTGTGAGATTTGGAGCCCTAAAATTTGTTTAGAGTCATATTTTATGGGTATTTGAGGTGGCTATATGGGAGCTGTGGAACCTTGTTGCTTCTACGCTGCCATCTTGGCTCTGCCCTCCTGTAAATCTCATTCTTAATCATGACAGGAACCTGTTAAGGGGTAAAGAGATAGGGGTAGTGGTGATGGTCAGCATAGCAGGTTGATTGATTTTAATGTGTTGGTAAAATTCTTGGTGCTGAATTATGAAGTTCTAACAATTTCAAAGATATAAAACACTTCACATGCTGTTGTGCAGAACTGAGAGACAAAGTGAGAGATGTCCTACTTTGACAGATGGAGAAACACAGGTGATTTTGTTCCTTGTGAACCTGTGTGTGATACGGCAGTCATTCAGCTTGGATTGATATCCTAATTTTATGTCAGTGAGGACAAGCCTACAAAAGTGATTACCAGTACAAAAGCGGATGTTCTGTGCAGGGCCTAAATAGAAAAAGCAATTCCCCGTTAATAGCAAGTTTCTTGAAATGTTCCCATTCTCAGACGACACTATACTAATTGCACACTTCAGTGACATCCATGGCCATTCAAAAGAGATTATCCTTGCCATTTTCACTGAAGAAAAGCAAAGTGGATAAAAGTGCATATTGGACAGATTAAGACGTGTAGCTGGATAAGGAAACCCAATGAGTATATTTGCTAATATACACATACGTGTATATGTACAAATATAAGCTTATGTGTATGTATATTGCACATTTCAATATCTGCACATGTACATGTATGTACTCATACATATATACACATACACACTGTAACACACATGTATACACAAAGGGTAGTTTGGTGGTGCAGTGGATAGAATGCTGGACCTGGAGTTAGGAAGACCTGAGTTCAAATCTGAACTCAGAAATTTACTAATCTTACGACTCTGGGCAAGTTGCTTAATCCTGTTTGCCTCAGTTTCCTCATCTGTAAAATGAGCTGGAGAAGGAAATGAAAACCACTCCAATATCTTTGCCCCCCTCCCCCAAAATCCCCAAATGGGGTCATTGAAGAGTCTGATACTATCGAAAACCACTGAATAGCAACAAATAAACAGATTAAACAGCTAAGTGGTTTAGTGAATAGTGCTAAGGACTTGGAGCCCAGAAGACCCCACTTCAGATTCTGCCTCAGAAACTTACTAGACCCTAGGCAAACCATTTTACCTCTGTCTGCCTCAGTTTCCTCATCTGTGATGTGGGGATTGAAATAGCGACTGTATCACAAGACTATCATGAGGATCAAATGGGAAAACATATAAAGTACTTTGCAAATCTTAAAAATGCTTTAAAAATGCTAGCTTTTATTGTTTTGGATACTGCAGATGAATAATGAGATGAGCCCAGAAGTAGGGAAATTTGTCCCAATTTCATTTAAGAAATTGTGCAGTGATTTCAATGGTCCCAAGCTGCTCTCTGCCACAAAAGTCTATCTCTTCAACACTTATCTTATTCAGATGATGATATCTGACTTCTGACTGACCTTGTCCCATCTCTTCCCTGACTTGCTATATTTTATTAGTCACATGACTTGGCATAATGGAGCTACCTTCTAATAGGAACAGCTAGGACATGCTTAATTGCATACAATATTTTACTCTTGGCACAAAATTTAAGAAAATAATAAATAGAATATATAATGAAAAACTATTTGGCTATGTTCCCACAGATTTTTCTTAGATATGGATACCTCCTCAGACAGTACTCTCCCCCAAATCCAAAATTTCTAAGAAAGATGCAGGTTGGTTTATTTAGAGCTCTAAAGCAGTTCCTCATGCAATCAGGTAAAGGAATATAGAAGGTAGAACACAATTGCAAACTCATGTAATCCAGCAAGGCCAATTTCAAGGTGAAGACTCAGGAACTGTACACCTGGTCCTTGGCTCCTCTTCCTCATAGCATGGGGAAAGGACTTGGAACCCAGTGCCTTTCTGCTTGATATTCTATCATTGGTAGGTGCCTCAGCAAACTCTTACCATGACTGATTCATTATTCATGGAACAAGAAGAATGGATTCATCTGTAGACCCTAGCAAGGAGAAATTTGTGGACACTCTTCTAACCTGGTATCTCTTTTCTCAAGTCCTTCAGTTCAAGTTTCTGTTGACCAAGAAGTTTGTTGCATACCTCTCAGACCTTGATCTTTTTCCACAATGTCTCTCCTTTGGATATCTCATCTCATCAATTCCACTTGTATACTCTTCCCTTCCAAAGTCAACTACTAAAGTCAAAGTCCAACTATTCCATGCAAAGGGTAGATAGGAGCTAAAGAATAAAACACATGGAAAATGGAAAGGACCAGAGGAACACCTTTGCTCTGTTGGGCAGATTTTCTTGGATAGATATACTCCAAAAATGGATAAGAAAAGCATAATTGAGGAGATATGGCTGGGCCATGACCTACTCTTGTAGAAAGTGTTACAGCAATATGATTATGCCCCCACTGAAACACTGACGTATTGTGGACAACTTCCTATGATGGAGAGGATGGTTAGACATTATCTTTACTATTAAGGAAGCCTGTTCTGTGACTAATGATCCTATAGCATAGACTTGGTAGGTAAAAAGTATCTACCTTTCTGGTTAACCCACTTGGCTACTGAATGGAATGCTATCGGCTTGTAAACCTGAGAAAGCTACATTGTTCATAATGAACACATCATCTATCTCACATGGTAGATGTGATATGATATAATAGACTCATCTCTGAGAATGTTATTTTCTTTTCTGTATGGTGATATTTTAAATGCTTATCTCAAGTATATAATTTATTTTTGTTTACTAATGAAAATTTTCTTGGCATACACATTATTTAACATATGCTAATATGTATGTGTTGGGGCAGCTAGGTGGCACAATGGATAGAGTGTCAGACCTGGGATCAAGAAGACTTATTTTCCTGAGTTAAAATCTAGTCTCAGACACTTACTCGCTGCGTGATTCTGGGCAATCACTTAACACTGCCTCAATTCCTTGTCTGTAAAATGAGCTGGGAGAGAAAATGGCAAACCATGCTAGTATCTTTGCCAAGAAAACCCCAAATGGGGTTAGGAAGAGTTGGATACAACTGAAACAACAGAACAAATATGCATGCATACATATATACCTACTATACATATATACCTACTATATACATACATATATAGTATCTATATACCCAGAACAGTGTATATATACACACATGCATATAAATATATATGCATGTGTATATATTCACACACATACACACATGTATATCCATGTATATGAAGTATCTGTTAAGGCTGAATGCATATCCTTTTCCTTATCCTCTCCTGTATTTTACACCCACACAATTCACTGACAAAGCACAAAGATCTAAGATAAATAGTAGAGACCTAGGCATCTTGACTGCAGCTCAGTAAAGTTTTCATCAAATCCCAGGCACTAAACCTATTGTATGCAATGTCCCCAACAAAACTAACTTTCGCTTTGATACTTTGTGGACATTTTCAACTTGTATTCCTGTGGTTTGCATTTGGGATGATAATTACTATTTAGCAAATACTTTGGTTTTTTTTTTTTTTAATCACATTTCATTAAAAAATCCATCTGCTTAGAATATAATGGTTTATGCCATAGCATAAGATGTTTAGAAGTCTTATTTTGAAGACTGTAACAATTTAGATTTACATAATGTTCTAGAATTTACAAGGAGTTTTTCCTGCACTGACACTGAAAAAGGATTTTTATGCCCATTTTATAGATGAAGGAACTAAGTGACTTAAGTGACTTGGATTACATAGGTTCCAACTGCCTGGGATGTGATTAGAACCCAGTTTTCCTGATTCCAAGTCTAGCAGTCTACCACTATAACTTATATTTATTTTACTCATAATATATAGACTCCCTCTTCTCATTCCCTACTCTCATGTCTCATCATGGTAGAAAGGTTGCCCTGAATTCTCCAAGGCTACACCAGCGAACACATGCTCTGTCAGGTCCTACCAAATTGGGACAGACTTTGAGTAACAGGCCCAGTAACATACAGGAGATGCCTGTATCAATCTAGATGTCTGAATCAATCTAGTGCATTTCAAGGAGATTCGCCACTTAAGGAGGAAAAAGTGAGGAGTAATTTTAGCTATAGCAACTCTTGAAGATCTTTTATGAAGAAGTTCAGGAATTGTGAGCTACATTGGTGATGGAATTTCCAGTGCTGGTAAAATTACAGGACTTTTGAAATGTGGAAGTATATAGGATTCATAGCTTATATAATGCTATTTCTTATATCTATGTGCATGATGCATTCTTATCATTAATCTTTAGGGCATATTTATCCTAATGTCACAAATGAGATCACTGACTCTGGAGATTTCTTCTTCAGGACAAAGAAGAAATTATCTTCAAAGTTAAGACATACATAAATCACATTTCATAATATTTAAGATTTACAAAACTAGTACAAGTATTATTATTCCTGTTTTACAGAAGGAGAAATTGAGGGTCATGTAGATGAAATTACTTTGTCTATGGTCAGACAGGTAGGAAGAATTACAAGTCCAACCAGGCCCCCTCTCTTTATGTCCAGTGCATTTTACCTCATGCGGATTTTTTTCAATATTATATAAGGGTTTCCCAAGTCCTTCTTTAATCATTTGATTCACAAAAGCCTTAATCTATTAATGCCATTAAGCATTAAAGAGTATCAATCCACTTCTAGTGACCTGGGATGAAAGCCAGTTTCACTACTTGCTTTTTGTGTGAATCTTGCCCAAACCATGTCCTCCATCTGGCCATACTCTCATACTGGTGAAGTGATGACCTGTCCCCTCTTTGGCTTCAGAAGTAACGGACTGTGGGATTATAAATAGTTCTAGAGCTGTAATGAAACTCAGAGGTACCTGGTCTAATCTCCTAATGACCTTTCACTTCTACATCTGTAAAGTGAGTTGGTTAGACTGTTTAAGGTCCCTCCTTAAGGTCGTTTATCTTTACGGTCCCTTTAACTCTTATTCCTAAGATCATAAAATCATAGGTCTAGAGTTAAATGGAACCTTAAATACCTTCTAACCCAACTACTTTTTTAAAAAAAATTTGTTTATTTTGTTTTGAACTTAAGAAATAAAGCAAGCATTTCTATAACATAGTACAATAGAAAAAGAGGTGATTGTATATGAAACTGTAAATCTATTATGTACAACTTGCTATCACTTTGAAATGTATAATAAAGTTATCATGTAACTTTCTTGTTTTCCCTTCCTTCCCTGCCCCCCCACTTCCACCCTAGAGATGGCTATCATTAGATATAAGCATGTGTGTATACATACATATGTAAATTATTCTATACATCTCTCTATCTGCAAAATCATTCTATACATCTGTTTATCAGTTTTTTCTTTGGATATAGATAGGGTCCTCCTTCATATGTTCTTTGTAGTTTATTTACCCAGTTCTTTTATTTTGCAGGTGACAAAACTAAAGTCTAGGGAGAGTAAGTGATTTGTACTAGATCACACAGGAACTAAGCTTCAAAGGTGGAAGTTGAATCTGTCTTTTGATTTCACAGCCAATGTTGTGTTACCAGCAAATTATTCCTTAAAAAGTTATTTTTTTTTCATACCAATGTGGAACCATAAGCTCAAAACTCCATTCTCAATTAATTCTGTTTTACTGACCCTACAGCACTCAGCCTGATGCCAAGTTGTTCACTCATTTCTTACTCTTCTCTTCCTACCCTTTTAACCTGGGCACAATTGTCAGCACTATCTTTTCCCCACCTCCATCATTATGCCGTTGATATAGATTCTTATGCCTATTACAAACTCAGCCTCTATAAAAAAATTTCCTGCCATTATATGTAAAAACAATTTTTAACATTTGGATTTTTTGGGGTAAGTTTTGAGTTCCAAATTCTATCTTCTTTCTCTTCCCTCCCCTCTCCCTGAGATGGAAAGCAATCTGATATAGGTTACACATGTGCAATCACATATCATATGTATGAATATGCATATATCATATACATGTGCAATCATATCAGTTGTTTTGTACAAGAAGACTCAAAGAAAGAAAGGAAGGAAAGAAGGAAAGAAGGAAGAAAGGAAGAAAGGAAGGAAAGAAAGAAAGAAGGAAGAGTAAAAGAAAAAGAAAGAGAGGGAAAAATAGTCTGCTTCAGTTTGTATTCAGACAACATCAGTTCTTTCTCTGGAGGTGGATAGAATTTTTCATCACAAGTCCTTTGGGATTGTTCTGGAGCATTGTATGGCTGAGAATAGCAAAATAATTCAGAGTTCTTCATTGTACAATATTTCTGCTACTGTGTACAATGTTCTCCTGTTTCTGTTCACTTCTCTTTGCATCAATTCATATAAGTCTTTCCAGGTTTATTTGAAATCATTCTGCCTGTCATTTCTTATAGCACAATAATCTAGCTGCTTCTTATCTGGCTGACAACTTATTCTTCTTTATCTTCAAATATGGCATTACTTCCCTTCTCTCCACCCCCAAACTTCAGGATATTCTTTGTACCCTGAATTGACCAAGTCCTATTCTTTACAAAACAGACACAATAGATGCAGTTGTGCATTTCAATGTAATCCTTTGCTATGTTCCCACGTTATCTTAAAGTCCATCATTTTCTATGCCTTTATTTGTTAAATGCCTTTTATTTCCCATATGGGTTGTCTCTTCTATAGGGGCATATGTTTAACAGGAGGTCTTGGGGATTTACAATGCTCAATAGATCTTAGATTGTAACAAATGAGAGACATTGATTGCTAATGAGCATTTAATTTTCAAGCAGAGGAAACCATGTAAAGTATGGTTATTTCTTGATTCTATACGATAGAACTAATCATCCAAAATGTTATTTTTAGTCATTTCTGCTAACTGGGATAATAACCACACTCTACCAGACTTGAAGTATACTTTCTCAGGCTCTGTCAAGTCCAGAGGAAATGATGACAGGAACAAAGGAAGGCGGAAGGGAATCATATACACATACCTTACACAAGCATATACATAATTTGAAATTAGATTAAACCTTTGTTCAACTAAATTTAGAAATTTCCTTTTTCACCAGTGAAAAAGACTTTAGCAACATTCCTTCAGGGATATAAGGTTTGGACTATATAAAGCAAGTGAATAGAGTGTACTTTTTGGCATCAAGTTTAATTTTTTTTTTTATCATATTTCATGTAGCTTATTTATATAACAGAATGTTTCTGTTTCAATAAAATGTACTTGCTCCCTATTACCTACACAGGAGTAAATATAAACTCAGTTTTAGTCCATCAATATCCCTTAAAAAATCAGAGTTTACTATGTGCCAGTCGCTATGCTAAGTAATGGGGATACAGAGAAGCAAAAACACAGTCACCACCTTCCTGAAGTTCACATGGAGACAATACGCAATCAACTACATGTGTATTTTCTATTCAATGTAAGTGGGAAGCATGGGACACTTGAGGATCTTTGTAACCCATCCCCAACCTACCTTTCCAGGCTTATCATACATTAATCCCCTTCATGCACTATAGTCCAGCTAAACTGGTATTCTTGCTTTTCCTCACACACAGTACTCCATCTTTCACCTATGTGCCTTTGTCCCAGCTGTTCTTCTCCTTGAATATTCTTCCTCTTTACTTTCACCTCCTGGAATTTCTGGTTTCCTTCAAGACTCAGCCACCTTCTGCATGAAGATTTTCTTGGTTTCCCCTTTCTTGTCAAGCATATCTTTTATCTTCTTTGTAAAGTGTTTTGTTTATACCCGAATATTGATGTCTTGTTCCTCCTCTCCAACCCCAGCTTCTCTAGGGCAGAGACTTTCATTTTCATCTTTGTCTCTCTAGCATCTAGTATGGTGCCTGGCATATGGTGCCATGGTTTCTTAATTAATGCTTGTTGACTGATTGATTGGAGTGAGAGAACTCCCTCTTTATTTTCCTCTATCAATCTCTCTCTTCTCTGATTTCATCTGGCTCTACCTGCCTCCTCCCTAATTCTCACTCCACTGCATTTTCTCATCTGAATTTTTGTCTCTGAATTTCCTGTTTGCCTTCACCATCTCTATCTTTTCCAAATCTTCTGTCACCAGACGACATTCAGAATCTTGGCTCTTGCCTCTAATCTTCCCGTTCTACTTTTCAGATCCCTCTTGTTCATGGTCTGTGTTTCTTATTTCTTTTCTATCTTCTGTTTACCATCTACTACTGCTGGCCATGACATAGAGTTGCAAGCATCTTAACATGGAAATTGCATAATCAAAAATAAGAATAGCTATTAGCACCAAGAAAAATCACATGGAGTATCAAGCTTCTGTAACTCCTTAAAAATTCCTCAATGAGGAATAGAATTAGTCCTTTTGGTCTCTGAGATTTTCCAGCTAGTTCCAGAGCTGTATAAAGCTCTCTTTGAATATATCCTTCTCTCCTTATAGTACTCCTTATTAAGTACTCATATTAATTACGGTCAATATCTCCTACGCATAACACAGTACCTTGTACATAGTAGGTGCTTAATTTTTTTAAATGTTGGATTGAATTAAAAAAACTCTGCAAAATTATTTAAACTGAAGTTTTAATAATATAATAAACAAAAATTAAATACACATATGGGACATTATTTTTAGAATGTTGTTGTTGTTGTTGTTCAGTTGTGTCCAATTCTTCCTGACCCCATTTGGGGTTTTCTTGGCAAAAATACTGGAGTGGTTTAGCATTTCTTTCTCCAGGCTCATTTTACAGATGAGGAAATGGAGGCAAATAGAGGGTAAGTGATTTTCCCAGTGATTTTCACACATCTACTGAGTGTCTGAGGTCTGATTTTTGAACTCAGATTTTCCTGACAGCAGGTCCAGCGCTCTATTCACTGATAGGCACCTGGGAGCCTCCATTTTTAGAATAAACCTTGGGAAACAGTTCCATTCTGAGATTATAAATTAGCCACTTAACAAACCACTACCAAAGCATTGATTCAAGTTTAAAGCTCACCACTAATGTAGTCTTTTGGATTTTGTCATCATGCCCTCAGGAACCTCACTATCAGGAACCTCATTAGCCTGCAAGATCATCAACCTTTGCACTCACACCTCCGATTGGAGGGCAAAGGACTCCTCAAAACTCCATTTAAAGAGAACATCTAGGCCAACCATCTCTTCATTTCCCAATGAAGAACTGCCAGTTTTTGAGGTTTAAATGATCACACTGAAATTTTACAATCAGTTCCCCATTTGAACTGTTTCCAGCACACTCCTATTTCTTCCCCTCTGGAGCAATAGTAGATTCAATATTTTTCTTAACTGTCTGTTGGAGCAGAAGGGATTAAAAATGATCCTACTCCTTGCCATTTCCTTGTTATTTATTTTCCTACTATGCTTCTGAAATGTTTTACTGTTTGACTTGTGGTTCCTCCATGATTTGTGGGCAGGTCTGCAACAGATGAAGGCTAGAGTCACATTTTTCTTTAACAGTGAAACTGAGTAACACAGGTATGCAGAACTGAGGAAAAGATCTACCACAAGCAAAAATGTGAATAGCAATTTTTTCTTGGGTGGCACAAAACCTTTTTTTTTTGTCAAATTTTTAGCCAATGAGAATTCATTAGCTCTATAAAGTCACCATTCAAAATGAATATAAGAATTGCCTTCTTCAGGAAGCATCAGGGACATGAATTTGTCAATCAATAACATACATTAAATATCTCATAATCCCTACAGTTCTGTTCTGTGTCTTGTGGCAGATATAGACAAAGTATAAGACACTTTCTGCTCTCAGGGAACTTGCAATCTAATTGTGTGAAACAGGATTAACACAAATGAAGCAAACAAATTATGAATAGTTCCAATTAAGAGTAAAAAAGCATATTTATTTTGACTGTAGCTAAAATCCCACCTTCTATAGGAAGCCTTTTCCAATCCTCTTTGATTCTTCTTTCTGTTGAATATCTCCAGTTTATCCTTCATTCCTTTTTTGTACATGGTTATGTGCATATTGTCTCCTCCATTACAGTGATGAAGGACTGCCTCTTGTCTTTCTTTGTATCTCCATTACTTAGAACTGTACTTGGCACATAGGGGATGCTTATTAAACTCTTGTTGACTGGTTGACAATGACCCTCTAAGGGAGGAATGCAGGTGCTAATTATCTCTGTTTTTGCAGATGACAGAAACAGGTTCAGATATGCCCAAGATCACAGAGCTAGTAAGTGGGCAGAAGTTGTCCAGGAACACAGGTCTTGTGGCTACAAGCCTAGTGGTCCCCATCCTACACCAAATTGCCTCTCACAGGAGAGGAACCTGGAAATCAATAGGGTTGAGTAGGAATCTCTCTGTTGAACTGAGAGTTTAAAAAGGAAAGGACACATAAAATATAATCAGAATGAGCACAGACGAGTGGTACAAAATCATAAGTTCAATGACAGGACTATATAAAATAAAAAAATATGTAAACAAATAAGGGGGCGAATCCATCAAGAAAGATAACAGAGAGGGACACAGAAATGGCTCCCTATTGCCTCTAGAATGACACAAATTGCTCAGCTTAAGTGTTTAAAGTCCTTCACAATTTGCTTTTAACTTCCCTTTCTATAGACTTAATTCACATCATTCTCCTTCATGCATTCTGTAAGCAGTTAATTTCAAATGAGCTTTTCTATTAATATTAAATGATATGCAACACAATGTACATAATACATAAGCAATCCACAGCATGAATAAATATCCATCAGATTAAAAAAATATAAACTTCCTTGGGCATTCCAACTCAAGCTTCTCCTATTTTTTCTGTCTCTTTTTGCTCTATCAATGCATTCCTCTCTGTCACCGTTCATTAATTCCCTTTTTGTTTATTTGTTTTGCAAATTAAACTTCTCTCCTTCCCAATTTACTGAGTCATATTACTGTCTAATGGGAAGCGGGGGTGGGTAGAAACCAAACAGTTCAAGATATGAAATACTAGAAGGGAGTATGGCGTATATAACAGGAGGAAGATGACTGCTTTGGGTTCAAATCTCAGCTCCATTACTTTCTGGTTGTGTGACTTGAGCAATTTCTCCAGGCCTCATCTATACAATGAAAGGATTGAACTAAGTGATTTCCAAGATCCTTTTCAGCTCTGATCACATTTGCCAAGCTTTGAGGCCTGTCACTTGCTGAACCATGCATGGTTTTTCATCCTAGACTCTTTGGTCTTTTCAAACACATCTGCTTTCCATATGCCCCCAGAACAAACAACAACAACATTACTACGTAGTGGTTAATAGCTGCCTTTTCTTCTTCTTCTATTTTTTTTTTCTGGGGAGTGACTCATGTCAAAAAAAACTATCTGGGAGGATGTGAGTCACTCACTCTATGCTCTGAGGGAGTTTACACTAAAGATTGGTGCAATTATCTCTCTCCCTGACATGACAAGAGCCTCAAGGATTGTGTGCCCTATTAAATGATCCTATGGAATGAAAGAGAGAAGTGATATGGTATGTGAGTGTATGAGTGTGTGTGTGTGTGTGTGTGTGTGTGTGTGTGTGTGTGCCTGTAAATTGTAGTGGGCACAGCTGTTCCAACCAAATTATAGGCATCACACATTCACATTGTAAGTTGAAATGAGAGAAATCACATGATGCTTTTAGTGGGTTATGGGCCAGGCATGTCAATGATGGAATTCTGGCACAAAGCACCTCCAAACAGACTTTTTTTGGGAAAAGCAAGAACAACTTGTTTCAGGGTATTTTTCTATTTTGATAGAGGTTTTATCATAGATCTAGAGCTAGAATGGCTTTAGATATCATCTAGTCCAACCTCTTCATTTTGCAGATGAGGAAACTGAGGCAATCAGGGTTAAGTGGCTTGCCCAGGGTCACATAGCCAGTATGGGTCCAAGGCCAGATTTGAAATTGGGAAGATGGGTCCTCCTGACTCCAGTCCCAGCTCTCTACTCACTGAACCACTTAGCTGCTTGAGGAAACTGAAGCCCAAAAATTTAAGTGATTTGATTAAGGTCACACAGGTAGTGATAGCAGAGCTGGAGACTGAACCCAGGGGCAAAGCTGGGTCTTATAGATCAACTGAATAGCTCTGAAGACCAGCTGTTGATGGGAATTTTCAGTCACTGATTAGGTCTAGGCCAGGTTTCTCCCAATCACTCTGTGGTTAGGCAGCCTATAACATCATTCTGATCAAAGTAAAGCATGGGATTACAGCTATGGTAGGGATGGCATATAGAAACACTATGTCCCCAAGATCCAAAGATAGAAAAATCTAAACTCTCTTATCTGCAACTATTGGATGTTCATACTGTCTTTGCAACAGGACAGAAGGAAAAGAAGAAAGGAAGGAAAACAGGAAAGAAGGAAGGAAGGAAAACAGGAAGGAAGGAAGGAAAGAACAAAGGAAGGAGAAAGGAAGGAAAGGAAGAAGCAACAAGGATAAAGGAAGAAAGCGAGAGAAGAACAAAGAAAGAGAAAAGAAAAGAATAAAGAAAAGAGAAAGAGAGAGAAAGAGAAAGAAAAAGCATCCGTTTTAAGTATTATCCCTGTCAAATAGTGCCAAAAAGAGATGGTTACATTTAAAATTTTTCAGAAGTCAAACCAAGAAGAAAATCTTAGGAAAGATAAACATTATGTCATGTTTCTGAAACCCCCTGATTATTCTAAAAGCAAACCATCTGCCTCTGATGATGGAACTTGGTGGATTAGGCCTTGAGGAATGTCGCTCTTTGTATAAATTCTGAAACACTAGACTTGTCCACAGTATTCCAACTCTATAGCAAATCTGTTACCAAGAGGTAATTTTAGAAGTGCTAGAGCTCTTGGCTCCTTCAAACAAGAATTCTAATTTAGAAAGGGGTATTTTAAACACAAAATAGGAAGGACGATACAAAACCTGGTATACTGCAAGCAAAATGCAATGAAGAAGAAGAAAGAGCATGAGGATATAAAGAGAGGAAGATGGATCTGATATCAATTTCTTTATGGAGAGCAAAGTTCCAAGATCAGTTTACATTGCCTAGAAGGGGAATTTTGTGATGACAAAGAAAATAAAACTTCAGATTATTATACAAATTAATTATCATAAAATGATACTAATTTGAATAATGCTTCTAACTTTTCCCAGGTCCTTTCCCAAATGTTAACAGGCATTAGTAGAAGCCCAGGCTTAGAATCCCCCAAAGGTGTTTGTGAAAATCTGTCCAGATATTAAAGATCTCTACCACATGGTAACAAGGAGAAAGAAAAACAAACAATTAGTCAGAAAAGAAACAAAGCAAATAAGATTGAGAGGATAAATAAAAGGCTGAAGAAACCAGCAGTATTTCTACCCTGTTGTTCGATGCTTAGGACTTAGGACATACTTTCCATTGACCCTGAAGAAGATACTCATATGTGTCGACTCTTCTAACTAGGACGTGAAGGCCTTGAGAGAAGGAACTGTCTCTCTCTTTTTCTGTTTGAGTCTTCAGTGCTTGACATGTACTAAGCACTTAAAAGCTTTTTCATTCGTTCATTAATACAAGGAATGAGCTTGGGTAAAACTAAGAAAGGTGCCAAGCAAGGCATATTTTAATATTTAATACAAATATAAGAGGTAGTATGGTATGATGGATAGCAAGTCAACCTAGGACTGAAGAAGGCATGCAAGCTGTGGGATTGTGGCTAAGTCATTTAACTCCTAAGAGGTTCAGCAATACCTCAAGATTGTAAGTTGAGGAAGAGTTGATGGTTTGCATTGGTAGAGGTATTGTTCTTATACAGATGAAATTCACAGGTCCAGACACCTCAAAATTATAAAGCAAGAGAATTTCCTTAAAACATTAAGTAGAACAATAATGAGTAGAATCCGTTTAAAGTATAAAAAAAGAGAAAACTGTGTGGTTGATGGCCACTCCCCTTGAGGAAACAATTAAACTAGAAGAGAAAAATAGGGCATGCTGAACCCAAAAATCTGTACCCCATGAGCAATTTCCTTTGTGCCAAGCCACTGTCATAGCTCCTTTTTGCTCTGATGGTCCTAACTGAGAGACCAGGCCATTTCCTCAACCGGATCTCTCCCAAATGATGCTTCTCAGTAGAATGTAGGAACTTGTTCAGTATAGGGCTGGCACAGAACAACATTCCTTCCTGTTTTTTTTTAAAGCTGTGAGCAGAAAGATATCTATGACCCATGAGAAATAGAAGACAGAGCAAGTGAAGAGAACTGTGTGTTGTGATCAAACAAAACTTGTGATAAAATCAACCTGACATATCAATGGCACATCTAATAGTAAATTGTAGTAATGCTGACAGTCTTTCCTGGTAGTCTTCTATTTAATTTCAACACCTACACTCACTGAAAATAAAGATCTTCTTCCCTGACTCTTGTCCCCTTGGAAAGAAGAGTTAAAAGATCCCATAATGCACATCACACAGCACAAAGAATCTGGAGACCCAAGTTGCACTTCCTTCACAATTACTGTGAAAGTAGAAATAAATATGTGAGCAAGGTATTTTTTTTTAGAACACCCCCTTTCTCAAACACATTTCCACAGCTTAGCAGAATCTGCCATGAAACAACCTTTGTAAACATAGTCCCATGATGCCCATTATTATGTCCTATTCAATTCATAAGATCATTCATCTCTGATCCATACATTTTACAGATGAGGAAACAGGAACCTAGAAAGCCTCGTCCATGGCCACATGTCAAAGCTGGGGTAGAACTTGGATTTCCTAACTGTGGGCAAACTTTTTTTCTACCATACCTTTGTTCCTTTCCCTTGTTTGTACTTCATCTCTATGAAATAATGGATTACAAGATCATAGATTTAAAGCTATTGCATGTCATCTAGTCCAATCCCCTCATTTTGAAGATGAAGAAACTGATAATGGTATGCTGGTAAATGTTTAGCCATCAGCACTGGGGGAGAAAGTACAGAATGCACACTTTATGTGTACTCTGCATTATTAATATTTTCCCTTACTTTTTAAAGTCTAGACAATCAGCGAAATAGCATCAGGCCTTAATGTACTGTATTTGCTGATTTCTGAGGTGTAAATGCTCGCATTAAAAATTAACCAATCTACTAACTATCTGCAAACTGTGCTAAGCACTAGGGATACAAATAGAAAAAATAAGAAAGTTTCTGCTCTCAAAGAGCAGAAGGAAAGAAAATACATAATGAAGACTTTGCAGGGTTATACCATATCTATGTCATGTCATGCCTGCACAATGCTATGCCATATCTATGTCATGTCAATGACATGTTTATGTCATGCGGATGACATGGCCACAAATGGCATGCCTGCATCATGTTACGTCATGTTCATCATTCAATGCCATATCTATTTTGTGTCAATGACGTGTCTGCAGCACATGAATGGCACACCCATGGCATGTTATGCCATGCCTGTCATGCAATGTCATGATAACACCCTGTCTATGTCATATGAATGACAAGTCTATGTCATAGTATATGGTGCATGTCATGCAATGACATGCCATACCTATTTCATGTTGATGAAAATGTCTGTGTCATGCAATGTTATATCATATATATCATGTGAATGTATTGTGCCATAGCTATGACATGTGTCACGGGAATGACATGACATCGCCATGTGAATGGCATGTCCGTGTCATGTTATGTCATGTCTGTCATGCAATGACATGCCATAGCTATGTAAAATTTTAGTAAAATATTTGACAAAATCAAACAGTGCAAATTTTTAGCATTGTAGGAAAAAAAAAGTCCTTAATAATTAGACATGGTTGAATGCACAATCATTTATCTTCATAGATAGTCACCTCTCTGTTCCTATAAATCCTACCAGTAAGAGATTCCTATTGAGGAAATGATTGGACCAGGTAACCTATGAGATTTAGAGCCATATCTAGGAATTTTGCCACTTATAGCAAGCACCACGAAATGTACCTGGGAAACCTCTAGGAGAGAACTTTGACCTTGTAACATAAAGTCCATTGGAGAAAGAGACCTAAGAGCAATGTCCTATACAAAGAAGTTACAAATTCTTTATGGATTTAAGACTCCACTGGAGAGTAGAAAAAATAGAATCAAAATGGGAAGGAACTCATTGAAGATATGGTCACAGTCAGTCCTCAAAGCTTTTTTTTTTAACCTACTCTCCCTTCTTTGAAATTTACCCATGTTTATTCACATATTTTCTAAAATGCAGATCACAGAAGTGAACACAATGTTCTAGATGTGATCTGACTGGGCCGTAATACAGTAGAACTATTACCATATTTGTTCTGAACACCATGCTTTATTTATATAAAATGAGGTTACATTGTATTTATTTGGCTGTCATATTAATATTATAACACAAAGAATGGAATATTTTTAACCAAGAGAGACTAGGTTTGAAACTACCTCTGACACTTACTTGCTAAATAACTATGAACAAGTCACTTAATTTCTGAACCATACTTTCCTAATATCGAAAATGGGTAAAATAGTTTCTGTAGTACATCTCTTAAAAGAATTAAATGCAGTGAGGATTAGATGAGATAATGTCTGTGAAGCACTTGGTAAATCTTAAGACATTATGAAAATGATAGCTATTATTATTGTGATCCTGCTCTCTCAACTTAGCTAGCTTGCTTTTAGGACATTAGATAGGTAGTTTGTTGCAAGACTCTTACTCAAAGCTTTTCCTACTTGGTAGAATTACTTAAGAGTTTATGCTCAGTTGTCAGGGCCCAGGGTCACCTCTGGATAAGGACCATGGCATTGGAATAAAACTTTAATGGAAAATAGCCAGACTAATGTTCAAAGGGGAAAAAAACCCAACATTATCATCTCTCTTCAAAAATCTTTAATGACTCCCCAATGAAATAAAAAAATTCATCCTATTAATGAATCATTCAAATGAACCTCACTTGTCCATCCACAAAGAAAAGACCAACAAGATGAAGAATATCTATTGCCCAAATTTCAACATTCATCAGAATAGACACCTTATAGACCTTGTCCAACAGTGTGTACATAGAGCCATACATATATGTACATATTTGTGTATATATTTACACATACGTGACCAAAAGTACATATAGACAATGAACTGACCCATAGTTGAAAAGGAGAAGAGCATGCTGGTTAACTTTCATGAAATTACAAGTCACATTTACTAAACCTAAGCTTTCCATAACAATAAAGATCAATCTTTTCAATACATGTATTTTTACTGATGTTGCTATATGTCAGAGAAATCTGGAACTCTATTGCCTCTGAAGAACTAAAAATAAGAAGAGAAGACACAGAAGGAAGTGGAAAGGGGCATAGTAAGTATGAGTAAGCTCAGCCAATGAGAAGCTCCAAAGAACAATAATAAGGGACGTCATTAAAAATTGTATGATAGATTGGAAGGATGGGATTCTCATGTGGTAAGAGTGGGAAGCCAAAGGGAAGACTGGAGAGCTCCATTGGTACCCTTGCTATATTAGGAGAAAAATAAGGCGGTCTTTAGCATATTGAATGGACTCTGTGGTGTACTTTTGGGACACCATCGATAAGAATTGCAAGGAAATGAGAAGTCATGGATGGGTTGTGACATGCATCATTTGAGGGACATCTGAATCAATGAGATCACAGATCTATTTGAGTGTCAATCAAAGCCCTCCACAATCTAGTTCTACTAATCCATCCTATTGCCTTGTGACATAGAATGTCTGCTTTGCTTAGGCCATTCTCATTGCCACCTGAACATATTTTCCAGATCTTTGTTCATAAAGTACAATAACATGTTCCCCATAATTAAAATGCTTTCCCCCATTCTTCTCAAATATGCCTCTTACCTATCCTTAATTCCCTCTCCATGAAGCCTTTCTTGACTATACCTGCCCACATCAACTTCTCCTTATGATCTCTTATAATTGTTATTGCTACGTGCTTTTCTTTAAGTGCTAAGTTTGGAGTCTGATCACATACTCTTATGCTTTTTAGTGCATACTGATTGTAACGATCTGTCCCAGGAGACATGGAAAATATCTGGTGTAGCTCCTCCATACCTAACACAAAAGGTCATTGATCATTTACCTTTAAACATGAAATACTCATCAATGAAGCTTCATCAATAAGAACGTTTACTAAATACCTAACACTAAACTGCACACTGGCAAAAACAAAAGCCCTGCCCCCGTGGTACTCATATTTTAATGGAATAGACCATCCACAAATAACTACGTACATCCATATTATTGTGTATGCAGCAATAATAGTAATAACATAGTGATATAGTAAAATATAGTAACAACAAATAATAAATAAACAGTAACAGTAAACTAGCTTTTATATAGCGCTTTAAGGGTTCAAAAGCTTGTTATAAATATCATCTCGTATCTTCTCATGACGATCCTGGGATGTAGGCACTATTATTAGACTCATTTTACATGGGAAGAAACTGAGTCAGACAGAAGTTAGTGACTTATCCAAAATCACACAGCTAGTAAGGGTGTAAGGCCAGATTTGAATTCTGGTCTTCTTGACTCCAGGGCCAGCACTCAGGTCCTGACTTCAGATCCAGGGAAAGGCTTCTTGCAAAAAGTGGAATTTGAGCTGAGTCTTGAAGGAGACAAGGGAAGTCAGAAGACAGAGATGTGCAGGCAGAGCATTTCAGGCTTGAGGAATACACAGACTTGAAACATGGACTGCCATGATCAAGGAACAACACAAAGGCAATGGCTATCTTTGGCTTTAAATGCAAGAAGAGGATTTTTGTTATTTGTTCCTTCAAATTTCACAGAAACTCTAGAAGGAAGGTAATAGCAAAGGGAGCTATTATAGATGCATCTTAATAATTCTTAATATCTAAAGCCAGAAGAGAAAGAAGGAAGGAAAGAAGGAAGGAAGGAAGGAAGGAAGGAAGGAAGGAAGGAAGGAAGTTCAGCTACAAGGCACATGGAAAGGCCCTGTGTTTCTTAGGATACAGCAGCAAAGCAAATGGTAATGTTTCCTATTTAGTGACATTTCCACTGATAAAAATCATATCAGTTTCTGTCATTGAACCATTTTACAATGCCAAGGATTTTGGTGGTGAGAGCTTTCTCCTTTGAGTTTTCAGTAGTTGTAGTTGTAGAATTTGCAGGAGCAAAGTCCTAACTCTGCTATTTGCCATCTGTGACCAAAAGCAAGACTCAATTCCTCATCTGTAAAAAGAAGGGATTGGGCAAGACGATTTCCAAAGTCCCTTCCACATTTGAATCTCTGATTTGTGACCCTTGTGTTTGACTGGGAAATTGTCTTTTCTGAAGATTTTCCAGGATCCTTCTCTATACCACCTCTCCCAAGAACCTTAGATGAGGCTGTGAGTCAGTCTAGTTGGTGCTTATTAGAAGTGTCTATTAGAAGGTGCTTACTACAAAGAATCATATTTCTTGGACTGGATACAGTGGATCAGGAAATTTTCTTTGACAAGGCAACCTCTTCACTACTTTCTAAGAAGACTTCTTCAAAATGTCTGACAGCAGTGCTGATTTTTATCCATCAATGCACCACTAATAAGTTTTGGCTCCTTCTTTAGGTCCTATTAAAAGTTAAAATTTAAACGAAAAGTAAGGGGAAAAAAAAAATCCATTGATGAAGAAGTTTATGCCCATAGAGGTATCATGCCAGAGGTATCATGGAAAGGGTGATGAATTTGGAGTCCAAAAGACCTGGATTCATATCCTGCCTCTATCACTAAGTATGTGATCTTACTTGAGTGACTCAATCCCTTTATACCAGAGAATTCTAAAATTTATCTAAAAAGTTAGGAATCCCCAAATTGATAAAACTACAGATCCTGCATATATTGACATTACATCTCTCTCTTGACATTACATCTCGTGACATTACATCATCACCCATTGGAAAGAAGGTAAGTGAGTTACTGGAAGGTTGAGATTATGATTTTTCTTGTCTTGGGAGAGGTAAAGATAAAGCTATCAAGTATGCTTTCTTTAAGAGTTAAATCACAAGCAGCAGAAATTAGTTGTTTTTCTTTTTATAGAATATAGTGTGCCTTGATTATTGAAATGAAGTGCCATACTTTTGGTTATCCCTGAGGAACATGAAATCTCTTATCCCAGAGGAGCTCCCTGAGCCAGCAAGTCTAGTGTTCTGGTCCCGGAAGAGACAGAGACCTAATGCTTCAGAAGAAAGGGGAAATGTTCCATAATGCACCTAAGCAATTCTGCTCAGCTCCACAGTATAGGGACAGACATTTCTCCCTGACATTTCTGATGACTGTTTTTTGTTCTTGTCTCTCTTGTTTTGCTGCCATTGTTGCTGGTTTGGGTCATAAAATGCCTTATATTCTTCTGAAATTATTTTTAATATGCTGTACTTTTGTAATTGTTTCTGAATAATATCTATATGAAGGGTTCTTGACTTTTTTTTTGTTGTTGCCTCACTCTCAATGAGTACCTGCAAAGGCCTTAGCCTAAAAAGACCAGGGTCTCCCATTGCATCCTGGGTCATCTGCAGTTATCCTCATGAATATCTGGTAACTGGATCCTGACAGCTCTGGAGGAGACAGTGAGGCCAGTGACGTTGCACAGCCCTCCATCTTTCAAATCAAAGTCAATTGCAAGTCATATTATCATTTCTTTGATGCCATGTCCTCTTCAAAAATGAAGGACAAGCACAACAACAAAATTTATGAATCCCCTTTCTGAATAACACTTTTAAATGTATAAAATAAAACACACAGAATTATAAAGGAAACCAATTATGTTGAAATTAAATTATTAGAATATTTTTTAAAAATTACTTTATAGACTCCAGGTTAAGAACTCCTGATCTATATCCCCCCCCCCCCCCCACATTGTTCTTATTATTACTGATGATGATTGTGATAGAATTAACATAGAACTTTAGGATTTGGAAAGTATTTTATGTATGTTGTCATTTGATCTAGGTGCTATTATTATTCTTATTTTGTAGATAAAGAAACTGAGGCAGACTGAGCAGAGATGACTATCCCAGAGACACACAACTAGTAAGTGTTTGAGGCCAGATTTGAAGTAAGGTCTTCCTGACTCCATCCACTTGAATTCTATCCTCTGTGCCCCCTAGAAGCCATTCATTCCTTCAGTATCTTTTCTTATCTAGTCCTGTTGTACCTGGAGTATTCTTTGCTATCTTAAAAAAAATAATTAACAATTTTGGGGCAATCATATGCTCTAGTTCTCCCTGTAACAGAGGATGTAATTTCATCCTGATTAAACTGGTTGAGGGCAGCTAGCTCTCCGTTAGTATCTCCCTATCTTGAGTGTCAACTCCCTTATGAGCCATTTTTTTGTTGTTCTTTTCTTTCTGTCCACAAACCGTGGTCACTGCGTGAGAAAACAAAAGGGTTGAGTACTTCTGCCTTCTTTCTGTCACATATTATCAACATTTCATACAATGTATCCCTAAGCATCCCCCACAACATCTCCACCAAATAGCCACTCAATCTCTCCTTGAACAATTATAGATGTGAGCAACTCATAATCTTCTGAGGTAGCCTATTCCATTTTTTATTAGTTCTAATTTTTTTACAAGTAGAATTTTATTTTTATTTATTTATTTTTGCTTTTTTGGAGGGCAGTTGGGGTTAAATGATTTGCCCAAAGTCACATGGCTAGTAAGTGTTAAGTGTCTGAGGCTGGATTTGAACTCAGGTCCTCCTGATTCCAGGGCCAGTGCTCTATTCACTGTGCCACCTAGCTTCCCCAAATAGTTCTAATTTTTATGTAATTTCCTCTCACATAGCTTTTATCTAGTTCTGTTCTCTGGCACTGACCCGAAGAAATCTACTCCTTATTATCTATGTTAGCTATGATTTCTCACGTTATTTTTTTCTTCTCCAGGCTTAAACATCATTGGTCCCTTCAATCAGTCCTTAAATGACATAGTTTCCATTCCATTATCAACCTTGCATTTTTAAAGGGTTTTTTAAATTTTATTTTTAATTTATGGAATATAATTTCACATGAAACTACAAATCTATTATGTATAACTTGCTATTTCTTTTAAATATATAATAAAGTTATCATGTAAATTTTCCCTTTTTTCACTCCCACTACCATTAGACACAAATATGTACATATATATATAGATATATAGATATATATTTCTGCACACACATATGTAGAATCATTTTATATATATTTCTATTTATCAGTTCTTTTTCTGGATGCAGATAGCAAACTGATAAATGGAAGTATGTATAGAAGTGACCCAATGAACCATCTATAGCTCCTCAAAGCCATTTCTAAAGTGTGAAGCACATGAGTACATACTTTACATGATCTCTCTAGGGGAAAATAAAATGAAATTATTTCCTTACTTGTGATGGTAATAATTCCACTTTTATTAAGGTAATTTAAGTATACATTAGATTTTCTTGGCTGCAGTGTCACTCAACTCATTTTGAGCTTTAAATCTATTAAAATTCTGACTTTTTTTCCTTGTATCTTATACTCTTAATATGCCTCCTCCACTTTTTACTTATGCAATTGATTTTTAAAATTTTCACAGAATTCTATATTTGTTTTTATATAAACTTCTTATTAAATTAATATTCTGAAACAAGTTAGTTGAGATTTTTCCAGATTTAAAATCTGTGGCTCCATGTGTAAGCTCTCCTTCCCATTTTTGTATCATTCAAAAATTTGATAATCATTCCATCCAAGTCATCTAAGTCACTGAAAAAAGTTTTGAGGCGAATAGAACTAAGAAAAGATTACTGAGTTACTTTACTCAAGACCAGGCCTCATAATAATATTGATCAGAAATAGATCAATTGTTACTTTATTTTTGTTCTTGACCTATTCTTATTTGTTGGTCTTTGGGTCTGGCCATTCAACCTTTCTGAATGGACTACATCCCCTCTCATGTTTGAGTGGACTTCATTCCACTATGGACTATAATTCCATCTCCTGTCACACTTTCTTGCCCAAATTGATACTGTGAGAAACTTTGTCAAAGACCTTTCTAAAACCCAGGCATACTATGTACACATTATTGTTATGGTAGTCCCTTATCTTTAATCTTGTAAATCTATCAATTAAAAAACTGAATTTATACTTGTACAACCTCTTCTTGAAGAATCCACGCAGGCTGTTAATCATTATCACTTTCTTTTCCAAAGAAGTCCTTTTCATTGTCCTTATCTTTCAGTGCCAGCTCCAGCTTGTATTTGGGCTTCAGCATTCCTGGAAAGGGGTAATATGTGACAAAGGTTACAGAGTGTATCACTAACACAAATTCAAAGCAAAAACAACAAAAAATACATTTCAAGGAATGATAGAATTGCAAGTATCTGAGTAAATAATTGAATGAAAAAGCACTTAATAAACACTTACTATGCACTAAACACTGATATACACGCAAACCAGTTCTTGCCCTCAAGGAGGTTACATTTTAATAAGGGAAACTATACACAGAGGGGAGTATTGGCTATGGAGGTGCAGTTGTACTGGGAAGGTGGGTGGGGATATACAAGAGTAGACTGGTGTACCCCATCCAGGAACAATAGAATACTTGATTTGCTCAAGGAGCATGGTATTGAGGCAGTTGGTAAAGAGGCTATGAAGAAGCTACTTGGAGAAAAAGGAGTCGAGTGAAGCATAGCTGGGAGATTCTTAATATAATTAGTATTACAGGAGAGGCAGTCAATAACAAGAAGGGAGGGGCCCCAGGGTTGAAATTCCTCCAGGACATGGTCTCTAGTTTGGGCCAGAGACAGTTGGGAGGAGACTGTGGAGGAGATGGCAGGAGGTGTTTAGCCAGAAAGGATCCTTCCTGATACCACCACTGGTGGCCATCCAAGTAAGATCACATTTCTAAGTATAATTCCTGAACTGACATGGCTTCTCTCAGGATCCCACACCACCTCTCTCTTTTTACTCCTCTCTTTTTACTATTAGGAGACGCTCTGTTTTCCAGAGCTAAGACCAAGCAAGCTGTGCTCTGAGCTTGGCATAACAACAATCCTTTGCTCTTACCCTCTGGATGAACACTGCTGCAACTACAACACAGAACTGATGGTCCCTGAACTTGAGCAAGCATAAACAGGCCCAGACATGAAGTCCTGCTAGGAATGGACTTTTTGTCACTAGACAACCTTGCTTCACTCTTGCTATTATGCCTCATCACTGCTGCTACACTACGTTGTTTGATTCTTTTATCTAGCCACAAATATATAAATCAAGGTTTATCCCCACTGCCTTGGGCCCCCAACTGGAGGAGTCCCCAACACATGTGTCTAATTTCCCTCTCCCAATAGAATAAAGGAAGTTTTTTGCATATAACTTGTGTGAGTTCTTTGGTATTTCTGGAGTTAATGGTGGTTGCAACACCTCTGTGACTCTTCGGTGATTTGTTACTAGGACTGACACTTCCTGTGGGTAAATATGATATTCCAAAGTGGTTCTAGACATAACCAGTAACCTAGGGGACACAATCAGCTACCTCATCCAAACTCAATAACTTTTTTTTGGGGAGGGGGGTAGCGTGGAGAAGGTGAATTAAATAGTCTAAATATCACTTGAATGGCAAGTATGGTTTGTATGGCCTTCTTATTTAGCCAACCTTACTTTAAAGAATGCCACATAATACTTGGACATTACTTGCTGATTTAATAAATCAAGTATGTCTTCCTACTACACACCTTAGGGAATCCAAAATGTTTTTCAAGCATGTTAAAATGAGCAAGTTAAGTAACATCTGACAATTGAGAGGCTGTTTGGAAAGGAGGTGAAAATAAAGAGAAGTCCACTTAACTAAAAGCATGTAAGTAGACTAGACCGTAGAGGAAGGTGAGGGAGGGGAATCTGGACTGTGGTAGTCAAGTAAGGTCTATGGAAGAAATTTAAATATACCAACTGAGACTTACTTGGAGTAAGTCAATGGTTTGGCGTCATGCTTACAAGGCCAAAGTCTATGAAAACCTATTTGTAGCATTTTGGACTTCCTGAATGGGAAAAATGTTGGATCTGAGGAAAAAGGTAAGAAGGAAACTTCAAGAGTAGAAATTAAAAAGACCTGTTATAACTAAAGATTAAAATTTTATATTGCTTTTAAAATTCAAAGAAAGGAATGTGGAGGTAGAATATATCTTGTATGTCTGGAATGTGTTTATGCAAGGGAATTATTTTTATAAATGAATAATACAGAGAATAAAAGCCACTAGAAAGTTTAAAGAATTGCTGATATACAAAAATATATCCAACCTTTCTCCAAATCCCTCGATGAACAAAGCAGGGCTGTTTGTGCTTTTTAGCTAAAAAAAATCTCAGTAGGCATGATTCCAGTCATGAAATCGATTTTTGGTGTTTTTTAATTTTTTGTCACCCTATGAGAAGTTTGGCCATTTCAGCAGAATTTGTAACGTATCTGTAGAGAAAAAAAATAATTATCTTAGTAGTTTCCTGGTGAATCAGATAAATATATAAGTGAAGATACAATAACTTAGGCCAAGAACATAGGAAGAAAAATTTACTTTGCTTCTATTTTGAGAGCTAAAGATACTTGTCTCACCCTATTAAAATTGGCTAAATTACTTACTACTTGGGTTCTGGCTTCATTTGAGCCATGATGTTTCAGGGATTTTACCCAAGTCATGTAACCAAGAGCACAGACATCTATATACAAGTTAGGAAATTGATACTGGACATTCTTGCCTAACCCATGTGTTTATATGCTACTTAGGATTTGTACATGTGTAAGATATCTATATCTATATACATACATAGATGTATCTGTATACATTCTTTGTATCATTTCAGCCATTTTCCCTTGTGTTCTTGGAACAGTCAGGGTTTAGGTCCCCAGGGTTGCTATGTTATTTAACATGTTCTGATCCTGAGCTGGCTGACTGCCCAGGAAAATACCAGGCAATTTCAATTTGGCAGTTTGCTTTATAGCTTTCTTAGGGACTGTAATGGTAATGGGAATCTGAAGATCTTCCCTGTCCCTTAATAGGCCAAATGTAATCACATGGAGCCTGTGGTGGGATGAGCTTGCTGAATGGATGGAGCAGAGCCCAGAAGAAGCTAAGAGTCTAAACAGTTAGTGTCAGGGTGGGGGAGAGGAAGAGAGGGGACACAGACAAGGAGACAGCTAGGCTTGTGAGTGTTTGTGTGAAGCCTTTGGAACAATATTGCTCTGCGGTGATAAAGTGTATTAACTTCTTTTTTTTTTTTTTAATAGCCATGCAATTTATTTCCAAGTCCATAGTAAAAATAGTTACACATAATAGATGTTTAACAAATGTTTGAGCAATTAATGAATCAATGGAATATCAGAATTTGGAGAGACTTTAGAAGTCAACTAATCCAATCACTACCTGAAGCAAGTGCCAGCCTTACTCACATGAAGAAATTATACTAATATAAGTACTAGTTACTCATAGTCCTTCTGAAAGCTATTACCAAATCCAATGGCCTTTTCTCAATGTACATTTTCTTTGACCTCTTTGCAGCCTTTGACACTGTTGATTACCATCTTCTCCTTATTTTCTTTTCTCTAGATTTTTGGGACACTACTGTCTCCTGGTTCTCCTCCTTCCTAGTTGACCACTCCTCTATTTCTTACTGAATCCTCTTCCAAAGTGTATTAACTTCTTTGTTGCTATCATGGACTTGGCTTTTGGTTTTCTGGTATCTGAATAAATGTTTTGCTTCTGTCTTCTTTATGGAGATTTTGGTATATTTTATGATTTAGAACTATGCTGGAATATTCATAGTTGCTGTCAGTGCTGTAAATATTGCTTGGTGATATAGGCATTTAGAACTCCAGGACCAAATCCCTGGGGTTATCTGAATCTTGACTATCTATAAGTCGTCTTAAGCTCTCTGAGTCTCTATTTCTTCATTAATCAATCAATATATGTACAAGAAGCTTTTAAAAGCACGTAGTATGTGCCAGGCAGAGTATTAACCACTGGGTAAAAGACCAATATACTTCTTGTCCTAAAGGAGTTTTCATTCTATGAGAGAGAAAAAATATGTAGACATAAAAATAAATACATAATCAGTCGGGGAACCAGGAAAGACCTCCTGGAAGCAAGAGGCACTTCAACATGACTTCAAAAAAAGTTGGAGATTTTATTAGATAGAGGTAAAGAGTGAATGCATTCTGAGTATAGGGGGACAAGACTGTGCTAAAGCTGAGACAGAAAATGGAATACCCTGTGTAAAGAAGTAGGACACTTGAGTTGTATGGCAGTGTGTGATGGAGCAGTGTGTGGAGTACTATGTAATTTTTTAGAAACTGGTTAACTTTGTAATTGATTAGATATGGGGGCTGAAAGACAGGGAGATAAATTGTGAGGTTACAAACCAGTAGCTTGATTGGAAGGATGATGGTGCCCCAGACAGAAATGAGGAAGTTTAGAAGGCTAATTTTAAGGGTAAAAATAAGGTCTGTTACAGACATAATGTATTTGAGATAACTATGAGATATCTAATTCAACATGCTCAATAGGCAGTTTCTGATGCAGGACTAGTTCTTAGGAGAGAAATGGGGGTGGATACATACATATATAGATACATACATATATACACACATACATACACACACACATATATATTTCTAGAAGATATTTGCATAGAGATAATATAATTGAACCTATAAGGTTTGGTGAAATCTCCAGGAGTGCTGAAAGAGAAGAGAGTAGAGACCAGGATAGGGCCTTGGGGATACACAAACATTTAGAGATGCCACATGGAACATGATCCAGTGAAAGAGACCAAGAAAGAATGTCAGATAAGAGAAGAACCCAAAAAAAAGCTGTTTGTTTTTTTTGTAAAATTTTTATTCATTTTAAACTTAAATACAAAGTGAGAAAAGGAAAAAAAAATAGCATTTCTTTGTACACAGCAGAACATAAGAGATGATTCAATGTAAAACAATGAATTTCCATTTCAAGAAAACCTATATAATAAACACTACACATTATTTTCAAAGCTACCCAGCTTTTCTTTATTTCCTTTTGGGTTTTTTTTTTTTTCTGTTGTACACTTTTTGCTTTTTTCCCCCTCCTTTCCTTCCCCCCTAATGAAGAATACAATTAAATATACATAGATATATATAAACATACACACATTTACACTCATATACATATATGTAAAATTCTACTATGCATATTTTTACTTGTCATCTCTTTCTCTGGAGGTGGATAGTATCTTCCTCCATTGGTCCAAGTCTTTCCATGTTTTTCTAAATCAAACAACTCATTACTACATAACAGTATTCCAAAACAATCACATCCTATCTGGGAGATTGTCTATGAAAGTTTCTTCCCAGTTTTCTGCATTCCTTCTATTATTGGCTACATTAATTTTATTTATACAAGAAATGTTTAATTTAAAATGATAAAAATTATCCATTTTACACTTCATCAATGCTCTCACCTTATAAGGTCTGGTCCTATTAAATCTCCTTCCTTTACAACTCCTGTTCCCTCCTCCCCCTTATCCCTGATGCCCCCCAGATTCTTTGAAATTCCTGACCTTTTGTTTTTCCACATGAACTGTTATTTTTTCTAACCCAATAAGATGATTTTTTTTTTTTTAGTAATTGTGATTGGGATGGCATTGAATAAATTGATTAGTTATGTAAATTTGTCAAATTTTTATTATATTGCTTTTACCTATCCAAGAACAATAAATATTATTCTAATTCATTAAATCTGACTTTATTTGCATAAAAAGTGTTTTATGTTTTAAGTTCATGTGGTTCCTAAATTTGTTTTGACAGGTATACCTTCAGGCATTTTGTAATGTCTAGTTATTTTAAACAGTCTAAATACTGAATAATATTGGTGACGCAGTATAGTTTCTCTAATTTTCTCTTTTAATTAAATCTACTTTAGCTTTAACTTTGAGTTCATGATTACTACCCCTGCTTTTTATACATAATCATTTCTGCTCTAGCCCTTTATTTTATCTTTGTGTATATTTCTCATTTTTATTGTATTTCCTGAAAGCAACATATTGTTGAATTCAAAATTTTAATTTGCTATCCATTTCCATTTTATGGGTAAATTCATCCTATTCACATTCTAAGCTATAATTACTTATTGTGTCTTTTCTTCCTTCTTATTTTTACTCACTATCCTTCTCACCGTATTTATCCTATCCCTCCTTTGCTTTTCTTCTACCTACTACCTTATCTCCTATTCCATAACCTACCACCCTTCTAAAAGTCCCTCTCTTATCCTCTTCCCCCACTCTATCCCATTATCATCTCATTTCATCTTATTTCTTTCTGAATTTAAAAGATTTTAAAAAAATTTAAAAGTCCAAGACTTTCTTTTAAACTACCCAAATAATGATGACTGTCATAAAGTACTGATAATATTTTCACATATTAGAAGTAAATAATTTGACATTATTGACTCTGTTATGATTGGTTTTTAATGTTTACCTTATATCTCTCCTGGATTTCATATGTCAAATTTTCCACTAAGTTCTGTTGTTTTTGTTACAAATACTTGAAAGTCTTTCATTTCATTAAATATCCACTTTTTTTTTTTCATTTAGAATTTTACTTAACTTTGCTGGGTAAATTACCTTTGGTGATAATGCCAATTCTTTTGCTCTTATGAAATATATTATCTAAGACTTATGGTCCTTAATCTAGTAGCTGCTAGATCTCGTGCAATCCTTATTGTAGCTCCATAATATTTATATTTTTTTCTTATTGCTTGCAATATTTTCTCCTTAATTTGAGAGCTTTGAAATTTGGCTCTAATATTCCTGTAAATTTTCCTCCTAGGTCCTTTTAGATGAGATTCAGTGCATTTTTTTCTATTTCCACTTTGCCTTCTTGTTCTAGACCTTCAGACCAGTTTTCCTTGATAATTTTTTGTAATAATGTATCAAGATTCTTTTTTTTCAACTAGAACTTTCAGGTACTCCAATGATCCTTTTATTGTCCCTCCCCTGTCTTCTAGATCAGATAGATGTTTCATATTCTCTTCTATTTTTTCATTCTTCTGATTTTGTTTTATTATTTCTTTGTATCTTATAATATCATTGGCTACCCCTTGCCCAATTCTAGTTTTCAAGGAAGTATTTTCTTCCTTAAGTTTTTGATTCTCTGCTTTCAGCTGGTTGGCTTTCTTTTCAGAATTTTCTTGATTTTTTTGGATTGCTCTTGTTTTTTCCCCTCTGATTTTTCCTCAGTCTTTCTTATTTGATTTTAAAAATCCTTTTAAAGTTCTTCCAAAGACTCTTTTGGGGTTTGGGGCCATTTCAAGGTTCCTCATTGAAAAAGGAATAGCTTTTTTTTTTTTTTAGCTCCATCATTTTCCTCTGAATATGAATCCAGATCTCTATCTCCATAGTAGTGATCTATGATTGGATTCTTTCTCCTTTGGTTACTCATTTTATTTTATTTTAGCAACTTATTATTACAACTAGAAATAGTTCCAAAGTGTTGAGAGTGATGTCCAGGCCTCAGGTCCTTCTCACTGTGGTTTTCTGACTTCTATCCTGGGGTCCTGAAGCTCAGCCTTGGGCACACCTCTCTAATCCTAAACCACAATTAGGGCCCCTAGCCATGCTGTCCTTCAAATGCTCTCGCTCCCTGTGGTCCCTTTGGTGACTCCTCTCTGTCCTAGAATTGAAACCAGGAACTCTGCTCTCTTGCAAGTCCCCACAGACAGCAGGGTCCCAGAGCCTCTGCTACAGCTCTCACCGGTCATGTGTTAGCTTTCCTTTCCCTCTGTCCTACTCCCCCCAACTAAACACAGAGCCCAGACAACGTCAGATCAGCACAGCTGTGCTTGTGCTTGGTGTCCCTTGACAATGGAAGGTCCTCCAATATTCTCCTATTCAGCCATCTGACCTTTACATTGTCCATAAAGTAAAAGTTCCTGAGGCTGAGACTGCTGCCCAACCCAATTGTCCAGCCCCCACCCCCCCCATTTGTTGTTTGTTGATCCTGCAGAGTTGGCCTGGAGGTGTTACTCTTCACTCAGAGCTCAAGTCTTTCCTGGAGTCTTAGGAGGACAACTGCTTTACCTCAACTCTTCTTTATTTCTATTGCTCTACAATTCACTGTGAGACAATGTTCTCTTTTTTTGTGGAGGAAATTTGGAGAGCTGAAGGTTTTCTAACCTACTCCACCATTTTCCCAGAATCCTCTCCTAGAGGGAATTGTGTTACAAAATAAAGTATAAACAAAAAAACAGAAAAGGAATTATCCTTGACAAAAGGTTGTTTAACTGTGCTAAATCTTAAAGAGTTTAAAGAAAAAGCAATCACAAAGGATGACAACTGAAAAAAAGCCATTGGCTTTGATAATTAAAAGATCATTGGTAACTTTGAAGAGAAATGTTTCAGTTGAGTAATGAGGTTAGAAAGAAATCAGTTAGTAAGAGGTTGAGAAATGAGACAGTATAAGGCTGCTATGATTCTGTCTGACCTTAAATCCATTATTACCACTCCTGAATGGAACTGAATATTCCTTTTAAGTCAAAGGAGAGGAAAAAATGTTGTTTTTTTTTTAACATTTAGTATATTTACTCAAATAAAAGGAGTTTTAAATGATACAGAACTCAAAATAATAGAAATCAAGATAAAATTTTCAAAAAATGAACATAAATTAGCTAGAACATTTCCAGTTAAGCATTCATTCAACTCTCATTCAGCTTTTTATAAACACACACAGAGGCTTGTGAACCCAGCTACACATGAACCCATGCACATGCCCAGACACACATACACACACACACTCACTGATTCTGGCAAAAATCAGGGGAAAATATCTTCAAGTTTTTCACACTGTGCAAAATAGGTTACAAAACCAATATTCTCCATGAATGTACAACCTCTGATTCCATTCATGTACACACAGCTGTTTTTTTAAAAGATGTAAGTAACATAATACAATGCAATGGCTTTTTCAAATGTAATAATAATTAAGTCTTCACACTGTATCTCAGTATGAAAAAAAATATCCATTATTGACTATGTGGCTTAAACATTTTTTCAACATGATCACAAAATAGCTACACACATTTTTTTTTAATGAAACAATCTTAAAAATATCAATGGTGATTGGTCTTTGTGGTGCCTAGTAAAATGTCTTAATCCATTTTATCTTTTCATGTTGGTATAAAACGACATTTTTATGCAATATGAAGGACTGCAACAAGACACAGAAACAAAAACTTTCCCCCAAATCACCATACAAATATGAATTGCAGCAACAGCTTATAATTGGCATAGTGTACTTTCACCTCACTGAAATAAAAAAATGCTCCTTGTGTATATTTTCCCACTTCAATGTAAAGTAGATTGTTAGGGTTTCATTAAATGGAATTTTAGGAAGATTCCACTTCCTTTCTTGGTTCATACTTCTTAGAAGAGGTCTCTTTCCGGAAGCTACAATGTCTAGACCCTAGACTCTAGGGATATTCTGAATGAGGAAGTCTTCTCAATGACACTTCTCAATGCAATTGTAATGAATCTATACCCTTAGCTATATTACAAGTGTATCCTGGATCCAAAGTAAGATGGTTTTTCTTGTTTCCACAATTCATTGTCCACAATAATTGTTGTTTTTTGAAATATGAATGTTTCCATCCTTTCTAGTTTCTGTATCACCAGATAGTACTGACATTCTTTTTTTCTATGATTGCTTGAAGCCAGTTCAAACCAAATATTACATATTCTTCAAATTTGCTTTTAAGCAGTTATTTTATTGGAGACAATAGATCTATATATCAGCCAAATGAAATACACTAATTTTCTCCCTGTAAATTACTAGTGAGCATAGAAAGGGAATCTGCCACCATCCTAAGATCTTCCGTCCTCACCAAATAGTCTACCAGTTTACTTATGCTTCATTTCCTCCAAAAAGTTAAAACTATATTCAACTTTAAATGTCTCTTGAAAGGGACTTTGTGACATCATTTTGTGGTCCTGAGAAATGTCAGGTTTCATTTTCTATCTTAGTGGGCTTCCAGTGTCATAATTTTTTAAATCCTGCAGGCTTGCATTATGGCAATACCTTCTCATTGGCAGCCTGAACTGCCTAGAGCTTCTCCAAGAGCACCATTCAAAAGCAGCCTAGTGGCAAGGTGGGAAAGGAACTTCCCCAGGGCAGAGGATACCAAAAATAATAGTATTAATAACAGTAATAAGCATTTATTTATGACTGTAAGGTTTGTAAAGTATTTTACAAGTGATTTTGTTTTCCCAACTAACAAAATGCAGGTACAATTATTATTCTCCTTTTATAGATGAAGAAATTGCAGCAGATAGAGGTTAAGCGACTTGACCAAAGTCACATAGCTAGTAAGGATCTGAGGCAGGATTTGAACTCATGTCTTCCTAACCCTAGATCCATGTGCTTTTGAGCTAACTAGGTGATGCCTATGATATACCAAAGCATGATATTAATCACTTGATATATATGGGTGAAATAAAATCATATTGCCTCCAGTGTAAAGCACAGGAAATAGTTATTTTATCTTGTGGAACAGGTCTCCAGGTATATTAGGATGTCATTTGGACTAAATAAGTTTAAAAAGTTTCCCATATGCACTAGGAGAGAATACAGGTTTTGAGCTGGGATTTGAGGTCAAATTGAACACAATGGATGAAGGCAATACTTACAAATACCTTCATCTTCTCTAGGTAAGATACACTAACCATAAGGTTTTTAAGGAAAAACCTAAAGTTCTGAATATTAAGAGACTGATTAAGGTCCTAAAGACAAAGTATGAAAGATTTTTAGAGCAATTAATACTTCTGCATTACCAGTTTTGACATATATTTTTACATGACAACGGATGTAAAAAGTGTTCAAATTAATGTACAATTTTCACCAAACATAGGGTTTATTACTCTAACACAGCTTTGGAAAGATTAACCATTCCTCACAAAGGAGGATAAGATAAATTATTATTTTTCCTCTTATATTAATAATCGAGTAATGGGGGTATGATGGGGAGAGGATTTTTTTTCCTATCTCTTCATTCAAAGTCTAGTAGTTTCAAGGGACATTTCTGACCCTGCCCAAAGAATTCATCCCACCCAAACCATCTTATCTAGGTGGAATTCTTACTCTACCATTATTCATTGTTCACTGACTGGGGGGAAGATAGATCCTTTTGTACAGATTGCCAAAGGCAGGAATGATCTGGCTCAGGGGTAGGGAGCCTGTGGCCTTGAGGCTACATGTGGTCCTTTTGACTGAGTCCAAGTTTTATAGAACAAATCCTTTTATTAAGGGGATTTGTTCTGTAAAGTTTGAATTCGGTCCAAGGTTGACACCCAAGGACCTAGAGGACCACTTGTAGCCTCTAGGTCCCAAGTTCCCCATCCCTGGTCTGGCTTGATATGAAGCTCTCTTTATCCATGAGTGACATAATCAAAGTCATGGCTCTAGCCTCTCATTAGAATAAGCTCACCTTTCATCATAATATTAATTCTCTCATTAATTGCTAACCAATCAGAATGATTTCTGTCTGCAGAGTCACTTACTCTTCCAAGGGTATACAAGCATGAGTGGCCTCCATGATTCATTTTTGAATTATTAAAATTAAATGACTGGGGGGCGGAGTCAAGATGGAGGCATAGAAGCAGGAAAACTACAGCTCCCCCCATAACCACCTCAAATACCTATAAAATATGACTCTAAACAAATTTTAGAGCTCCAGAACTCACAGAGTGACAGAGAAACACATCTCCCGCTGAAGACAACTGGACAGGAAGGGTTCATCACAGCACAGTGAGAGCTGGAATCAGCCTGACCTGAAACTGGGACTATAGCCCCAGGGCAAGCCACAGCTGGAGCATTCGAGAGAGTGGATCACCAGCAGCTGTGGGAGTTTCCAGAATTATCAACCAATCAGAGCCAAGGACAAAGTGAAAGGTCAGTGGAACTTGGCTAAATTTGGGGGAAAGTAGTGGTCTGGCCGTCTGCCCCCAGGGCGAGAAAGCAGTAGAAGGTGGGATCCTGCAGCCACCTCCACGTGGCTGCTTCAGAGCTCCCAGCCTGTAGATTGCATGGGGGCCAAGCAACCATTCAGAGGCTAAGTGCTCTTGACTTAACCTGCCTGGTTTGGGATCTTGGTCTTAGGTGGTGGTCCTGAGGTACATGACAAGTGAGCCAAAGCTGGTGGGGGCTGCAGAGACAGTGGCTGCCTAATAGCTCCGACAGCCGTGAAAACCCCAGAGATTTGGGACAAAGATCTCCCCGCTGGAAGCAGAGTTCTACTGTGGCTCAAAAGTCAAGTTAATTGACTGGCAAAATGAGCAGATAAAGGAAGCAAAGCAAGCACAGCAATCGAACTTTAGATTCCTTTTTATGGAGACAAAAAGGATCAAAGCATGAAATGGGAAGAAGATAACATAGTCAGAAGGCAATGTGAAATATCTCCTTGAAAAAAACACTGACCTGGAAAATAGATCCAGGAGAGACAATTTAAAAATTATTGGACTACCCAAAAACCATGATCAAAAAAAGAACCTATAAATCATCCTTCAAGAAATTCTCAAGGAAAACTGCACTAATATTTTAGAACCAGAGGGCAAAACAGAAATTGAAAGAGTTTAGCAATCACCCTTGAAAAAGATCCCAAAAAGAAAACTCCTAGGAATGTTATAGCCAGGTTCCAGAGTTCCCAGATCAAGGAGAAAATATTACAAGCTTCCAAGAAGAAACAATTTGAATACTGTGGAAACACAATCAGAATAACATAGGATCTAGCAGCTTCTACATTAAGGAATTGAAGGGCCTGGAATATGATATTCCAGAGATCAAAGGAGTTAGGATGGAAACCAAGAATCACCTACCCAGCAAAATGGAGTATAATGTTTCAGGGGAAAATATGGTCATTCAATGAGGGAGAAGACTTTCAAACATTCTTGATGAAAAAACCAGAGCTGAAAAAAAAGTTTGACATTCAAATACAAGAAACATGAGAAGGTAAACAGGGAAAAGAAATCATAAGGAACTTATCAAAGTTGAACTATTTATATGTCTACAAGGAAAACAATAATTGTAACTTATAAAACTTTCCTCAGTATAAGGATAGCTGAAGGGAATATAAATGTATATATATGTATACATACATGTATGTCTATATAGGAGCATATATATACATATGAATACATATCGGAGTGTATGTATATATGTGTACAGATATGCATGGACAGAGGGCACAGAGTCAACTGAATAGGAAGAGATGATATTTTCAAAGGTGAAATTGAGAGGTGGGAGAGGAATATAATGAGAGGTGACAGTGAGAAACGGAATGGGGTTGTCTCATATGGAAGAGGCAAGGAAATGGAGGGGAAAAACAGGAAGGCAAAAGCGAGTGGGATAACGTTATTCTCATGGAATTTGGCTTGGGGAGGGAATGACATACACTCTATGTTGGATATCTTGCCCTATGGGAGAATAGGGAGGAAGGGGATGAGAAAGGGGTTGATGGAGGGGAGGGCAGATTGGGGGGGTGAGTTGTTAGAAGCACACACTTATGTAAAGGGACAGGGACAAAGTAGGGAATAGAACAAAGGGGAGGGGCAGGAT
>CM053591.1:90032351-90052076 GCA_028646515.1 Pseudochirops corinnae
TATATATATATATACACATAATATTATATATATAAATTATATATAAATATTATATAAATATATATTATATATATGTATAAAATTATTATTATTATTATTATTTACATGCAACTGGGAAATAAGATATACAGGCACTGGGGTAGGGAGATCCATCTTGTTCTACCAGAAAGTCAGAGGGGTGATGGGGGAGGATGTAGGAAAGAACAGATTGGGGGAGGGAGTATACAGTGGGATTGTTGTTTTGGGGTGGTGGGGAGGGGGAGGATGAGGAGAAAATTTGTAATTCAAAATCTTGCAGAAATGAATGATGTAAACTAAAAATATACAAAAGTTAATTTAAAAAAGTTAAATGACCACTATTTTATTAATTATCTGCTAACCATAATTAATAAAATTATTAATTACTCAGAAATTATATCTCTCAAACTTTTCATTCATCACAAGGGTGAGGATTGATAGATGATTTCAGTGGACACAATAAACCAGTTAAAATGTACAGAAATGGTTTTTTTTAAACGAAGTTGACTTCATACAGGAGATTGTTTTATGTAACCAAAGAAGTATTTTTTTTTAATGAAGCAGTTAAAACACAATAATGGATTTTACAAAAATGTGTTGTAAATAGTTATTCCAATAGTGGAAATAAAGGTGTTCGGTAGACAATATCCACATGAACATAATCCATAATATATTGACAAAGAAGCATTGAACAAATAATGGAGTCACACAGCTTCATTGATGGAAATGGAAGGGTTAGGATAATGACTTAGAATCAAGTCATTAGCATCAGAAAATAATAGGAAGGATTGTTTTTAAGGAGTCTGGACTTATTGGTAGATGAAAGTTATGTAAAAAAGTGGTAGAAATGGCATCATATCACTATACATTACACAAATTTAAATACCTAGAATCCATACCAGATACCTTGAAAAACATAATTAGGTGGTTCAAGTTAAATATCAACAGTTCACTATTGTTTAAAAACTAGTAGATAATAAATTCCCAGAGAAATAAATACTAATCTTCAAATATCTGTTAGAATTCAGTAAATAAACTATCTTGGCACCAGAGAATCATTAAAGACAATTATTGTGAGCAACCATCTGGATATAACATTGATCTATAGACATTTAAGAATGATATTTTTAATAGATGATACTATATCAAATCTTCATAATATTTAAACTACAGAGAATTGAGAAACATTCATAATATAAAGACCTGGCAGAAGAAATCAAAATTGTGTGGGGAAAAGCTGTCACTTATCAACCTCATCATCTTTTTGGCTACTAGAATTATTCTTAATATGCTTTCAGGGGACTTTCGAGAGAGAAGCTTACATTCCAATATTTTTATTTAATTTGTCCACCAGTGGAAAGTCCATAAAACAATAAATTTTAAGGAATCATAGTGTTATAGCAATTTGTCCCAGGACTATTTCTCTCTGAACCCCATAAAAAATGAGAAAAAAGTTGGCTAACAGTAACAATAAAAATAACCATCCATATTAAAACAACAATAATGATGATCCATCTACTTAGTCTAGATATTCAGATATCACTGTGACCTTAAACCATCAGTGTGTTAGGGTCTGGCCTAATGGTAACATCCTCTTAGTCCAAATTCAATTAAGTGACAAAATGCGACCCATGCAAGACATCAAATAGTTAACACAGCAAGGATATGCAATATGTATACTGGGGAAGTTAACTTCTCTTGATGTGGCCCCTTCATTTGCATTTGAAAAATTATCTAGTCAGCAGGGCAGAGTACAGTGATTCACATGATCTTCAGAAATCCATTGTGGGATGATTCCACCTGAGTCAGACTTTTTATGCCCACTGGTAATCAGGAAGCGTCATCAAGGGAGGCTAAGTGAATCAAGTCCAGGGACAGCTTTGTTGCTTTTTAGGGAAAACTAATTCCTAATACACTCTCCCTAGTTGGTCACTTAACCCTGTTTGCCTCAGCTTCCTCACCTGTAAAATGAGTTGGAGAAGGAAATAGGAAACCACTCCAATAACTCTGCCAAAAACCCCAAATGAGGTCACAGAGAGTTGGACATGATTGAAAAAAACCTACTTAACAACAAATTCCTATTACCAGGAAATGGGGCAACCCTGGTCTTCACACAAGGTGGTTCAAAGCAATTAAAATAAAGCACTGATAAATGAAAAAAGGCTATACAGTTAACCAGTGCCAGATAATTTTGATGACCGCTGCTTTATAAAATGATTTTAGATCTGGGAGAGCTATTATCTTTCCATTATTTCTGTTTACTTACTTCCTATGATATTCTCTACATCTCGTTCCTCAATGTTAATTTGTTTGGACCTAGTCGTTTTCATGTCGTGTTCTAATTAGATCTTGAACTCCTTGAGAACAAGGATTGTCTTTAGCCTTTCTTTGTATTCTCAGCGCGACGCATATATACACTAGCACAATGACTGGTATATGGCAGGTACTCAATAAATGTTTGTGGGCTGATTTACTATTTTGCCTAACTCTACAACATGTCTCTGTGTAATTTGAATAGAATAGCAATGAACAGTTAGTCTTTGTAAATTACCCTCTCTAGTATCATTATTTTTTTTCCTGTGGACAAAGTCCAATCATGAACAAGTGATATCTCAACAATAACCTGAGTCATTCTTAATTTCTTTAAAGCATGTTTTCAATTCTATTTATATCTTGGTAGATCCACTTTTGAGTCCTGTATTCATTGTGTAATCTTAACTACAATTTCACTTTTTACTTTTTTCCTTCTGGATTTTGTTATTGCAATACAGAAACATGAATTCTTTTGGGGGATATTTATTTTGTATCCTTATCATTTAGTGAAGCTATTATTTCTTTGCCGAGTCTGTTTATTTTTTAAAAAAATTAACCATCATATTGTCTGCAAAAAAAGGGTGATTTTGTCTCATTTTTGCCAGTGTTGATGCCTTTTCATTTTATTATTGTCACTAATATTTTTAGAGCTGTGTCACATAATAGTGGGAACATTCTTGCCTCACTCTCATATTTATTGGAGGGGGGGAGATTCTATTATTTTCTCGTGGCAAATTATGCTAACTTGTCATTTTTAGATGGATTTTTTTTTCATCATTGTAAGATACTCTCTAGATTGGATGCTTCCTTGCCTCCTACCTCCACCCTCATTGGCTTGAAAGAGTGGTCTGACATTCAGCGTTCTTCTGAGACTTGGGTTTTTTTGCTTACCTTCCTAGTCAAGGAATGCTTGTGAGGCTGGGGCAGGGGTGGATTACAGTTCAGCAGATGGTATTACAAAACAGAAATTTCCTAAAAGAGAAGAAGACGAAGGCAAAAATTAGAGTGGCAATGGGAGAGAAATGCTGTGATTATGATATTAGGGACTTTGAACTAAGGGTAGATAGAGAAGTCTTATTTCTCATGGCTTTCTCTCAAATTCTTCCACCAAATAAAATTTTATGATCTATTCTCTGGTTGCAAATTATCTTTTCATCCTGCTTTTCCTCTCACTCTATCTTTGTCTCTTTCTGTTTCTGTCTGTCTCCCTCTGCTGCTCCCTGCCTACCCTCCTCTCTCTCTTAAACTGGGTCTCACTATCTTGCTGTCCCACTCAGGCTGGAAGTCATAGGCCACTTTCAATACTGGTCAGCATATAAGCTTTCCCCTGCTCTGTTTCTGATCTGGTCAGCTCAGAGACCTCAGACATATATGCATTTCATTGTACTTAATTTTAAAAGTGTACAAAGAAGGTAGTGTTACCAGCTGAGGTGTGGGGTGTAACTTCATTGAATATAAACCTGGAACTCTCCCTTTCCTTCACTGGTGATTTAAATGTCACCTGGGAAAGTGAGAATGAAACAATATTGATTTTATCTACTTTTCATAAACAACCTGTAAATCTCATAATTGATAGAGAATCTAGGTTTTTTTTTTCTTTTCCTCTAGATGGAACCTCAGATGTAATGACATAAGTTCCCCAAACTGAGCATATGTACTATCTTCAGTCTCAAGAGAGAAGGAGAAAATAGTGGGAAGCAAGGATGGGATTAGAAGAAAAAGTGTTTTACCTAAGTTTCTCACAATAGGCAGAGATGTGGTGGTCCATGAGGATTTTGATTATGCCCCATTCTAGAAAGGTGGGGAGAATCAAGAGGACACAAAAAACTGGCCAAAATATTGATATCTCGTGGTTACGTTACTAAAAATGGCTTTTCCATATTTATGGTTTGTAGAGTTTTTAGCATAAATTGATGTTGTGCTTTGCTAAAACTTTTTCTGTGTCTAGCAATATAATCATGTGATTTTAGCTATAATTATTTTTCAGTATGATTAATTATTTTATAGTGATTGTTTTCCTATTGCTGTTTGCATCCAGTACTGTTATTAACAATCCAGTTTGGAACAAAAGTAGCTTTCATTGGGTAGCTGACATCTACACCTCCTGGTTCTCTTTCTCTCAATTTACTCTATCGTAGATATTCTTAATCTATTTTTTGCATCATAAATTCCTTTGGTAGTTTGGTTAAGCCTATGGATCTTGTCTCATAGTTATGTTTATAGTCTACATTCATAATTAAATGAAACACAATATTTTGGTTAAAGCATAATGAAAATAAAGATGTGATTCCCTTCCCATCTAGGTTTAAGGAGTCCCTAAATCTATCCATGGACCTCACGTTAAGAACCTTTGTCCTAGCACCACCCTGTAAGTGATGAACTTCTGTTTCCACAGAACACATCACATGTAATATAAATCAGAAAGCTTTTCTTTTTTAAAATTTTACTGTGGAATCCAGTAAAACAAATGTATTGGAGAGAAAGTCTTGGGAATGTTGATTAGCACTTCACTCAACAGGAAGTGGGTGCCTACTTTTCAGCATATCTAAAGGCAAACAACTCCTTCCTTATACTTTGGGTCAAATCCACAACCCCAAAGGCAGGTGGAGAACTTCATTCCACCACACTATTTTGAACCTTAGAACTCTTCTTGCATTAATGGTGAAGGAAACTTAAACATCCTGGGTTTGGCATCTTATAAAATGGGAGAATTCCTTTAGAAGAATTTATGACATCATTCTTTTACTAAGTAAAACATAAAGAAAATAAGAAATGTGGTTGGAGTGTAGACCCACATGGGGGTGGGGTTTAGGTGGTTTTTTTTTTTTTCAGATAGGCTTGAAGTGCCTAGACAATGGGAGACAGGAGGGAAATTCCACTTGGTAACAGCATTAAAAAACTTGCATTTGTCTGAGAAAGCATACTTCATTCAGGAGTTACCCATTCATTTGGAATGAGTGAATATAAAATGAAAAGAAAACTTTCATGATTTCATGAGTATTATTTTTTCTAGAGAGAGCACGTTTCTCACAACCCCATAAAGATCCAGTCTATGACCCCTCTTCCTTTCGTAATGGGGACAATGCCTTTATTAAGCAGCCCCACTCACAGAAATTGAATAAAGAATTGTTTTTACACTTTTACTATATTCTATATTGGGAGAGCCATACTTATCAAATTGAAAGACTTTTTTCTAGTTATATTCCATTAAAAACTAAGAAAATGGCAGAAGAATCCCCATAACTGAGATACAGAAGACATAAAGCTCCTGTGGGCCAACATCTTGTATATAGAAGATGGATTAAGACACTTTCATTCTGACATTTTATGCAATGGAAATTTATCAGGGTCAGGGCTGTCCACTAACGAAGGGGTCAAAAAAGTCCCCTTTTCAGAGGAACTTTTATGATTCGTCTATGGATTTAAAGTAAATTTATGGTGGGTTCAGGATTATATTTATTTTTTCTGGGTTTACTATGTATAGACCTGAGTTTCATTTCACCTCTGGGCAAATGCAAATCAATCAATCAATCAAAGAATCCAGAGATAGGAGCTCTTTTAAGTAAAATTTAATCTTAATACAGCTAAAAATGGGTGACTCGGTCAGTTATTACAAGGGACATAATTTGGCTGCTAGCTGTGAGCTCCCAGGACAGGATATAATAATAACAATAATAATAATATGATATCTCTTTAAGTAGAAGATAAAATCAATTTACAGAGAATGAGAGTTGCTTGAAGTACGTGTATCACATGTATCACAGAAGCAAAGCACTTTGGAAGCTGCTTAGGGAACATCCAATTTCCTGTATCACATTAGACCATCGAGGTGACAAATCAGGCCTGACAGGGCTGGACAGTCTGATGCAGAGCAGCTGGTTTTTGTCATCCAAGTTGGAGTGCTGTTGAACACAGCCAGAAGCCAAGTTATATTCAAAGATAATCCTCTAAGAAGATTTTGGTGATTTCCCAGGAAAGCAATGGCCCTCTTACATATTACATTGGAAAAGCAAATACTGACTAGATTTTCTAAAAACACCATCCCATTGGGGAATACTTCTGTCATTACAGCCATTTGCTGAAGCATGCATAACAAAGACCTGGGCTTCTCAAATGCTCCTAGGTGCTCCCTAGTCATCACCTGAGGCAGTCAAGTGACAAGGAGAGAACTAGGCACTGAGAATTGGATTTAAGTCTTTGTGGTCACTAAATAGCTGTATGATCTTAGGTAAGGCATTAAATCCTTCTGAACTTCTATTTTCTCACCTGTACAATGAGAAAGTTGGACTAAATGATCTCTAGTATCTCCTTCAGGTCTAAAATTCTATAAACATTATAAAAAATTAGTTATCTGTATGTAATTTCATTTTAGATCCGTTACTATTTAGTCATCTCAATTATGTCTGACTCTCTGTGACCCCATTTAGGGTTTTCTTGGCAAGGATACTGTAGTGGTTTGCCATTTCCTTCTCTTGCTCATTTTACAGAGGAGGAAACTGAGGCAAACAAGGTTCAATGACTTGTCCAGGTTCACACATGTGAGAAATTCTAGCAGTTCGGTTTCCGGAGATTTTATAGGAACAATGGATGTTCCAAAAACATGTTAAGCAGGACATGAAGGAAGGTGTAGAGCAGGATGAGGAGAAGAGCAGAGCGACCCTATCAATCATAGAGCTGGGAAGAATCTATAGTTCACCTTTGGAAGAGGCCTGGGCTAAGATGGCTCAAACCAGTTAGGGTCAAAGGATGGTCACCAGCTTTTTATTGACATGCATGCTTAACTAGCCTCATACACATTAGCTGAAACACCCAGTATGGAATTACAGCCTCATTATCTGATCATGGAACCCATGTTAGCTCATGTTCAGGAGGAGGGAACATATGAAAGAGTCAATGTGTAATGGACAGGCCAGAAAGATTATAACACAGAAGGCCTGGAACCAATCCCAGTTCTGAAGGAAGGAACAAGGTGGGAAATTCCAATGGAAGCAGCATAAAAGGGCTTGGGTTTGTCTGATTCTCTGTAGTCTCTTGAAGAGGCTACCCATTTATTCAGAAAGAATAAATGTGGCTTTCCAACGAGTATTGTTTATTCCTAGACTACATATGTTTCTAACTCATAGCTGGTAAGCATCTGAAGCTGCATCTGAACTCAGGTTTTTCCTGACATCAGGCCCTGCACACTATCTACTGCATCACCTAGCTGCCCATTTTAGATCTAGTGTTATATAAAACTAGCAAGAAAAAAAATAATAAAGCCATCACTTCTTGGTGCAAAGGAAAGAACACTAGTTATGGCATCAGAGAACCTGAGTTTGAATCCTGACTGTAAAGCTTACTATCTTCTAAAACCTTGACTATGACACATTATCTCTCTGGGCTTAAGTTTATTCATTTATAAAATGAGAGGTTGTAATCTCTGGATGGTAACAAAGTTGTCAAAACAAAGTATAAATGGAACCATGTGCCTTTCATTTTATATTTGAGGAAACTGAGGCCCAGATAATGTAAGAAACTCACTAAGGTCATCTAGGTAGTAAATGACATACACACATATACACACATATAATACAATGTATATAGCCTATCTAAATCTATCCATATAGTACATATCTCTATTAATATAGTTTATTGATAATATATCTATTAATATAATGTGTGTATGTATGTATATATGTTTTTGTATATATACATATATGTATATAGCCATCTACCCCATCCCCACCTCTCCACCCCCCCATTTCTACCCTCTTCTAATCCAGATTATTTTTGTAGATTAATTTTACACACACACACACACACACACACACACACACACCTATCTATCTATCTATCTATCCATTTATCTATCTATATCTATTTCTGTATAATGATAACTATCTCTGGGGGGGGAAGAGGGAAGAAAAAAAGAAATTTACATGATAATTTTGCATATTTGAAAGGAAAAGCAAGTGGTACGTAGTAGATTTACAGTTTCATATGCAATTATCATTTTTATTGTACTATTTATATAAATGCTTTTTTTATTCCATAAATTAAAAATAAAATTTAAAAAAATGTGTTGGAGGAAGAACGTTTCCCATTTTGTGGATGGAAACTGTGAACCTGTCCCTGTTACCTATTCATTGAGTCCCCTGTATACTATTGCCTTGATTTTCCTGGAGGAATAGAAAGACAAGGGTGTGCCACAGGACCTGAGTTCTGCTTCCACAAGTTAGAACTATAGCCACTGGCAAACAGCCAGGTTAGTCTTTGTCCCTGGCAGACTTAGTTTGGCAGCACCACAAAATGCGGGTAAGGTGGACAGAGACCAAAGGAAGGCTTTTCTCTCCCACATGCCTATGAGAGAACATAGCATCCTCTCAGCTTTGAAGCAAGGTGGCAAAGCCCATTCTTTTGAGCACTGAGTTATATAATTAAATGAAGATGAAGATGATTCAGCTCTGCCACAAGTGGAAAAACACACCTAAATATAATTTTACAAGTGGCTCCACTCAGTGGTGTTGCACAACTGAATTAGCTCTTTTCAAAACACCCACTTGAAAGTACAACAGATGGTCAGTACTTATGCTCCAGAACATAAAAGTTCTACTTTGGGGGTAGATAAGGCTGAGATAAATAGGATGGAATGAAGCTTGACTTCCAAGGCAATCATTTTTTTTTACTCTACCCTACCTCATGGCACGGCCTTATTCTGACAACTCCAGAGATTAAAGTCCTGATATAATTTTATATGCTAAATTTTCGGCTCTCATATTACTATTCATTCTCACAGCATGGAAAATACACATAATTTCCCACAAAGGAAAAGGGAGGATGGATAATGACTAACAAGAGAGAGTATGTACAGTTGGTGAAAAGCCTGCCTCTGGAATTGCAGAATCTCCATTGTATTTCAGAAAGATTGATTTCTCCCCAGAGAAGCTGTCTCGTAGAGGCAGATTCTAACAGTGGAGAGTATTGAAGCTAGAAATTCTCAGAAGAATTGGCCAAGTCGGGGTGCGGGTGGGGGGGGAGAGAAAGAGAGGGCGGGGAAAGGAGAGGGAGATAGAGAGAGACACACAGACACAGAGACAGAAACAAACACAGAGACAGAAACAAACACAGAGACAGAGACAGAAACATAGAGAAAGGGACAGAAATAGAAATGGACATAAACAGAAACACAGAGAGATAGACAGACTCAGGGGTTGACACTATTACCCTGCCAAGTGGCTTCTGGTAACCTGTGCTTTTTTATTTAACATTTTTTTTTTGGCCTTGGCAATTCATCACAATCTTTAACTAAGGTGTGAACTTGAGAAATGTGTGGGTGAATGGAGTACCCACCCTAAGCGATCTTTCATGGAGTTTTTGAGTACTTTGGAGCCTAAAGTACTAAAAGGCAAAAATGTAGGGGAAAAAATGATGTGAAAAACAGAGAAAGAAAAAAATGAGAGATCCAGACAACTGGTGCTGTAACCTCACCGAGAGGAAGAGCTGCCCCACAGAGCTTACTTTGGATGCTAATGCTTTCATTTTTCAGCGTTGCATCTTTGGGAGCATATTTTAAGATGCTTTGCCAACCAGCAAATGTTCTGAGAAGCTTTTGTTTCTGTATTTTCACAGACAAGGAGTTAAGCTAATTGAGAGAGTGACCCAAATTTGTGACTATCACACGGCAACACAATTGGCTGCTACTTCTGCAACCTGCACACGACTGTCTGCTCATGGTCCATTTCTCAGCTTCTCATTCGATCCATGCAGAGACTTCCCCAACTTCCCCATGATCAGTAAAAAATCATATTCTCTGCTTTAAGTGGCCTAGGGCAAAATAGTTCTATGAAGAGGAATTTCAAGGGGTTAAACTGTTATCAGAGGTTGTCTACTAATAAAAACATGGTGTAGCTGTACAGTTATGATTCCCCCAGGTCAACACATGAGATTTTCTTTGGTAGCGTTTCCACAATTGGAATATTGCAGGGTTCCACAAGTAGTCTGCCTTAGAAGTACACTTAGTAAAGATTAAAAGTTCACATTGGGCCCAGCAAATCCTGAAATGCTTCTCTGTCCCCTTTCTAGGGTTAAGGTTTTAGTAGAAAGCATTTCAAATCAGCAAGATTCAAGGTGTGGGGAATCCCAACCCCTCCACACAGACACAGACACACAAAAGAGGGAGGGGCAATTAAGATGAATGATAATGGTACTCAACTTGACAATGGGGGGAAGAGGGGGCTGTCAGGGAAATGCCATCTCAAAAAGGCTTTTTTTTTTTCTATTTAAGCTCCATGGCTCTTCTCTTTTCTTGATCAGAACTTTCAAATCTCCTTCACGATGAATAGATAGCCAGAAAACTTCCTATCTTCTCAGTGGGAATTATGTTTATAGGAAAAAGTAATTTGTGCAAGAAAACAAGTTGTTATGAGGGAGAGCAACAAAGAACAGAGGAACATGGAAAAGAACTGGAGGTGCTACAGTGCATACTGTGAGTAGGTAACCTGCAAAACACAGCTGTTGCTATGGACAGAAGGCTTCAGACAGGCAAGCTGATGATAGGGGGAATCAGGGGACACCTGGCTGCAAATCTACAGTCAGGTGTCCCCCGATTTCCCCCATTATCAGCTTGTTTATCTGTCACCTGGGTTCAGGCTGACTTTTCCCCCGTGTTTGGGTTGACTTTTTCAGACAGCTCTGGATTTACTGCTTTCTATAATTCGATCTTTAGGGTGAAAGGATACCTTTCCATCATAGAGCTATAAGTGGGTCTTTTCATTATGCGCAATTCACCATGAGTGTCTTGGGTTGGTGTGTTCCACTGTCATGGAACAGTGAGGGAGACTCATAGAGCATCATTGAAGGGAGGGTTGCAGTGGAAAGACAAAGGGAAGGGTATGAAATGAAATAGAACATAGAACATTTAGAAAATTCACAGGAGGAATAGGGCTAGGCTTCTATTGGAAGCTCTCAAGAATAGAAACAGGGCTATAAGATGTACCATTGCAGGCTAATTTTTATTTTTTTCAAATGCAGCCAGCTGCTCATTTGTATTGATCAGTGAATGAGGCATTTCAACATGGAAAGATTCTCCCAAGAAAAAAAATAAAATAACGTGTTGAGCCAGCAACCAAGAATAGACATATTTTGTTGCTGTTGAGTCATGCCTGACTCTTTGTGACCCCATATGGGATTTTCTTGGCAAAGCTACTGGACTGGTTTGCCATTTCCTTTGCCAGCAGATTAAGGCAAACAGTTAAATGACTTGCCCAGGGTTGCACAGCTAAGTGAGTGTGAGGCCAAATTTGAACTCAGGTCTTCCTGACTCTCGATCCAGCACTCTATCCACTGAGTCACCTAGCTGCTTCCAAGAATAGACACTACTCTGATTTTAATAAGCAAGGGGCACTTCCCAGGTTTTTATATTTAATGTTGGTAGGTCATGACACTGTCACAGAACAGTGAGGGAGCATCTTAAAGTAACATTAAGTGTAGATGGAAAAAAAAAGACAAAGGGGAACTAAAAGAAAAAAAAATATCTGGCGTATTTGGAAAATTCAGAGCATGAAGATGCACCAATGGAAACTCACAAGAATGGATTTGGTGCTACCAGATGAACTGGTGCTCTTCTGCTTTTGAAATTCTTAATTTTCCAACATAACAAAAGGCTCATTTGTATTGGAATGGGGGAAAAATCTTGGCAAAATTATGCAAAAAGTGACTTTCTTCAACCAAAATCTGTGAATCCTTGCTTTAGTTGCCTCAGACACGTGTGTAATTGCCTATTCATCTGCTGTGTCTTAAAGCTCAATTCTTTTCAACAAATATTTAAATTTATAGTATGTGCCAGTCTTTATTGCAGGCACTGGTGATGGACAAAGACAAAAATAAAGTAGTACCTGCCATCAGTGCGTTTACATTCTTGGGCTCGGGGGGCAAAGGAACAATATACACTTAGATAAGTATTTGCAAAGTGTGTACAAATTTGATGGAAGATAATTTTTGGTGGGTAGGCACCTGTAACTGAGAATTTATCATGTGGAAGGTGGCATTTGAATAAAGTTTTAAATTCAATTGAGGAGACAACATGTATATCTTTAAGATTAAACAAAATATAAACAAAACAAATATGAGGCAATTTTTTGAGGGGAAATCTAAAAGTATATGCAAAGTAAGTACAAAGTAATTTCAGGGAAAGGTGGTATGAAGTGTTAACAACAGAGAGACTTCCTGAGGGAGGTGGTGTTCATTTACTCCAAGCTTTTGGAAGATGAGGATCTTTGTAGTAATCAAGTACTTAATAAGTATTTTTCATTATGAGGGTTATAATTAAACTTTTTTGGGAGTAGGAAATATACTACTCTGTATGCCATTGAGGGGCAGTTAGGTGGTACAATGGACAGAGCTCTGGGTCTGGAGTAAGGAACACTCATCTTTCTGAGTTCAAATCCAGCCTCAGACACTTACTAGCTGTGTAACCCTGGGCAAATTACTTAATCCTGTTTGCCTCAGTTTCCTCATCTGTAAAATGAGCTGAAGAAGGAAATGGAAAACTACTCCAGTATCTTTGCCAAGAAAACCTCAAATGGCATCATGGAGATTTGGACCAGGCTGAAAAATGGCTGAACAACAACAAAATGCTTTTGCATTATGTCTTCTTTTCCCAGAGCCTTTCATCCTCATCTAGTCCCTTTCAAAGCTCAAAACCCCCTACTGCCAAATACTTCCCTACTACTCCAGGTGCTAGTGCCTGCCTTTAAAAAATGACCTCAATTATATTTTGTATGTACTTTTATATTTCTGTGTTGTCTTCCCCAATGGAATGTAAGGTCCATGAAGATAAGGACTCTTCCATTTTTGTCTTACTCATCATAGGTGCTTAATAAATATTGGGTGAATAATTCATTGCATTTTTGGATCTGTGATTTCTTTATAAATATTATTTCTGAGAGAAATCAGGATGATACATTTTAACTTCACTATTGACTAATGGCCAACATAGACGAATGTGTTGTGTCAGAGGCAGGAAATGAGATGGTTTTTCAGGGATGGATCTGGAGTGAGGAAGACTCATCTTTCAGCGATGAGGTTTTTTTTTTTACTGCCACAAGTCACCAAAGCAAACATTGATAGAGTTTGCCCTCCAACCTTTCTGATGCCCACGGTGCTTCGTGATTCTCTCTAAGCTATACAAAGTCACAGCTTTCACATCCTGTTTAGGATCCTGTTTGCCCCTCCCCATCCAATCCCATTTCCACCAACTCCTTTTGAAAAGACATCTTCTCTTAATAATCAATTATTAAACATCTAGACTACTATTAAGAATTTCAGAGTTCCCTAAGGCTACAGAGTCTAGGTAGTCTTGGCTAGAGTCATTATTCATCATTAGCAGTCATTCTTAACTTCTAACCAATTCGGGCCAGCTCCCTTAGTGTCTTTTTTCTTCCTGCCACTTGTGGATAGACACAGATTGGTTGTCCTTTCTCTCTCAATCAAATGTCTGCTCTCCTGGGAAGAGAAGGATGATACGTCCTTTGTGCCAGTCTTGGAGGATACGAAGCAGAGGCATATATCTTTATCTACATCTACATCTCTGTCTCTCTCTCTGTCTCTCTCTGTCTTTCCGTCTCTGAGTATATAATTGCTTGTCAGACACTTATACCTTATTGTGAATTATAGAAATCAGATAATCAGGTTACTTTCCTCAAAATAACTGACTGGGAAAAGCCAACTGAGGAAATGTTGGAGAAGAAAGACTGGGGAAAGAGAAGTAATTTCAAAATTATCAGCAATTCTAGTTTGTGCCAGCACACAAGGAAATATCATAAGATCATTCATTTATGACTAAGAGAAAGCTTAAAGTTCATCTAGTCCTGTGCTATCATTTTACATAAGAGGAAACTGAGGCCCAGAGAATATAAGCAACTCACCCAAGGTCACCTAGTTAGGAAATGGCATACACACACATGATACATATATACATATCACCTCTCTAAATCTACTAATATAGTATCTACTAATATAGTATATTGACAGTACATATCTATGGATACATACATGTATATGTACATATTTATGTATGTGTGTATTGTGTATGCATATATGTATATATGCTTCTGTATGTGTGCCTTACACACCTCTATATTTGTGTACATGTGGGTATACATATATATGTATATATTCATGTTGTAGTTTTTCATTTTTCGATTTTGTCCGACTCTTCCTGACCCCGCTTGAGGTTTTTTGGGCAAAGATAACTGGAATTACTTGTCATTTCCTTCCCCAGTTCATTTTACAGATGGAGAAACTGAGACAGAATTAAATGACTTGTCTAGGGTCACTCAGCTAGCAAGTGTCTGAGACAAGCTTTGAACTCATGAAGAGGAGTCTTTAAAAGGGTCAATTGAGGAAGGATCATACTGTCATCAATTTAGGGCTCAAAAGCTAGAAGGTATCTCACATCATTTAGTCCAACCTGCTTATTTTACAGTTGAAGAAATGAAAGCCTAGAAAAGTCAGATAATTTCACTCGGGGTCAGAAAGATAATAAAGGGTAGAATCAAGACACTGCAGAGATTGGAGGCATCCGTGACATCATAAGACATGACCTCTTAATAGAAGGTACTATATAAGGACTGTGGCAGTGATATTATACTGAGTTGTTACACTAAAATAACTTTTTCCAGATCAACTGAGAACAGTAATCAGATCAACAGCATTAGAAGAATACGAAATCTTGGTTTAAAAAATGTATATATGCACATATACACACATGCATGTCTGTATATGTATATCTGTATATGCATGCATATACATGTATGTATGCAGCACACACATGTATACACTTTATGTGTGTATATATGAATATATACACACAATGTGTATATTTTATATGCATATATACATATACATTGTATGTATATTATATGTGTATATGTATGTGTATGTATATATGTGTGTGTATGTGTGCACACACACATATATACACACATACTACCAACTTCATTAATTTCAACAGGGTTAATAGCTCTTTGGTATAGCAAGGCCCTGCATACGACTGCTCTCCATGTGCTTTGTGCACGTGGTCACTCCTTTTCCTCTAGAAGGGACAGCTCCATTGACTGTAATCTCTCTAGTTTAGTGACTTCAGGTATTGCTTCCTGACTTGTGCTGCTTGTGTTTTGGAGTATGGGCCCCAGAAGATGAAGTCCAAGAGAAGGAGGACCACAGGCCAGGAGTCTGCTATTTACTATTTATGGGACCTGAGGGGAGTTACTTATTTTCTCTGGGCCTCAATTTTCTCATATATATAGAATGACAGGGCAGGGCTACATGAATTTACATTTGGGGTTTTCTTGGCAAATATACTGGAGTGGGTTGCCATTTCTTTCTTCAGCTCATTTTACTGATGAGGAAACTGAGGCAAACAGGGTTAAGGGACTGTCCAAGGTCACACAATTAGTAAGAGTCTGAGGCCAGATTGAACTCATGAAGAAGAGTCTTGGACTTAAGCTTTCTCTTAGTCCTAAATCAATAATCTTATGATAATTCCTTGCCTGCTGGCACAAACTAGAGCTTCTGATAACTCTGAAATTACCTCTCCTTCCCTTCCCTTTTTCTTCCAACATTTCCTCAGTTGGCTTTTCTCAGTCAGCTATTTTGAGGAAAGTAACCTGATTATCTGATTTATGTAATTCACAGACCTAGCTCTCTCAGGGGATATTTTTATTTTAAACTTAAAGCTTATTCACCCAAATGAATATCTAATTGGTATAATGTCCAGAAAATATATTTTTAATGAAGGGGACTTTTTCCATGCCCCTTGCCTACTGGTCCACTATCCGTCAGGGCAGAACACCATGGGCCAACTACTTGGTGGCACCCACTTATGACAGGCTGCAGAGCCTTGGTTTAATGTGATGCTTTATAATATGGTGAACTTGTGAATATTTTTGTTCAATTCTCTTCACTTTATTCAGAGGCCAAAGAAAAATAAATACATAGATTTAAATATGGAAAAACTGGAATCAGAGCCAGGGGCAGTAGAGGAGGAAGGAAGCTGGGGCAGGGACCAGGATCAATTAGGTGTAACACATAAAGAAAGTCTCAGGATCACAAAGAAAAAAAAAGAAATAGAGCTAGAGAAAAAGTCAACAACAACACAAATGGAAGTTGTCATGGTAACAACCGTTGGAAGCAGGCAATTGGATTTTGGAAACTGAAACTGGGACCAGACTTTATGGTAAGAAAGAGACTAAGGGGATGAAGCCACAGAATGAAATCAGAGACCTAAGAATGAATATAAGCACCCTGCTTTAGCTGTGCAGTGTTGGCCTTGAAAAACATTTACATTATGTGCGTGTGTGTGTGTGTGTGTGTGTGTGTGTGTGTATGTGTGTGTATGGAAAGTACATCACGTTTTTGTTAAAGATCCAAGCTTGAAAGACCTGAAATGCAGATCTGTGCATCCAGGAGGTCTATGAGTAAATGTGTTAGTATCTTTCTTTTGTGGCATTACAGTGTTCATGACTCATGCTGCATAACAATGTGTTAGGTGGGTGTAATCTCTTTTAAAATATTTCAGAGAAGAAAAGCTAGAGCATGTGCATGCATAAAAAGATATGTTTCCATGCAAAAGAATATTCATGTATATTCGAGCAAAAATGAACACACACATATGCATGGGTGAATTATTGCTGTGCCTAACTAGGAAGAGTAGGATAGTTTGTCGTGATTTTTCTTATCGTGATATCCTATTCTACACTGACTGTGGGTAGCAGAATACATGGAAACAATCTAGTCTCAAATTTCTCTGCTTTCTGACTGAGAGAAAAATCTTAAAATTAAATGATTACATAGTTATACTGTACTTCACATACCACCCTTGAAAGAAAGTTGTTATGACAGTTTTGCAGATGGAAAAAGCTGAGACCCAGAGGAAGAAAAATAATTACTCACAATCACATACAAACCTAAACGACTTGATTCAGAACCACAGGTTAGCTCTCTGTTCTAAAATCTCATCACCCTGCAGGATCCTATCAGCCTTGGTTGCTGGTGTTCAGTCCTGTCTAACTCTCTGTGACCGCACTGGGGTTTTCTTGGCAAAGAATTGCCAGTGGTTTGCCATTTCCTTCTCTACTTCATTTTACAAATGAAGAAACTGATGCAAACAGAGTTTAAGTGACTTCCCTGCATCACACAGCTAGTAGGTGTCTGAGGCTAGATTTGAACTCAGATCTTCCTGACTCCAGGTCCAGCACTCTATGCACTGAGCCACCTAACTGCACTGTTAACTTTGGTACTCTGTAATACATTAACATATGTAGATATACATACACACACACACACACACACACACTCAACCACATACACTGAGTCCTGTCTGAATCACCCATCACCACCCTCTGTCCCTGTGTTTGGGATCATGAACTTCAACAAGGAGGGAGCTCAGCTCAGCTCAGAATATCTCATTTCTCACCTGGCTTCATTGTTTTGGGACTTCTCTCACCTTTCTCCCCTCCAGCTCACTCCCCTGCCTCTCCTTTCCATTTCTCCGCTTCCTTTTCCCTCTCTTCCTCTTTGTTGTCTTCCCCCATTAGGCTGTATGTATTTGTATCTCGAGTGTTAGCACAGTGTCTAGAATATAGTATGTTTTTAATAAATGTTTATTTACTAAGTGGCTAAGTAAGATAGGATAGCATAATTTAATCCAACCCTAAGGAACCTGAGGTCCATAAAACTATGCCTTATATTTAAAAAAAGTAAGCTTATGATATATATTTGAAGAAAAAGGGTTTTGAGAAAATTATGTAAAAAGTTAAAAGAACTGAAATGATTTCAATAGAAAAAAAATTTCTTGTTATGTGTTTTTATTTGCAGAGTCAGCATGATGCTGTGGTAAGACTTCAGAATTAGAAAGCCTGGATTTGAATCTTGATCCTGTGACTGATTCTCTGATCTTGGAGGAAGTCTTTTCATCTCTCTAGGCCCTAATTTTTCCATATATAAGATGAGATGATCCCAAAGGTCTTTTCAAGCTGTAACATTGAATGAAGAATAACATAAAATAAAGGCTTGATTCTCGTATGTAGGTTAAAAACTATTACAGCAAATTAAATGAGCACAAACTTAAAATGGCAAGTGATACTCCTTCCCTCCCAGTCAAAACCTTTCTGAAACTTTTTTTTCATCATCAGAAGAATGATTTTCAAACTAGAAACTGTAGGACTAACAGTAGCAAAGGAGAATTACTGTCTAAGCTAGGTGAGAAGAGATTGAGGTCATAACTACTTGAAGTGAATTCAAATTTTGGGTCCCAGGCAAATTTTATCCCAGGATATTGAAGGAACTTATAGATATGATGACTAAGCCAATAGCTGTAATCTTTAAGAAAGAGAAAACAAAGAACTCCAAGAAGAATGGAAATTACTACGGTTTGTCTTGATTTTCAAAATGGGGAAACTGGCAGGATGTAGAAATGATAGATAAGTAAATTTGGTGTCAGTCCTTGCCAAAATTCCAGAATAGATTGATAAATTGACTTGAATATAGACTGTATCTAAAAATAATATATCACTTTAAAGTATGATTTCTTTGAGAGGGAAAAAAACATGTCTACACATGTATATAGCAATTCTCCATTTCACTTACATATATGCACAATATTAGTATATATGGTTATGTGTGTATATGCATATGTATATCTACATGTGTTAATATATTACTACATAATATATGTTTATGCACATGCATGTTTATGTATATGTAAATGTATGTTCAAATTTCTGCTCCTATAAAATTATGGAAGGAATTTACATGCATGATCACTTATAGTCATAATCTTTGAGAAATCATGGAGAATAGGGAGAAAGCCTTAGTATAAACATGTACTTAAAATATATGCACATTTTTCTTTCTATAAACTGAGGCAATAGAGTATATCTAGAGAGAGGTTATATATTTAGACAAATAGAGGAATCTTTTCTGGAATTTTAGCAGGAAGTTAATGATTCCTTCCTAAAAGACGGTGTTAAATCAAATTTTCCTCCATGCACTCACCCATAAACATACATACATATAATGAAAAACAACTCCAATTATTTTGTAGGTCATATTCAATTATTATGCAAGTCAAATTTTAGAAAAAAGTACCACCCATATTCTGGCCAATGCAGCATTTCATGATTTTTTTTTTTTGAGTGAGCAAATTTAAAAGAATTGGTGGCAACTAAATGTCAATATGGGTTCAATAAAATTGAGTCATATTATACTAACTCCATTTGTCTTTTTAAAATTAGGATTATTGGGGCGGAGCCAAGATGGCAGCGTAGCAGCAGCAACATATTGCAGCTCTCACATAGCCACCCCAAAATACCCATAAAATAGGACTCTAAACCAATCCTAGAACTCCAAAACGCA
>CM053591.1:90052576-90067113 GCA_028646515.1 Pseudochirops corinnae
CTCCATTGTAACAGTTATCCCTTGCCTCTTCTATATGAGATGATTAACCCCATTCTGTCTCTCCCTGTCTCCTCTCATTATGTTCCTCTCCCACCTCTCAATTTCATCTTTTAAATATCATCTCTTCCTATTCAATTGATTTTGTGCTTTCTGTCTATGTATACCTGTGCACATATGTATATATATATATATATATATATATATATATATATATATATATATATACACACTCACATATGTATCCATAAGCATATATACCCTCCAATATAGACATATGTGTATGTATGTATGTATGTGTATATATACATATGTATATACATACACACACATATTTAAATTCCCTTCAACTATCCTCATATTGAGAAAAGTTTCATAAGTTACAATCATTGTTTTCCCATGTAGGCATATAAATAGCCCAACTTTGATAAGTTCCTTATGATTTCTTTTCCCTGTTTACCTTCTCATGCTTCTTGTATTTGAATGTCAAACTTTCTACTCAGCTCTGGTTTTTTTCATCAAGAATGCTTGAAAGTCCTCCACCTCATTGAATGACCATATTTTCCCCTTAAACATTATACTCCATTTTGCTGGGTAGGTGATTCTTGGTGTTAATCCTAGCTCTTTTGATCTCTGGAATATCATATTCCAGGCCCTTCGATCTCTTAATGTAGAAGCTGCTAGACCCTGGATTATCCTGGTTGTGTTTCCACAGTATTCAAATTGTTTTTTCTTGGCAGCTTGTAATATTTTCTCCTTGATCTGGGAACTCCAGAACCTGGCTATAACATTCCTAGAGTTTTCTCTTTGGGATCTTCTTCAAGAGGTGATTGGTGAATTCTTTCAAATTCTTTTTTGCCCTCTGGTTCTAAAATATTATGACAATTTTCCTTGAGAATTTCTTGAAGGATGATTTCTAGGTTCTTTTTTTGATCATGGTTTTCAGATAGTCTAATAGTTTTTAAATTGTCTCTCCTGGACCTATTTTCCAGGTCAATGGTTTTTTCAAGGAGATATTTCACATTGCCTTCTGTTTTTTCATTTGTTTGGATCTGTTTAATAGTGTCTTGATTTCTCATAAAGTCATTTGCTTCCATTGGCTCCACTCTAATTCTGAAGGAATTATTCTCTTCAGTGAGCTTTTGAGATTCTTTTTCCATCTGACAAATTTGACTTTTTTAAGGCATTCTTCTCCGTCTTGGCTTTTTGGGCCTCTTTTGCCATTTGAGCTAGTCTGTTTTTTAAGGTGTTATTTCCTTCAGTCAGGTTGTTGTCTCTCTTATCATGATTTTCTTGCATCATTCTCATTTCTCTTCCCAATTTTTCCTCCACTTCTCTTATTTGGTTTTCAAAATCCTGCTTAAACTCCTCTATGGCCTGTAAGCAGTTCATATTTTTCTTGGAAGCTTTTGGTGCAGGAGTTCTGTCTGTTTTGTCTTCCTTCCATTCCACGTTTTGATCCTTTTTATCCACAAAAAAGGAATCTAAAGTTGGATTGCTGTGCTTACTTTGCTTCCTTTGCCTGCTCATGTTGCTAGTCAATTAGCTTGACTTTTGAGCTCTTTGCCACAGTAGATCTCTGCTTCCAGAGGGGAGAACTTTGTCCCAAATTGTTGAGGTTTTCACAGCTGCCAGAGCTATTAGGGGGCCGCTGTCTCTACAGCCCCTACCAGTTTTGGTTCACTGGTCACTCACCTCAGGACCACCACCCAAGATCACAATCCCAATCCATGCAGGCTAAGGCAAGAGCACTTAGCCTCTGAATGGTCACTTGGCCCCTTTGTAATCTGCAGGCTGAGAGCTCTGAGGCAGCCATGTGGAGGCGGCAGCTGCTGCTTCCACTACTTCTGGCTCTGGGGGGCAGACCTACTCCTCTTCCCCCCCCCCCCCCATTTCAGCTGGGTTCCACTGACCTTTCACTTTGTCTTTCTCATTTATGGGTTTGTAATTCGGGAAACCACCACAGCTACCAATGATCCATTGTCCTGAATACTCCAGCCACCACTGGTCCAGGCTGCCCTGGTGCTAAAACCAGGGTTCATGCAGGGCTGGGCTTGGCTCCCAGAGTGCTGTGATGAACCCTTCCTCTCCACCTGCTGGGCTTCCTTCAGCAGGAAATTTGTTTCTCTGTCACTTTGTGGGTTCTGGAGCTCTAAAATTTGTTTAGAGTCATATTTTCTAGGTATTTGAGGTGGTTATGGGGAAAGCTCATGGAGTTTTCCTGCTTCTGTGCTGCCACCTTTACCTGTCTTCTCTATTTTAATAAGTGAGGAACATGGTGGACTGGAGGAAGTATGTATGGTGTGAGCTTGGGTAAAGAATAAACATCAGGATAGGTGACTGTTCTTGATCTTCTGGCTTTCCCACTCTATAATCATAATGATCTTAAGCCTTATTTATGTAGCTTCTGATAGTCTATAAATCATTTTCTCACAATTATCATGTGAGGTAAGAAGTTCAAGTATCATTACCATCTTCATTTTATAGGGAATACTTGGGTTTAGAAAAGTGAACAGACTAGTCCAGGATTAGAGGGCTAGAAAGAGACAGGGTTGGGACTCCAATAAAGTCTTCTGATTCCAAAACCAATACTCTAGAATTCTTCCATGTGCAAATCATGCAGCAGTGAAGTCAACAAAGTTTTCTAAACCCTATTAAGTTTATGAAGAATTTCGAGTGGAATTAACAACAACAACAACAGCAATAGCTAAAATCTACATAGTACTTTAAGGTATGCAAATCAGTTATAAATGTATAATGTATATAATGTATTATAAATGTAAAATGTATAAATGTCTTTTTTTAAATTCTTTTTTTTAAAAACAACATTATTTATTTATTTTTAGTTTACAACATTCAGTTCCACAAGCTTTTGAGTTTTAAATGTTCTCCCTCTCTTTCCCTTTCCCCTCTCCATGACAGCATGCAATCTGATATAGGCTCTACATATACATTCATATTAAACATACTTTCACGTTAGTCATGTTTAAAGAAGACATATATATATATATCTTATTTGATTGTCAAAACTATCCTATGAGACAAATACTATTATGCCCACATTTACAAATAAAGAAACTGGTCTGGAAGAGTTTAAGTGACTTTTCCAGGATCAGAGAGTTTTATGTGATTTACAGCCAAAATGTGCCAGAGGAAGGATTCACGCTTAGATCTTCTTGACTCCAAATCAGGTGCTCTACCCACTATACCACCTTTCTAGCTGTCTCCTTATAAAGGGAAAAAATACCAAATCTGACATATTAAGTATTTTTAAAAAGCATTCAAGTATAATAATACGGTGTAGATATAAAACATGTGCTACTTTTCTTTTCCTTTATTCCAGGGGGAATGTAGTTTTTCTCCTATTGTTTTCTTGTTGTTTCTTATTGTTTTCATTCACATTGATACGCGAACAGTCAACTGATAATTCAAGTACCAAGTTTGCTTTAAATTGTATATGAAAATTCCAATGAGACTTGGAAGAAGTTCTGAAAAGCTAAGATTTTGAACAGATGAAAAGCTATTTTAACTGCATTGCTTTCTGTACCATATTTGTAAGCACTTGAGAGCACAAATCAGGGCCTTTTACATGCATCATTTTTCTTTTATTTCCTTTTTCCTCTATAGAGCCTCTGGTAGAGTACCATGATCTAAGAACAATTGTTTAATTAGCATTGATGATAGGATCCCATTAAACTATTTCCCCCCCCCCCCAACTATCATATCATATACTGATTTCTTTTGGAGTTTTAAGGTTGAGAATCATAGATTCTTAAACATTTGAAGGACCTTAGGAGGTCATCTAGTCCAATTTCCTATCCAGTATAGGAGTCCTCCCTATAATTGACCCTGACAGGTCCCATTCTATTATTAAATAGCTTTAGTTACTAGGCATTTCATTTTTACATGAACATATATTGAAATGTTTCCTTTAACTCTTTACCAGTTGGTCCTAATTCTGTCCTCTAGAGCAATAGAAGATATACTTAAAAAAAAAAAAAGATAATCCTTCAAGTATTCAAAGCTATCATTTATTTCTCTTAGTCTTCTCCTTTCCAGGCTATCAATTCCCATTTTCTTAAATAAGAAAAAATAAATTTATTCTAAAATCCTAATACTGAATAGTCCCCATTTTATTTTGCATTTAGTAGATACTAATGCACATGAAAAATAGAATTATAAAGCAAGAGGTAATGTGGCTCTGTAATAAAAATCCTGGTCCTGAAATCAGAAGACTTGGTTCAAGTTTTAATTCTGACACGTAGTAACTCCATGGTTCTAGGTAAGTTTAGGATTTGAACCTCTAAGAAAAAATAGAGACCATCAATTTCAGATGTCTTCTTTTTACTGGTTAGGAAACTGTAACCCAAAAATTTCTTCCTGAGCTTCAGTTTACCATTTGGTAAAATGGAGGAAATATTTGATTACCCCTTTCTCACAGGATCATGATAAAGGACTAAAAACTAGAAAGCAGCATATAAATTAAACTTTGATCACTATTCACTCTTATTATTCTACTCCCTCCTTAACAAGCCCCCCCACCACACCTCCACATCTCCTTAAAAACAAACAAAAAACCCTGAAGAATTTATACAATAATAAGCAGGTAAAACATTAAGCATCAACTAAACTTATAATAGCAACAAACTTCTATTGATAGAACTCTTCTGAAGAGCCCCTTTATCCAATAAAAGGGCTTACCATGACATTCCTTGCAAAAGTTAGCTAAGAAAATACTCTAGAGTTTTTGTTCTCTGATGCCCTCTGCTGGATGGAACCTTACACCTATTGAAGTATGTCCAATTTTTTTTTTTTAAATGGGGAGTTGCGTCGTAAAACCTCAATGTTTAATATAGTATGCTATGGCATGGTATGATATGATATTACATTGTATTGCATTGTATCTTATCATACTGTATCATGTTATGATTAAAAGTGGAATTTGAAAAAAGAAAATCTGACTTTAATATTTCATGGTTGAAGTAGATGAGTGATAGCACTATTTATACGTAGATTGCCTCCTCCTTGCTCCTTGCACCCAGGTAGGCTTCAAAATCTCTTCTGATGTTAAGCCACTGAACAGCATTTCCAAGGGAAGGAGACACTTTTTAACTGTAGTCCCACCCAATCCTGTAGCCTTCTGCATCCCATCTGGTAGGCAACTAGGACATTGCTGCTGTATCATACCATAGCTTCATTTTCTTTCAATTGCCCATCTGGCAATCATAATATATGTGGGCTACATAGCTTCCATCATCCTCCAATTTTGCTTAAACTGACTCTTTTTTTTGCTCTCCAACTTAGCCTTGAAGATTTAGTTTTCCAAATCTAACAGCAAACAATGCTGAATGGACATTTCTTATCCCACTCCTCCTTTCAGGCTACTCGGTATATGCTCTAGATACAGGAATGCATATAAAATTAACATATTTGTCACTGTCCCATCATGCTCTAGTACAGGTGCATAGTTTTCATAATGTCCCATGATCCACCCATTTATTTGTACTGGGTGCACAGACAGTGCTTTCAACAAAAATCCATGAATTTGTTTGACAGGTAAGACCAGTGGAAAGATCACTGTACTTGGAATTAGAAGAGTTATGAGTTCAAGTCCTAGCTTTAATACTTAGTAGCTTTGTGACCATGGGCAAGTAACCTTATTGCTGGGACCCTCAGTTTTCTTACCTGTAAAATGGGGGCAATAATACTTACCTCAGAGTTGTTCAGGAGAAAGTTCATAAAATGTTAGACAAATTTGAACTGTTAATGTATAATATCATGATGAAGGAATTAAATTATGGTCTAGTAAGCTTCTTGGGGACAAAGGCTTTTTCACTTCCATCTTTCTATCCCTAGTATCTGTACGAAGTACATATAGATGCTTAATGAATCTTTAACGGCTGATTGGTTGTTTCCTGTTTGCTAGGAGGTATTAGTATCAGTCTTATTCATTTTGGGTGTAGAAATGTGTTATTTTTAAATATACAATGAAATCTGCTTGTAATATTCAAGTATTTCTAGTGGCTTTGATTTTTTAAGAGCGTTTTTGTCTCTCAAATCACTTAGCACAGAATTTACAGAATCATAGAATTTGAGCTTGCAGCTCAATCTTTGCAGTTTATCTAGTCCAACTCTCTTAATATCCAAATGGAAATATACCAGCTAAGGACATTGTTCTAGAAGTCATGAAATCAGGTGCACTGTATATCATTTCCCAGTTATTGGAGGCTGTCTTTCAACCACAGTACAAATCCATGGCAAGGAGCTACTGAAGGGTTAGCCAAGGCAGGCGAGCCACCTCTAGTCTAGAATTTAGTCTTAGTCCAGTCATAGTTAGCCAAAAGAGGGGGAATTGAAGGACATTACCTTATTCTCCAGTGCTTTTAGCCCTGATTGGGTATGGTTTCTGAAAAACTATTCTGGAGATGATACTCAAGAGTAACACATTTGCTTTGCATTATCCAAGTGAATCAAAATGATGCCCATCAGAACTAATCAAAACATCCTTTTGAGAAATAAGGTTTAACAAAACAAAACAAAACAAAAACCTCCCTTTGAAAGAAACAGTAAACAGAAGTCCAAGACTAGATCTGGCAGATTTTCTAGATCCAGGGTATATGCGAAGCATAATTGGATACGCATTATGATAAACAATGATGGAATACTGACAGTCTGCTAGGTGATGTCAAGACACAGGCCTCTCAGCAGATAAAACATCTAGTCTTTTTCTAATTACACTATTATACAAGGCTTTCCAACTACATATCCAAAAACATTGTGTTTTTATTCTTGAGAAAGTCATGGAAGCTATAGAGACTGTCTTTTATATCTTTTGCCTAATACACAGCTGGTCGTGAATAAACATGAAAAGATTACTCAGAGCATTTTGCCTTCTCCAAAATTGTAGATATTTCCTGACACACAATTAAAAAAAAATCATCCTCAGGTTGTTTGGACAGTATTTCACCTTTCTTGCTTAACAGAAATGGAGGAAAGGAGAAAAGGATGTATTATAGTTAGGTCTGACGCATAAGAGAGTGAGAGGATGGGTGGAAGGATTTTCTCAGCTAACCACCAGCACAGGATTGGAAAACATGGTCTTTCCTTTGATACAACAAGGACTCACAGCTAGAATACAAGGTCTGACATTACTAGTAGAGGTATAACCCTTATTTTGGTTTCTGAGGGGATAGCTTAGGGCCCTATAGCTTGGACCCACAAGGATACAGTTGCTCTATTACAGTGGTTCTCAACCTTTCTAATGCTGCGACCCTGACCCTTTAATACTCATATGTGGACATATCTGCATGTGGGCGGACCTGCCTGGAGATGAATAGAGGAGCGGTGTCTCAGTTCCTAAGACCATAGGAAATATTTGTGTTCTGATGGTTTCAGGCGACCCCTGTGAAAGGATCATTTGACCCCCAAAGGGGTCGCGACCCACAGGTTGAGAACCATTGCTCTATTACTTTATCTGAAAGCCTGTCTCATACTGGTTAAGAATAACAAGTCTGTTTCTAGGCCCCTCGAATGCTTGCCCTGTTACTTTTAAGCATATTACTTAGGTTCCTTGGATATACCAATGATCAGAAATCTTCATACTTATATAAGGCATTTCAATAATTACTATAAGAAAATAATACAGTACTGTGATGTCTATCAACTATTTTTGTCACCTGTAAGGAAGGTAGTACAAGTATTAATCTTCATTTTACACTAAAAGAAACTGAGACTTTACTTGTCCAAGATCATATAGCTGGTGAATGTCAGAATTAGGATTCCAATTCAGGTCTTCTAACTACAAACCCAAGACTCCAGTTCCTTATGCTGCCTCTTATGTAGCATAATTTCAACACAATAAATGTAAAGCTGACTTTTCTTAATTCCCAAGGTAAAGAGTTCTTCAATGAGAGTTGACTGGGGAAATATTCAGGCATGAATGAAGTAAGCATCATTCATGATTTGGAAGCTTTGATTATATAAAATTAGGACTTTCCTGCTTTATTGTGAGATTCCATCTCTTTAAGGTTGCCCTCCCTCCTACCAAGAGGTCAATGAGAATTTTGTTTGCTTTTCCCTTGTGTCATTTAACATTCTACCTTACATTAGAATTAACTGTATCTCATTCAAAATGCAGGTATGCAAGAGTCAAATGATAGTTGAGAAGATTTTTTTTTTAAGTCAAATTTTTCTGTTTTGAGGAATTTTAAACTATTGTAGTAATCAATCTTTGCCTGTTTTCCCTATGGAATTCCCAAATGACTTCTGTTTGAGGAGGGAGGAAAGGAGGAAGGAAAGAAAGAAGGATTTATTAAATACCTTACCATGTGCCAGACATGATGCTAAGTGTTTTACAAATATCTCATTTGATTCTTTTTAAAAAATAATCTTACTGTTTATTTATATAATTTATTAAATCTTTTTTGCTTTGAATTCTCTCCCTTTCTGGCCCCCTCTGTCCTACCCATTGAGAAGTCAAGCAATGTGATATCAATTATACAAGTGAAATCATGCAAAACACATTTCCATATTAGCCACGTTGCAGAAAAAAAAGCAAGAAAAATAAAGTGAGAAGAATGTGCTTCAGTGTGGACTCGGACTTCATCATTTCTCTCTCTGGAGGCAGACAGCTCATCTGGTTCTTACAACAATCCTGGGGATGTAGGTGCTATTACAATCCCCTTATTTATAGTGAAAGAAACTGAGGCAGACAGAGATTAAGCTATGTGACCAGGGGCACACAGCTGGTAAGTGTCTGAATTTGGAGTAGTCTGTTTGAAGTCATGGCAGACAGCTTAAGGTGATTGCGATCTTACAATGACCTGGCATTTTTACAGTTTGGTCCTGATATACCATTATTGTTTCCTCTTTCTGAAGGTTAGGGGCTGTTGGTAGTTCATTCTCATACTTGCTGGGATGCCACAGCCCAGAAAGCCTTGGACACAAAATCATGGAGAATTCTCCATTAACATACTTCTTTGTAGAAAGCACCCAATGCCCAACAAGAACCAAAGATTCTAATTTGAGTCATTCTAGTGGTGTCAGGCAGTACTGAGGAGCATATGGTGGCCTCTCATTGATCCTGAAAGAGGTGACACAAAGTTAGAAACTCTGACTTCACTGGTATGACTCAGGCTAATCAAGAAGTAGGTGAAGCTAATATTCTAAGTGAGAATTTGTTGCAGTAGGAACCAAAGTGAGGTTAGAAAGGGACTGATTCTTTGCTTTCTTTCATCTCATTACAGTTGAGAAATATTGAGTTTCTTGATATCTAGGACTTGCATCTTTTGTAGGAGCTGGTAATTCATGAATGAAGCACTGGACTTAGAGTCAGGAAGTTCTGAATGCAATTTCTACCTTAAACATTCAGCCTCAGACACTTGACACTTACTGGCTGAGCTGTGTGATCCTGGGCAAGTCACTTAACCCCAATTACCTTACCACAAAAAACAAACAAAATGAAATGGGAGTAGGGTCCATCAGATTTTATATTCTTGGGGTCAAATATCACTGTAGACAGTGAGTATAGCTGTGAATGAAAAGACACTTGCTCTTTGGAAGGAAAACTATGTCAGATCTACACAGCATATTAAAAAGCAAGGCATCACTTTACCAATAAAGATCTCTCTGGTCAAAGCTATGGTTTTTCTAATAGCAACATATGGCTGTAAGAGTTGGACTATAAGGAAAGCTCGGCACTGCAAAATTGATGCTTTCAGATTGTTGAAAAGACTTTTGAGAGTCCCTTGGATAGCAAGGAAATAAAATCAGTCAATACTTAAAAAAATTAGTTTGGGCTAGTCATTGGAAGATCAAGTACTAAAGCTGACGCTTAAATATTTTGCAAAATAATGAGAAGATGGGACTCATTGGAAAAGATTCTGATGGGAAGAACGGAAGGCAAAAGGAAAAGTGGATGGAAGATTATGAGATGGATAGATAGTATCATGGAAACAATGAACAGAAATTTAGACTTTGAGAGATAGTGGAGGATAGAAGGGCCTGGTGTGCTATTGTGCATTGGATCACAAAAAGTCAGACATGATTGATGGAACAACAAGTTATATATTCCTGAGCAAATGATTTAACCCACCATCCCCAGCTTCAGTTTCCTTGTCTATAAAATGGCTATAATAGTAACACCTATATCAAAGGCTTGTTAATATAGTTAATATAGGTAGTATCCAAAACTTAAACATTGTATAGGCAATGGGCATAGAAAGTATTGTCTTCATGATGATCCAGAAGGTCCTGATCTCCAAATTAGTGCTATTCATTCTTATTTCTCTTTAATGTTAATGAATCAAACCACAAACCTGAAGATTTCATGGTAAGCATATGAAATGAGAACCAAGCTCAAACATTTTTCTTCCCAGGTGTTCCTATGCACTGGTCTAACCCTCCTCTCCCTAGACATATTATGTTTCTTTCCAAAGATCTAACTTGGAAAATACTCCAAACTGCCCTTTCAATTCTGGTTCCATCAATGACTAGTTTACATATCAAAAGGCTGTCCCTCATTGCTTCAGGAACAGCTTCTAGGAGTTCTAAGGATATCTTACTTTAATACTCTGAGCCTCCACTTTCTGCAGGCATAAATTTGTGTCCATATTATCTACCACCCTTATGAGTACAACTGGCTCTGCCAAGTCATCCTTTCATAGGCTGACATATGGATGCAAATTTACACCTGGCCATATACATCATTGGTACAGATGCTTTCTGAAATGGTTATTGAATCTTTTCCAAATTTCTGAATGAAGGTATTCTTATTTTTTCTGTACATACTCTAAGGCCTACTAAAGAGGTACTTGCTTTAAAATCTGTGTGTGTGTGTGTGTGTGTGTGTGTGTGTATACACACACTGTATTTTAAGTACAAAAAGAAAGATCAAAATCTAGCAGGTGTTGGGAGTACCAAGAAAACAAGTCTGAAAGGGGTGTGCATGTGTGTACCTTCAAGAATGGTTGTCTATTGTGAATATTAAGTACCTGAACAATCACAGCAATTTCTTGAATCTTTTCCTAGTACTTCAGCAGTCATAAAATTTAGCACTCCTGAATAGGACAAGAGACTTTTTTCCCCCTTAGCCAAATAGGTCAAGTCTATTTATGTTCCCAAGCAGCTACAGGATCTCTTTACCTAGTAGAATGCTTAATTTGACAGCACTTACCTCACTCCAAACTAATTCATCTGCATCCTGACTTGGCATCTGAGACCTCATTTTGTTCTAGCCTGGGAGTCTCAGGGAGGCGGATCCCGCTTAGCTTTCCTGTCGATGGTAGAATCCTAAAATGAGAACAGAATTTCCAGCAATGCCGCAGTGCTTAGGGCTTTCATTTATAATTTCTTAGTTTTAGAAATTGTTCTCATTTTCTGCATGCCTTTGGGTATATGTGCCAATTTTAGATAAATAAAAGAACACATCCCAACCTTTCCACTCTTAAGAAGATTATCTAGAAAGATAGGTCAGAAGAAAAATTTCAGGTTTATGTTATAGCCTGAAGGTCAACTAATAAGATACCCATCTGATCCTCACTTGACTTCAGAACCCACCATCGCTGTGGGTGCACTCTGGATTAAACTGGAGTGTGAAGGGAGATAGTCAGAGACTACAGTGCTTAAAAATCAATAAATTGAGCTTGATTTCAATGAACCAGTTGTCTGGACATAATGTAAAGGTGTGCCACAGAAACCTGAACATAGTTGGTCTTAGAATCATAGATAAACTATGATCTTAAGAGGTCATCCTGTCTAGCTTCTTGCCTTCTGGCAGGAAATGACACCCATGCAGGACACTTGATTGTCTCTTCTCAGAAATCTGTTGGAAAAGAAGACTTTTCAATTTCACAAAGAAGTCAGTTCCAGGATTTTGTCACTTTGGCTAAATGATCTCTTACCTCAGAGTTTCATTTGTGAGGCTGGGCTGATTCTGGCTAAACTCTTAAGGGGTCTGAGAAATCTTATTACATCGAAAGTGATCTTGGATATCTGGACCTGCCTCAGTTTATTTTAGCCTAAAGCTACTAATTATGTACAGTTTGATATCAGGGACCATCCCTAGGGCTTGTAGTGATGTGTCTTGGGCCACATTTTTGTATTTTTAATAGATACAGAATTATAGACCAGTGTATTGCCTGCCTAGTCTTGAATCTTGTCAACATCCCCAACAAACGGTGATTCAGTGTCTACTTGAGGACTTCTAGTGATGAAGAAATCCTCCCTCCAGGTTGTTTTTGTACAGTTCTAACTGTTAGTTAAGCTTTTCTTAATGGATGGTGGTTGTTATATAACAATATACACTAGATTTGGAATTAGACTCTTAGCACTGCCACTTGGTAATTATGAGGTCATAGACAAATCAACTAACTACTATAATACTAAAATTCACCATCTATAAAAAGAGATAATACCTTACACAACCTATGTCAAAGGATCATAATGGATAAATCACTTCTTAAATCTTGAAGGGTAATATAAAGGTGAATACTACAATGATTTTTTTTTTTTAGCTCATCAGTGTATTTCTTCTGTCAGTAAAGATCCAAAACAATTCATGACCATTCATCTGGTATATCTTTTATCCACTTTCTCCCAACTGATTGCCCATAAAAGAACTTCCTGGAAGTTTTCCTCCTGATCTTTTTACATTAATATTTCCTTACATGGCATCCTATGAACTGAGGTGTTCAGGTCCAAATATGGTGGTTCTATTGCCATGAATAATGAAAATTATTTATAAGAAGGATTATTAAAAATTGACTGTCTTCCATTTCCCATCTTTTTTCTATGCTTCTGCTATTCATTTCTGAATGTACTTGCATTTATATAGCTAAGTTAGATCTCAGCCAAACCACTGTGCCTCTACTTTTCCTTTTCAGAGCCAAAAAGAGTGAGTCTGATGTCTCTTCTATCTGTCTTCAAATATTTGAAGGCCACTATTATTTGCTCCATATTTGTGGGGTTGTAAAGGATGGCAGCTTTTTTGTGGGGGTGGGGGAGTGACCATTATATCTTAGAATTTGTGACAGAGGAGAAAGAAGTGTGCAGATTCTAACCATATCATAGGTGGTACAGGTTTTGAGAGGTCAGATTTCAAATAATTCAGATAATGGGTAGATGGGATCCATTTCACTAAATCTCTAGCTGTGAAGCAAGTCCTAAAAGGATGGGGGAACTCTCGGGATAAAGAAGGAAAAAAATGAAGAGTAATACAAATGAGGAAACATGGAGAAATGTCCAAAGAGATGGGTATAGATGAACAGAAAATTCATTGACCAACTTAGATTTTTAAAATACATGTATAGAAGACAAAAAATAAGAGTGCATAGTAAAGTATAAATATAAAAATATAAATATAAAAACATGGCAAAGTCCTATAAGAATAATTCTAGAATAAGAGAAACAAAGGGTAACAAAAATAGTGAGGTTTTTAAAAAGAACCTCTAGGGTTCTTTCCAGATGCAAGTCTATAATTCTATGTGATTGCTGAGCCATGATCAGTGATCTTTAAGAGATAATGGACAATGGGATAGGTATCATAAAATTGGGGGAGGAGTAAGGGTATCCTGAATTTTCAAATAAAGAAAGAGAATGAAATCTACAAACTATATGCCAGCGATCTTTACTATGATTCCTTGGAAAATTCTAGAATTTATTAGTAGCATAATTTGTCAAAGAATGACAGAATTTTAGAGTTGGAATGTACCTTAGGTGCCATCTAGTTCAATCTATATCTCTCAAAAAATCTTTTTGCTTGCTTATAAGACCTCTAAGAAAGAGGAGCCCACTACCTCCTGAGTCTAGCGAACACCTAGAAAAGGAAATCATTATTATAAACAACTGACAAGGTTTAATCCAGAGCATTGGACCTCAGACTAACTTTGTTTCGAGACTGGTAGATCTGAGAAATATTGTAGTTTACCTAGATTTTAAGAAAGTATTTGATGCATTATTTCTCTTCATGCTTTTCTTGTATAAAAGGCTGGATATAGTACATATTCTCAGATGGGTGAACTGTACTAGCTAAATGACTGAATCCCCAACATGGTCCGTAATGGATCAAGGTCAACTTAAAAGCCCTAGGTATTTGGGTTGGTGCTGAGACGTATAACATTTAAAAAATATTAATAACTTGAATGAAAGTATAAAATTTACATATAACATTTGTAGGTGACATAAAGCTTGTCAGGATAGCTAACAGTAAGATCATAGGTAGAGTTAGAATTCCATTAATTATGGATACTTGACCAAATTTAATATGATAAAATTTAAGAGGGAGAAATGTAAATTTTTATAGGAGTGTTAAAAATAAACAAACAACTTCACAAATCCAAGATGTGGTAAGATATGTTAATAGTTAAAAGTTCATAGATTAATCATAGGTAAGCTAGATAAGTTCATAGTTAATAGATAATAGTTCATCTGAAAAGCATCTGAAGATTTTCATGTACTACAAGCTTAGTGTGAATCAATACTAGAAGGCTAGAATGACCTTAGCATGCTCTAAGAAAAGGATAGCAATCAGGACTTGAGAGTTG
>CM053591.1:90067213-90088451 GCA_028646515.1 Pseudochirops corinnae
CACATATTTAAAGGACTGCAAGGGATTAGACTTTTTTCTTTTTGACCCCAAAGGGCAGAACTTGGAATAATGAATGGAAAAGGGGAAAATTTAGACTTAATGTTAGGAAAAAACCTTTAATAATTAAAGGTTTCTTTCTAAAAGCATAATAGGGTGCTTTAAGAGGCAGTGTGTTTTCCATTACTGGAAGTCTTCAAAGAATGGTTGGCTATTTGCTGGGTATAATGCAGAAGGAATCTTTGTTCAGGTATGATTTTGGTTAGATGATCTCTAAGGTGTTTTCCTACTCTGAGATTTTGTGACACCTATTGAGTTTTCAGTCCACTAAATTCACAGGTCTTTTGGACATGAATAATTTCTTATCCCTACCTCCTCCATCCTATATTTGTAGAATTTATTTTTTGAATCCGAGTATAAGACTTCATATTAAATTTTAAATTAAATAGATTATTATTCAATTTTATCTTATTAGATTCAATCATTTCATTAAAATATTTTTGATCCTGACTCTTTTGTCCAACATGTTAGCTTTTGCTCCCAGCTTGGTGTCATTTACACATTTGATAACCTGCCATCTGTCTTTATCCAAATCTTTGATAAAATGTTGAACAGAACAGGGCCAAGGACAGAGACTCATGGCATTCCAGGAGGAACTCCCTTCCTGGTGTATCTATTTATTGATAGTCTTTGAATGTGCTCAATAACACATTTCAAATTTCCTCATTGTTCTGCCAAATCTTTATTAAATGCCTACCTGAAATTCAGATTTATATTGCCCACTACATACCCCCGATTTGTTAGTGTATCAGCAAGCACCCTAGCATACCCAGGATGGCTGCTACCACAGGTTCTTAGATCTGCTTTTCTAAAGGAAAGCAACTCAAAATGGGTTAACAATCTCACTTTAACCAAACATATCATTTACCTAGTTCAGGGGGAAAAGTCAGCACCCTGAACTTCAGAGAATGCAAACACAAGTTACAAACACAAGGTATAAACAAACAGAAGAAACAGATCAGCAGACGGCTTCCAGCACCTAACCATTACATCAGTTACCTATTCAGTTACCAGAGAGGGAAGCATCAACATCTGGGCTTTTCAAAGCGGGGGGCTCAACAGCTTCCCAGAGTCTCATCTGGCCAAATTACACAACTCTTCCCAAAGTGAGCCCCAAAGCAGAACCTCACATCTGAGTGTATGTATAGCCTTCTCCTGGCTCAGAGAATGTCACAGCCCTCTTGACCCACTGCCCAATCACAAAGCTACAAGGCGCGGGCATTCCTGAAAAACAAGCCTCCCACCATAGGCTTCACATGACCACATTCGGCCTATTAAGGGGCAGAGTATACTTTCAAATTGGGGAAGGTTCTCAGAGTCATGTAGCTGCTTTAGCAAAGGGCCTGGGGGCAGGGAAGATCTTCAGATTCCCATAACAGTTAGTCATAGGATGAAATGCTTATAGGGCTTAAAATTACAAGAGATCATATTTAGGCCAATCCTTTCATTTTACAAATGAGAAAACAGACCAACAGAGGGTAAGTGAGTTGTCCAACATCATACTGGAAATAAGTCCTCTGACTCCAAATTCCATGTTTTATTTTTTAAAATTCTGTGCTATCTTGTTTAAATCTACTAACTGTAAAGAAGAAAATGAAGTAGATTTGATATAGCTTGTGCTTAATGAACCTGTGTTGTTAATGACCACGTAAATTAAGAATCTTGGCTCATAAGGGAGCATTAACCTCCCTAGAAAGATAATGAGCATCCCTGGGTTGGATTTTGGGGTAGGTCTGTAGCTCCAATGCAATATTCACAGTGCCAATGGCGACTGTAAATACGATGACATAGTTCTCAAGCACAAAATATAACAGATTTTCCATACAGAATACAGAAGTAAAACATTTATTCAGACACCAGAAAACCAAATACCAACATCAGAAGGTCAAATCCATCACAGTAGCAAAGAAGTTAATACACCATAGTACTGCTTGAAGCCACACCATCCTTTAGCATTTCCACAGACCAACCCTCACAATCCTCTTCTCCCTCCAGCTCTAACTGCTCTGACTCCCAGCTTCCTCTGGGTTCTGTTCCACCTTTCAGCAAACTCCTCCCACCACAGGCTCCATGTGATTACATTCAGCCTATTAGGGGGCAGGGAAAATCTTCAAATCAGGGAAGGTCTTAAGGCACAGGGAAGATCTTCAAATTATCATTGCCATTATGAGGTCCCAGGCTTAACCTAGTTTACTTATTAGAGAAATGATTATTAATAACCAATAACTAGTAAGGAAATCCAAGGTTTTTCCCTTTCTATTGCCTAATTCAAAGTCCAGCCTCTCAAGTGCATTTCTGACCCTGCCCAAACAGTTCCCCCCACCCAGACCATCTTATCTAGGTAGGATTCTTACTCCACCATCGTTCATTGTTCATTCACTGGGTAGAGGTGAATGCCTTGACCAAGGCAACTGGTCTGGCTTGAGATGAGTCTCTTTGTCCAAGAGTGAGTTAACCAGAGTAAAATTGCGCAGACCCTCATTAGAATAAGTTAACCTCTCATCATATCCACTCTCTCATTAACTGTTAACCAATCAGAGGTGATTCCTACCTGTCAGAGACAACCCCTTCTCCAGGGGTATTAAGTATCTGGGGGCCTCCAGGTATGCTTTTTGGCTTCTGAGAAGGCCACTGACCTCATTTTATTGATTATTGGCTAGCCACAATTAATAAATGGATTATTAATTACCTGGAAATTGAATCTCTTGAACTTTTCACTTATTACAACCCAAATTTTTAAAAAGCAGAATCTTGAAACAAGGCCATCTAGGGTTCTTGCTAATAAGAGAGCACAATGGTTCAACGTATCTCCAACTCACAGGACCATTGTGGTGATTAAATGAGATAATATAAATGAACTGCTCTATAAACATGAATGTATGTTAATTATATTACATCTGGGTCCTCCTTAGGCATTAAAGGTATACACCCATAGAGCCAATGGTGAAATGAATATTACCACATTTTTTTTTACTATAAAAGGCACCTTATTCAAGTAAAAATCTGGGCTAAATGGGCCTATACTGCACAGCTTTGCATGCTCTATTTCTAGCAACAGCAGGAATGACTACTTTAGAGTAGAAATATTTCCACTCTGGCTCAGGTGTTCCAATTAGATCTGGTGGCAGAATTAGGGGTATGTCAGACAGAGGACAGGTAGCTCATCCCAGCTCCACTTACCTGAATGTTTCACATTCCCTTCAATTTGATTTAATCTCCTTTCCTGCCCAGGTTTTCTACTAGCCCATTTTATAAGCTGCTTGGTGGAGTGGGGTCATACAGTATTGTCTGTTTGCTTCAGGGTAAGTTGCAAGGTTGCAGGGTTAAAAGTAACTTTATCTTCGTGTAATAAGTGAATTACTGTGGTACCCTATGATGGCTTTAAAAAAGGTTATTTTCTACTATATGTTTTAATTTCAAAACTTCAGTGAATCTCATGGTAAAGTGGAGGGTATTCTATAGTCTGAAAAAATTCCGGTTATTTCCAAGGGGAATTCAGGTTGTATTTATTATTGCTGGCATGGGAAGCCTTCCAAGCCCTGTTTCCTATCAGCAAAGCAAGAGATGGATTTCTGTTTTACTGCTCCTTCAGAAGCTCCCATTAGCCAGCAGAGAACTAATGATGCTTCAGAAAAGGTGATCTCAAATAACCACTTTAGGGAAACACTCAGTCTCAGTGTAGCCTAGCAATGGTCATTATAGGGCAGCAAAGATCCCAGGTTTTGTGTCTGACCACTCCTCCTTGCCACCCCCTTCCCCAAACACCCCATCAACTGGGTGGAATAATTAAGGCAGAGAAAGGGCATGGGAATTTAACTCTTTGCATTTTGCTCTTATTTATAATGTAGAAAAGGGAGCACAGGACTGGGAAGGGGAAGGGTGGAGTGCAGTCCAGCAGAACTAAAAAGGGCCCCCAATCAGAGTAGCTGCTCAGCTCCAGCAACCAACCAAAGTGTTTTCAGTTGCAAAATCAGTGGCAGGGAAATATGACCCAGGGCATTGGCAGGCTGGCTAGTAAATCAGCTCCAGCAGGACTTATTTATTTAGTTGCACCAAGAAATAGGACAATTGGTGCAGGGAAGGCTTTCTCAGTAGTGATGCCTAGCAATTTAAAGGCATTCTAATAGTATTTAAAGGAAGCCACAAAATGAATACGAGAACAGTGGAGGTGAGTCCTTAGGAAAGGAAGCCCTCCAAAGATGCATCCTCTGCCTAAAAAACTCCTCACTGACCTAGTTTTATCATTCCAGTCTTTGAACTCCTAAATACTGCCTTTCCCAGGAAGCCTTTAATTGAAAGGTATGATGACCAAGCAATATCATTTTAAAATAAGCAGATACATATATTTTAATCTTTAATTTGATTGTTATCTTTCATTTTGTACTACCTTCATTTAAAAAAAAAATACATCCCTCCCCCATCCTCTACCTAGCAAGAGATCCCTTAAAACAAGGAGGTGGCACAGTGCATAGTGAGTTGTTGTTCCAAAGTCAGGAAGATCTGAGATCATATATTGGCCTAATATAATTACTTGCTGCATGACCCTGGGTAAGTCACTTAACTTCTGTTTGTCTTGGTTTCATTGTAGAATAGGGATGATAATAGCACCGACATGCCAGGGTAGTTGTGAAGATCAAAGGGAATAGCATTTGTAAAGTGTGGCACAGGGTAGGCACTATATAAATGTTAGCTATTATTAATGAAAAAAAAGGTTAAAAGAAAGAGAAGAATCATTTTGTTACTTTGTTAAATTCAAAATGTATATATGCTTAAAAATAAATTATATGTAACAGAAGTTCACAGTCCCATATACAATACTTTTTGGCTCGCTTTTGTATATCATGTTTGCTCATGATCATTAAATTCTTTAAGTTCACAATAACAAAGAAAATTTAAAAATGTTAAAAAGTATTTTGACAAAACTAACCAAGACACTAATGAGTGGCATAATTCAGCAGGCAGCTAGATGGCGCAGGTGTTCATAGAGTGCGGCCGCTAGAGGCAGGAGGACCTCAGTCCAAATCTGATCTCAGACATTTACTAGCCATGTGACCCTGGGAAAGTTGCTTAACCCTCTTTGCCTCAGTTTCCTTATTGGTAAAAGGAACTGGAAAAGGAAATGGAAAACCACTCCAGTATCTTTGCCAAGAAAACCCCAAATGGGATCACAAAGAGTTGGACACGACTAAAAACAATTCAACAATAGCATTCAGAAACAACATTTCAATACATCATATGTCAGAATAAGAAATTAAATGAGAATTTTAGTAGTTTTATAGAAACCACAGACAACACATTAAGGCCAGCAGTCTAGAAACTCAGAAGTGCATAAAATATATGTATAGTATTGTATAACATCAATATATTTTATCTTTTAATACCATAATAATTCAGACTTCTCTGGTACAAAGAGAAGACAATTTTTTTTGTAGATTTTTCAGATCTTGAGAGTGCTGCACCTCTAGCCCCTGTGCAAGGGGTAACTAAATATGCATGACAAATAAAACATAATATGTTGTAAATAATATATGTATCAATGTATGTCAGTGTTTCTCAACCTTCGTAATGCCAGGATCTCTTAATACTCGTATGTGGGCGTACCTGACTGAAGACAGATAGAGGAGTGGTGTCTCAGTTCCTAAGACCATCCAAAATATGTGTTTTCCAATGTTTTTATGAGACCTCTGTGAAAAGATCATTTGACCCCCAAAGGGGTCGCAACCCACAGGTTGAGAACTGCTGATGTATAGAAAAGTGTATATATGAACATACGTATGTATATATAATGCATATGCCCAGATCACCTAACAATCATTCCCCTACTAGCATGGAAGAATCTCTTTCCTTTTGGGTAGAATAGGTTGCTTCTTTAAATGACCAGAGTTTCTCATGGGTCCCGAGAGGATAAAGGTCCAAGTTGACCACAGCATGGGCGTCAAAGACTGAGCTAGTATATCTCTTGCATTCCAAAATAGCCCTGGGGCTTTGTCCTTTTCAGTTCTAGGCTAAGGTAGTGAAATACCCACTGGATTTAGGAGGTTGAGCCATGGAGACTTTGAGCCAGGATTCCTCGCAAGATGTGTACCCAGCCAGTCCTACAGAGAAGTTCTGAGAAGCCAGGGTGCCCAGAATTTGAACCCAAAGAAATTTGGGTTCAAGGAATTTGGACTTGGAGCTCAGCAAGAATGTGCTATATAGGACCTGTTGTGAACCTAATCAAAATGAGAGAAATGAGATAATATTTGTAATATTAATAATAATTTTATAAATTTTTGTAAAAAATTTATAAGAATTAATTATATTAATATAATAGCACTTGGCACAGCTGTTGGTCAGACACATAGGAACTGCTATATAAATACTTATTCTCTTTCCCCCAGTCTCCTCCTCATCCTCAAAGTATTGAGATGGCACAGAGGGTAATTATTCACGCTTTTATTGGGGGAATTATTTGTATGTTTATTCTTGCTATGTCTTTGAAATAAATATTCCTTAGTAAAAGATAATCTGAGTATATGGTTAAATGGAATTGGGGTATAGAGGATTCTGATAGTTGGGAGAACATCTTATGTGGGAGCTAGAGCCAACAGCAGAGAGTCTAGATACCCCCATTCCCCCTTAAGGGAAGTAGAAGCCTGGGGAGAGAAGAAATATATGACCATGACCATCAGGTAGTGATGACTATTGTTATCAATATTATATTTTGGAGGTGAGGAGGAGCTTATTTGGGATAAAACTGGGTCCTTCACATTTGCCAGAAACCTTGAAGAGATTCTCTGCTTTTCATTTCAGATACCCTAGACTTCAACATCTGAAAGAAGTTGGCAAAAACTTAGCCTTATCATAATTTTTTCTTTTATTCTGATATATGTTGCCTCAGAAATTATTTCCATTTAGTTACTTTTGCAAAATTTCCATTTAAATATTAATATTTTCTGTATTATGGAATGTCCCCCTACCTCAGACTTGGTGAGGGCTATGACCAATGGTAGAGGCCCTAGACACCTATAATCCCCCTTCAGGATACCAGAGGACCCTGGGGGAGGAATAAAATGTAACATACCTTGGATTTAAGAGACTGCCATATATATGTGTGTGTAATTCCCCACAGTGCTCTTGGATGGAGATATAGAGAAAACATGAGACAAAAATACCTGACTCCTCTATTTGGAGGTCAGATTCCTCAGGGACTGAATCCAATCTACCCACATGTGTGAGTCCAGACTGGAAAGGGGACTTGTTTTTGATGAAGAAATCAAACATCTAAGTGATCTTGGGTCTAGCAATGAGTTGCTATTGTTATACCAATATCAGGTCAAGTAACATGAGAAGTATGAGGCATAGTATTTGCCTTAAAAAAACTTCATGTTCATTTAGAAGAAAAAATAATGTTCAGGGAAAATTTATAGCATAAGTTCACTGGGAATTCTGAGAAGGGAAATATCAGTATGGGCAGGAGGAGGTGAGGGAGATTTCAGAGTGTAAGGGAGGACTAGAAGTTACTCTGTGAGTGGTGAGTAGAGGAAGAGAATAAGGAGAAGGCTTTAAGAAGAGCATGAGCAATGATGGCATGGTGGTAAGATTGAACCTATTGGTCAGGCAACAGTGAATAGACTTGTTGAGGGGGGGGGTGATGAGAAATAAGGTGGACTAGGTAAAGCAAGGAATTTAATGAAGAATAAAGTTGTATGTCACCTAAAAAGCAATGAAGAGGAATATAGTATAGTATAACATATGATATCAATATCTAGATACAGATAGATTGATAGAGTGATATTTGAACTATGACCGTGATTTCATTGTTAAAGGGAAATCCCAGGAAGGAAAACTTCCACTACCAATTCATATCAGCACCAAGTCTGCAACTTAGGTTTTAGAGAGTTGCTAGGGGCATTGAGGACCTACATGACTTTCCCATGGTCACCTGGTCAGTATGTGTCAGAGGCAGGGAAGTAGGAGAGGAGGAGATTAAGTAAAGAGGATGGGGTTGGGGACTGATAGAAGGGAGAGTAGAGTGGGGAAGGTGGTAGACAGAAGCAAAACACTGGTGTAGAGGGAAAGGATGAAAGAAGAGAGAGAACAAACAGGAGGAAAAATAGGATAGAACAAAATGCACAATTAGTAATCATAACTGTAAATGTAAATAGGATGAACTCTTCCATAAAATGGAAACAGATAGCAGAGGGGAATCAAAAACCAGAATCCTATAATATGTTGCTTACAAGAAATACACTCGAAGCAGACAGACACACACAGAGTAATGGTAAGTAGCTAGAGAAATCTATTATGCTTCAGCTGAAGTTAAAAAAAAAAGCAGGGGTAGCAATCATGATCTCAGACAAAGCAAAAGCAAAAGTAGACCTAATCAAAAGACATAAGGAAGTAAACTACACATTGCTACAATACAATTGTACAATAGACAATGAAGTAATAGCAATACTAAGCATATTTGTAGTAATCAGAACAGCATACAAGTTGTTAAAGGAGAAATTAAGTGAGTTACAGGTTCACAACCAAACAAGAGATAGAGAGCATTATTAAATGTAAATAAATAAATTGATTATATTAAATTAAAAAGCTTTTGCACAAATCAAACCAGTGCAACCAAAATTAGAAGGAAAGCAAAAAGCTGGGAAACAATATTTACAGAAAGTGTCTCTGATATAGGCCCCATTTCTCAAATATATAGAGAACTGAATTTATAAGAATACTAGCTATTCCCCAATAGATAAATGGTCAAAGGATATGAACAGGCAATTTTCAGATGGAGAAACCAAAGCTATTTATAGGAATATGAAGAAATTCTTTAAATCATTTTTGATTAGAGAAATGCAAAATAAAACAACTCTGAGGTACCAAGTCATACCTATCAAATTGGCTAATAAGACAAAAAATGAAAATGATAAATGTTAGAGAGGATGTGGGAAAACTGGAACACTAATGCATTGTTAATGGAGTTGTGAACTGATCTAACCATTCTGGAGAGCAATTTGGAACTATGCCCAAAGGTCAAACAAACTGTGCATACCCTTTGATCCAGCAATGTCACTACTAGGTGTTTATCCCAAAGAGATTATAAAAAAGGAAAAATAACGTACATGTGCAAAAATATTTTTAGCGATATTTATTTTTTTATTTAAAAATATTTATTTTTTTGTGTTGAGATAATATTGGAAATTGATGAGATACCCATCAATTGAGGAATGGCTGAATAAGCTGTGGTATATGAATATAATGGAATACTGCTGTGAAATAAGAAATGATGAACAGGAAGACTTCCGAAAAACCTGGAAAAACTTGTATGAACTGATGCAAAGTGAAGTGAGCAGAACAAGGAAAACATTGTACACAGTATCAGCAACATTGTGGGATGATCAATCATGAAATTAAAATTACTCAGCTCTTCTCAGCAATGCAATGATCCAAGGCAAATATAAAGGACACATGAGGGAAAATGGTATCCACATCCAGTTAAAGAACTGATGAACTCTGAATGCAGATTGAAACATACTTTTTTTTCACTTCCTTCTTTTTTGTTTTTTTTTCTTTTGAGCTGTTTCTTCTTTCACAACTGTGACTAATATGGAAACATGTTCTACATATACATGCACATGTATAAACTATATCAAATTACCTACCATTTTAGGGAGAGGGGAAGGGAAGAAGGGAGAAAAATTTGGAACTCAAAAATCTTGTAAAAATGAATGCTAAAAATTGTCTTGACATGTAACTCGGAAAAAATAAAATACTACTAAAAAAAGTGACATGTGGTATGGTGTAATAATGAGAACACTGGATAAGGAATTAGAAGATCTAGCTGTGGGCTCTGAATTTTCTGTTTTCTAGCTTTGAGACCTTGGACAAGTTATTATGATTTTTCTAAATAGAATGCAAGTTCCTTGAGGACAGCAATTCTTTCATTTCTGCCTTTGTATCCTTCTTTCCTTTAATGAACCCAATCTTCCTATAAAACAAAAGGTCTATCCTTTTAATACCAGAATTCTATTGATAGGACAGTAAAACATGAAATATAACAGTCTATGAAAAAATAAATAGTATTGCACAATACAATGGAAGAAATACATAGTTGATATGAGCAAACTTGTAACATATAGCCAATGAAGAACTCCAAAGAAGAATAAGAGTAAGAGATGTCAGCAAGGAACTGATGGAGAGAAAGAGAAAATAGACTAGTCACTTGCTGGCAGCAAGGGATAATTAGTGCACAGAGTGCTTTGCTGATACACTTGAAAAATAAAGAAGAAAGGAGAAAACAAGGAAGTCCTCCAGAACACTGAGTGGTGAACCTCTTGAGGGGACATAGGCAAAAAATCACTAAGGATAAACAGATATGAATAAGTTGTGATTTAAATTGTTGATGGGGATTTTTGAATCTATGAGATCACTGATCCATTTGAGTATTTGACGATATGATGATATAGCATAGTACCTTGTCCATAGTAGGCATGTCATGTTCATTAAATTGAAGAGACTTCTCAGTTTCAGTTTCCTTATCTGTAAAATGGGTACAGCAGTTTGACATTTATATAGCCTTTTGCTATTTACAAAGTACTTTCTTCACAACACCCTAGGAGTTACTATAGGTAGTGTAAATATAATTATCTCCATTTTAGGAAACTTTAGGTTGGAAATAATGCATTCAGGTTGACAATCACTGTATAATCTGCCACATGAGGTTATTATGGGGGAAACTACTTTGTAAAACTTTGAGAAAAATGATTATTAAATTATAAATAAATAGGGGGATCTCTGGCTTTTCCCAAAAATTTAGTAGACTATCTTATCTAGGTGGAGTTATTGCCTCACTCAACTGAAAAACCTTACAAAGAATTTAATCTAAGGTGAATTCCAGCCCATCTTCCCATTCAGGCAGGTTTGGGCAAGGAGGTAGATCTTTTGTTTAGGACTGCCCAAAGTTGGGGATGATTTGGAAGTAAATGACATGATCATAATCATATCCCCCCAAGCACCTCCTCCTCTTATTGTATATAAAGGTTCTTATTATATATAGGTCCTCCTCTTACTATAATATTCAATCTCTCTCATTACTTGTTAACTAATCAGAGTTGACTGCCGCCCTCAGGAGCACATAAGTGTTGAGTGAGTTCCATGAGGGGTCTTCAGTGTTGGAAAGTGTCATTGATACCTTTTTGTTAATTATATGCTAGCATGATTACTCATAAACTATGTCTCTCAAATTTTTTATACATCACAACTTACAACACTGTCAGCTATTACCTGTATAGTACTTTATAACTGATAAAATATTTCCACATATTTTTTTCCTATTTGATAAATATTAGTTCTTACCTCTCCCTACCTTCTGCACCCAGAATACTCCTCTTTCTTATCCTTTAGTATGTATAAGCAAGCTATATTCAAGATAAATAGGAAATAACAGAGGGAAGGCACTAAAATTAAGAGAGATTGAAAAAGGCTTCCTACAGAAGATAGGATATCAGTTCACCTTCATTAAAGGTAACACAGGGAATCAGGAGGCAGAGATGAGGAAGAAGACCATTCCAAGCATGGTGGACAGCCAGAGAAAATGCTTAGAGTCAAAGGATAGAGTCTTATTCCAAGAACAGCTGGGGGTCAGTGTCAATAAAATGAAGAATAGGTAGTGGTGGTGGGAGATAATACTGTTTACAGACTAGAAATTTAAGAGAGGGCATGTTATGAGGGACCTTGAACACCAAACAGAGGCTTCTATATTTGAGCCTGGAGGCAATAGGGAGCCACTGGAATGAGGAAGGAGGGGTGACATGGTTGGATCTGCACTTTAGGAAAAATCACTTTGGCAAATGATTGGTGGAAGGACTAGTGGGTCTAGAGTAGTGGTTCTCAACCTTCCTAATGCCACAATCCTTTAATACTTGTATGTGGGTGTTATCTGCAGACCTACCTGGAAACAGATAGAGGAGCAGTGTCTCAGTTCCTAAGACCATCAGAAATATGTTTTCCAATGGTCTTAGGTGACCCCTGTGGCCCCTGTGAAAGGGCCATTCGACCCCCAAAGGGGTCGTGACCCCCCAGGTTGAGAACCACTGGTTTAGAGTGATTCGAAGAAAATAATAGGATTTGATTACATATTAGCTATGGAGGATGAAGGAGGAAGAAGTCAGTGATGACTGTAAGGTTTTTGTGGTAGAGAATGTTAGCTTGCCTAAGAGAAAGTGGAGTTTAGACAGGGCTAAGGGTCTGAAAATTGGTAGCGGTTAGGAAGAGGGCTTATGACTTTGTTTAAGGAATGTTAATTATAGGCTTGTAGAATTTAGAGACGGGAGGGGTTATTTATATTTAATCATCTGGCCAATCCTCTCCTTTTACAACTGAGAAACTGAGATACAGAACAAGGAAATTGGGCTGAGGTCCTCTTACTTGTGAAGTAGCATCAGACAAACATTGATGTTCTATAAACCTTCAAAAAAGGATCTAGAAAACATATGGGAAGTCAGCCCTGGAGATACAGATTTGAGATTCATCCATGTAGAAGTAATTGTTTAAGCCATATGCATAGGTGGGAATGAGTATGGAAGTCAGATGAGAAGGGAAGGTGATGAGTTAAATTTAAGAAACGAGCTGAGAGGAAGAACCTTTGGGGAATACCCAGAGTTGAAGGCAGAAGAATGAAGGAGAATTATCGAAGAATAGGGGTTGGGGATTTTATTGCTCTATGGAACTCCCAGATGAAGAAACTCCCTCTATTAATGCATATAAACATCTTCTTTGCAATTTATAGTCTTAGAAAAATGCCTGGAGCAATGAGAAGTTAAATTATGTGATCATGGTCACTCACCCAGGGTGTATCAGAGACAAGACTTGGGCTTCCTGGCTCCTAGACCCCCTCTCTATACTGTCTTTTTATAGTCACGACCTTACTAAGAGTACATTGTCTTTGGAACATAAAGTAATTCTTTCATTTTTCAATTTCTTATGTTTATGTGTCCTTACATTACCTTGCTGGCAGTTACAATGCTACCTGTATATGGAATACAAGTTTCCTATGGGAAGGTTTTCTTCTCTTTCATTCCAAAATTGCTGAGAGCTGATTGAAAGTGTTTCAGGGAACTTTTCTGCAGCACAAGGATACTAAGCCAGATAGCATTATCTACAATGGAAATACAATCCTTTCAGCAGCCAAGCTCCAAGTGAGAACTCTGGCTTACTTAAACACATATCCTGAGAGTGCATGCAAGCTCGTGTGCGCGCACACACACACACACACACACACACACAAACACAAATGCATAGATACACAAAGATTGTTTTAGGGACTAGCTCCCAGTAACTGCCTGCTGACTGATCTCAAAGACATAGGACACATCTCAGTATATGGTTCAACAAAAAGCCCTGTTAACTTGTTTATTGTACCTGTAGTATACTTAAGATTAGGCAGACTAATTCAAGAGTCAAGAGTGAAATTAGAAAATCATTCCAGTGACAAAATTTGTCACCTTTGTTCTTTGTCTTACAATGCACATCATTTTGAACTCATGGCCAGTTGTAGAGTGATGTGGGCTCTAGGTAGGTTTCTCAAGGTCCAGTCAAGGTCATGAGAGCAAGTCCCTTTTTCTATAAGAATAAGACAAATAAATCTGCAAAATCTGCCAGTCAGACTCTTCTCCCACCACTTTCTTTTCTCTCTCTTTTTTTTTGCCCCCTCGACAAATTAATTACAATTCGTAAGGATACTCTCCTGTCTGCAACTATCCTTACAATTCGTAAGGATACTAAATTATACATTTTGAAGTGAAGGTAACAGATAACCTCTTGTTTTTCCAGGAATCATTTCCTTAGAATCCCGGGGAACTGAGAAACTGGAGTCACCATTGATACATGTCTGAAATAGGGACCACAATGTATAAAAGAGGAAAATGGGTGAACATCTCTGTAGCTACTATCCCCCCAAAGTTGATCCTTGGCAGAGCTGAAGTACAGGTATGGCATTCCCTTTTATCAATCCTGAGGCCACAATCATCAGAAAACCTTGAAAAATTCCCATTTGTATGCCTAAGTGTAGCATGTGGGCACCCTTTCCTACTATGAATGCTTAGCGCTTTCCCCTCTGTGTTCCCTCCTATCTACTATGTATGGACTTATACTTTCATGTGTGTGCATGTGTGTATATATGTATACGTATGTATATATACATATATGTATATATGTGCATATTTGTACATGTGTGTGTTGTCTCTTGTCTTAGAATATAAGCTTTTTGAGGGTAGAAACAAATATTTTCTTTGTATTCCCACACGATGTCCCAAAGTAAGTGCTTAATAATTACTTACTGGTTAATTGATGTTTGTGGCTGTATAGTTGTTCAGTAGTTTCTGACTCTTCATGATCGCATTTGGGGTTTTCTTGGCAGACATACTGGAATGGTTTGCCATTTCTTTCTCTAGCTCATTCTACAGATGAAGAACTAGGGAAAAAGACTTCAAATGACTTGCCCAGGGTCACACAGCTAGTTAGTGTCTGAGACTGGATTTGAACTCAGGAAGATGAGTCTACCCGAGTAAGGGCCCAGTACTTTGTCTATTGGACCTCATCACAAAAATCACTCATTTGGAAAGGAATTTATACCTAAATGTAGAAATTAAAGTAGGTAGGAGAATCTCACCATTTCTCCTTTACAATTCAAGAAGAAAAATCCAACAGACTCAGAAAAATAGCACTAACTCGGGGACAGAGAAAGGGAAAGCTTTTCATCCTCTTCTTCCTCACTTATCTGGCATTCCTCTGCAGGTTATAGGAATAGGAAGAGATCTCTTAGCATTCCCCCTGCTGTTGCCATATGACAGATGGTATAGATACACTGGGTAAGGTCTAGAAGAGGGACCTAGGCAAGGGACCCACAGGATCGCCTTCCCCCACCTTCTCTCACTAACATGAAGTCAGAAATGATTTAACTGCTTAGATTACTATATGATTACTATATGATACTAGATGATTACTATACACTCTCTCCTGTCTGCAACTTTATGGCCCCAGAGCTGCGAGGGTGCATGTAAATGCATATGAATGTGATTCCACAGACTGCAAACATGCCCTCAAGCTCCTGTGGTGGGCAAGCCTGGACTGCTGTTCTTACTAAAGGCTGAGTGACCCGGCTTATGCCAAGCACCAGAAGGGCAGGTGTTTCTGGGCCAACTGACAGCGGTAGCTTTGCCTCACAATGATTCTTCAGCTCTTCCACTCTGCTAACAAAGCCAGAGAAACAGATGGGAGGAGGCCCCTGAATCACAGCATTCACGTAGAAGTCACCAACATGAATCAAATTGGTCAGGGGAGGTTTTTTGGTAGGTGAATCAGGGCCTGAGAGTCTCAGACCTCGGTCATTCTGACCTTGTTATCCATAAAACCTTTTTTCTTAGGGTGGAAACTTGTATAGCTCACTGTTCACACATACACACATACACAAACTCTGTCATTCTGCGTGAACAGCGCTGTCTGTAAATTGACAGTGTGGCTGTGACCCGGGGCCAGGTTTTCTTACCAGCATTGCCCTTACTTTCCATATTTAACTTTATGTTATTTTTTCTTTCCCAGACTTAAGTAATTATGATGGTTCACACACACACACTCACTGAAAGGAGCATGGTATACTTAGAATTGGCAATCTAAAAATGGAAATGTAGCTAGGTATGAAAATTATGTAGAACTAAAACAAAGCCCAATTTATTCTGTTCCCCATCACTACCCGCAACATCCTATTTTATATCCATTGCATTATGCCCCATATCCCATGTTCTTTTTTCTATACTGTTTCAGCCCAAAGAATACACATGCACACTACTCTCCTAAGTGATGCAATGTATGTTTGCATTTGAAAATCTGTGAACGTTTAGAAGCCTGATTGTCTGCATTTGAATATTCCCTGATACCCTCTCTAGCTTGAAAAGCTTTCACCGATTCATAAATAAGCTTAGACAGACAGATAGATAGATAGACAGACAGACAGACAAACAAAGCATTTACATATTTATAAAAAACTTATCTAGTGGTGCAAGGTCCTGTGCTGAGCATGGCAATATAAATACAAACAGTAAGACAGTCTGCCCTCAAGAAACTTACATTCTAATGAGAGAAAACAACACAGAAAAGGAACTGAAAAAAAGGGATGACAAATGGAGGATAAATAAAGATTAGGAGGTCTAGTTTGGTTGGGATAAAGCCCAGACTCACCTACCAGAGCCCCCAGTTCTTGCTGGTGGGGGAGTGATGACTATGGCCAGAAGTCAGGCAGAGCCTGGTATAAAAAGGGCCTGGAAGACAAGAACAACAAAAACGGTGGCGATCATCATTGTTTCTCATTTTAAAGAGACACCTTAAATCTAAAATTCCTTGATATCTTATTTTTACATCACCTTTATTTCTGACTATATCCTTGCTCTCCCTTATCTGTTGAATCTCTCCTTGTAACAAAGATGAGAAAAAGAGACAGTAGTGCAGAGTTCTGTTTACTTTTTCTTCAGAAGCACCCTCCTTTTGTATTTAAATAAGCATGAACCCTGCAGTCCTAGGTGAGTCTAGCCCACCCCTAAGCTATTAGATATTCTGGTTTTATCACCTTCTGGACTTCTTTTATCCTGTGTTCTTTTCAAAAACCATCATCTCATTCCAGTCCCCTCCTCCTTCACCTCCTCCAGCAGTGGTAACATTATAAGTTTAAATTCAGTAGCACTTATTTCCCATAAATCCTGCTCTCAGAAAACCTCTGAAACATCCCACATCCCAATCCATCATTTGTGGTTTGTGGTTATTTTTAATACATGTCTCTTAACACTGGTATCAATCAGCAAATTCACCTGGAATACTGTGGATCCTTACCATCACAGCATTATGGGCCTGGAAGGGATCTCAAGAGATCATCTGGTTCAACCCCCTGCCAGGAGCATGATGAATTTATAATCTTAACAAGAAGTGACTAAGAAAATCTAGCCCCATTTTGTTAACAGATGAAACTTGGGAGTAATTAGGTCTGGGCCAGAAGCCAATTTTAAGATCACTCCTTTCTAAACACAGCTCAGTGTTCAATGGTATAGCTAAGTCTACATGCTGCCAAGATATCCAGACAAAAGTCAGTCAATTTTGCTCAAAACTCCAATCAATCATTTACTGTTTTCCAAAGACATCAGTACATATATCTATATCCAAATCTATACCTCTCTCTATATTTTAAAATTGAGTTAAGCAGATGTTTTGGTACCAAGCAGACATACACCATATGTGATGATCCGTACTCTCACCTGCAGCCTCTTCATAAACTCAAATGTGGTCTTAATGAGATCTGAAATATACTGAATAAGCTCCCCAAATCCACCATGTGAATGATAGAAATAAATATCTGTTAAGGAAGAGGGAACCTAAGTAACAGAGAGTCAGGAAGCCCTGACAGGGCAGGAAAACCTGAGTTTAAGGCCCCACCTCAGATACCTACTGGGTATGTCCCTGCATAAATTACATCAAAGTCGAAGCATTTCCACCACCCCACTTCAGCAACTTCCTACAACTATTTGTTTTGGAACAACTAACTACCCTCTGAGTATTGTCAGAGGGAGTTTCCCCATTAACAATTCACTATATCAATGTGATCACAGGTCCATTAAAAAAAGCAGTAGGGAGTGGGAGACTGAAAAATAGTGACAATCCTTACTCTAGTTTCCCCTCAGTTTTATCTTCTCTGAATTAGATGATCCTTGATATTTTTTACCTCAATATGGCTAGATCTCATGCAATCTTACATGTGTAGATCAAAAATCACAATTATCCCCAAATATAAAGTCATGTAAATTCAGCAAAGAACATTTCACAGTTTTCCAAAGATTACTGCTTGCTTAAAACTTATTAAGGACCTATATTGATGCACAAAATGGCCTTTTCCAACCCAAAGACAATAAAAACAAGAAAAAAGACAAAGAATATTGGCTTCCTATCTAAGAAGGAACTCTGGTCTCCACAGAACTTGACAGATTACATAGAATTCTCACCCAATGTCTTTAGTACCTGAGGTTGATTGAGAGTCACATTCCCCCACCCTCTCTTCCCTAAGCTGTCTTTCAAGTCTGATCTTGTCACCATGAGCTCCCACGGCTCTCTTATCTCCAGAAGCAAATACAAAATGATCTATTTGACATTCAAAGCCCTTCATAATTTAGCCCCCCTCCTACCTTTGCAGTCTTACATCGTAACTCCTGCCGTGTAACTCTTCAATTCAGTGACACTGGCCTCCTGACTGTTCTAGAAACAAACCTCTATGTCTTGGCTCTGGGCATCTTCTCTGCCTGGCCTTCATGCCTGTAATATTTTCCTTTCTCTACTCTGATTATGGACTTCTCAGGATCCTTTTAAATCTCAACTAAAATTCCACCTTTTACCGAAAGCCTTCTGTAATATTTCTTAATTCCAAAGCCTTCCCTCTGTTAATTAGTTCCTATCTATCCTGTATATAGCAAGCTTTGTATATATTTTTTTGCATGTTGTCCTTGGTTGGATTGTAAACTCCTTGAGGGCAGGAATTGTCATTGGCCTCTTTTTGTGTCTCCAGTATTTAGCACATAGTAGGTATTTAATAAATGGTTATTTACTGATTATATGAAAAACTGTCTACGATTCTCTGAGACTATAAGGATGGATGCATTTCCCCCCCACCCCTCTCCAGCAACTTCCTAAGACTATTTGTTTTAGAACAACTACCTATAAGCATTATCAAAGGGAGTCTACCCTTTGTCGATTCACCTTATCAGTGTGATCACAGGTCCATTAAAAAAGCAGTATTTTTTCTCCACAGGGCACAGCAAAATTTCTAGAATAGGAGTCTCTGTACCATGGGTGATCCACTTTGCTGGGTTTTTTTTTAACCTTTCCTCATAATTCTTATTTTTCAAATGTTATAAGTTATTTGAGTCACTCCTCTTTGACTTATTTTCAGTAATTATTTATTAACAATTAAATAATAAATAAATAATTTGTATTAAATAATCATTTAATAATGTTTAATATTTAATAATATATATGACATTATAATATCTTATATAAAAGAAAATATTTAATATTTATTTAACTTAATAATGTATTTAATTTATATATTTATTAATAATTTTCATTTATCTGAAAATCACCCTCTTCTTAAGGTCTGTACATGATATGGAGGTGAAAATGGGTTCCAGAGGTCTAGATTGAGTACTAAGACTAAATAAGGTGGAACGGGCTCAAGCACAACGCCGGGAGCTGGAGTCTGCCTCCATACTGAGGCCCGTGGTCCCTGCGTTCTCCGTTTGCTGGGACTACATGGAAGCACGTGGCAGTTCGTGGCTCTGGCGGCTGCCTTTTTACCTGCCTATGCTGGGTTTTGTGAGGGGTCTTGGCGATGGTGCCATCCCCTTTGCTTAGGCACCTGTGGGGTGCCTGCATTGGCACCTACCTGCATGCCGGAGGCTAGGCTGAAGGACGGGTGGTAGCCGCTGGGGGTTGTCTGTTTGTTCAGAGCTATGCTGAAGCACGGGGCAGTTCAGGTTCTTGGTTCTCCAGTCTATACAGCGGTGCGTGGGTGGGGTGGAGAGGGGGTCCTGGTGTTGGTGCTTGCCTCCATCACATTGGGGTTCAGGGCCTGTCCCTAATTTGCTTCCTATGATGCTTCTGATATCTAGTTTTTGAATTCTTCTGTGAAGGGGAACCCACTGCCCCCTGAGGTAGCTCATTTACTCTTAGCTATCTCTAGAGAGGAATTATTTTCTTAACAAGTCTAAATCAGCCTTTTTGCCACTTCGATCCGTTGTCCCCACTGCTGAACTCTGGGGTCAAGTAAAATCAATCTTATCCCTCTTTTTTATAACAACAGATAATTGTCAAACCCTTCTCAGATCTCTTTTTTTTAGAGTCAACATCCTCAATTTTTTCAACCAATCCTCACATAGTTTTACCTCAAGGACCCTCAACCATCCTCCATCAGCTTCTTCTATGTGATCTTCCTGTAATTTGCAATTCCTTTCCTGAAATATGACCCTCAAGACTTTATAAAGCACTCTAGATGTTGTGTGACTGGGGGGAGAGTGTTGTTTGTCTTTACTATTTGAAGGGGACCAATGATATCACTGGTAACATCTTGACTTGTGCCTGACCCGGATTAAAGGGAGGCAGAGCTAAACAAAGTCTTGGGCTTCCCTCTCTTTTCCTGAGTCATTGAAATCCTGTGGCAGTCAATCCTGAGTCAAGACAATTGGTGGTGGCCCAGGATGCAGTGGATGGCCTTGGTGTCTTCCATACCTGACCAAGCTCTAAGTGCTCCACAGTCTTCAGCCATTTTCATGGCCATTGGAACAAATTTTTCTTGTCTCTTCCTTGAGGGAAAGTCATCACATGCCTGGGGTAGACACTTCCCCAACTCACCAACAAGTTTGAGGTCTGTCAGTTATCCTTTAGTCCATCAGCTGAGAATTAGTCAGGTTGTCGACTGCTTCATGTGATACAGTTTGTTGAAGCCACAGGACACCAAAAGTGGATGAGCACCCTTCGTACCAGAGGGGCTTGGCCTCCTGAGCACCTCCTACACCCTAGCAGGGAGAGTAGAGTGAGGCTATCATCCCCTTATTTTGTGGACACTCTTAATGCAGGCTAATATTTTATTCATTTTTGTTTTTTGGCTTCCATTTCAAAATATTGGTTCACATGAATGCTTCAAACCACTACTCCAGCTCCCCATCTTTTTAAAAGATACTATTCTCTGGATACCACTCCTCCTCCATCTTTTCAATTGGTGAAGTTTGCAATTATTTTAAAAATACAGTAATTAGAAATAACTAAAGGGGAACTGCAAATCCTATTTGTGTAGTAAAGGTGGACATAAGAGGCTAGCAAAACAAGTCATGACTCAAGATAATCACTAAAATGAGATTGTGAAGGGAGTTAAACATCTTTGGTAATGGAGAAGCAGAAGGAACTTTAATGGCCACAACAGAGCTTCTATTCACTACTTTACCCTTAATCACTTTTATTTTTTTTGGCTAAAGTAGAAGTTTTGACAGAATACAACATGGTAAATACACTTAGTTCCCTGGCCAGGATTGTTATTGAACAGTGAGAAATACACAGCTTCCTTTTCTGGTTTCAGATTGAGAAAACCATTAGGAGAAATATGTGTGTATACACATATAGGCAT
>CM053591.1:90088551-90120936 GCA_028646515.1 Pseudochirops corinnae
GAATATGTATATGTAAATATATTTATATATTATATTCTGATATGACAATAATTGCTATTGACACTATTGGTCAAGGCAAACCCGCTTAGGAAAACTTAGTGGACAGACAAAGCTATCTTCTGTATTTCCAATTGAGCGAGAACCATGATGAAAACTTATATCTTGCCTATCTAGAAACAAAGGGTCATTCTAGGTAGCAATGTGAGGGAGAGAGGTGAAATGAGACCAACAGAGTCTGAAAGCAAAAACCATGCAAGGCTTAATGGTAGATTACAAAAAGAAAGAAAAGTGGGAAAAAAAAAAAAGGAACACCTGCCAAGAACTGCAAAAGGCATTTTAAGTGGAGTAGATTGTGAGAGAATGCATAAGACCTACCATATTCTCCTCTAGGAGACCTGTTCTTTAAGTGATTTGATTTCACAACTGAACTGTTTGTTCATGAGATAAGTGTTCAATTAAGGAAGTCATTTGGCAGGGGCTAACCTTCAGGTTTTCTGTTGTCATGGAAAGAAAAAGAAGGAATCCAGAATCAAGTATTCAAATTGTTAGTATGATCTTCATTTTCTCTCTAGCTAATTAATGACCATTTTCTGTGTTTTCAGATCTTCATCCTATATGTATTTCTCCCAACCTTCCTTGAAGATGAGTATCTGGAGGCCAGGAGGGCTTGATTTACAGACCAATATAAGTGGAACCAGAGCATTTACTTGCAAAAGGTGGAGCCCTCTACCAAGGAGAATCAAAGGGCAAACTGTCTTGAGTGCCAGTTGACTGGCTGGCAGCACTCCAACAAGGGCTCAGTTTTAGACCATGGAATAGATATTCCTGGTCCCTGGCTGATTATCCCAAGGAGAGACCTTTGGAAATCAGGGTCACCTTTAATAGTGGGTTATCACTGTGTGTAGAGTAGGGCTGGAGCGGGGTGGGGGGGAGTATGCTGAGGAAAGGAGGGAGAGCTACTAGATGAGGTCAGCAATTATTTAGACACCTTCAATGTCTACCCTACTTTTTCTGTCACAGGAGTCCATTGCAGTTAATTGAGGGTCAAGTATGAAATCTCACTGGTAATTATAAACATACTGCTAGATGGGCTTACATTTAAATGTGGATGTATTAGGTTCAAAACTGCATTGGTGGCTAAGGGGTAGTTATAAAAGTTAGGAATCAGAGAGTGACCAAAAAGCTGATACTGAGGTATGGGTTTTCCTTGTGTGACATTCTGTGCTTTTAATTTTTAAAAAAATATTTTATTATTAATTTTTGGAATAAAACAAGCATTTCCATAACACAGTACAATTTAAAAAAGATGATCGTACATAAAATTGCAAATTTACTATGCACGACTGCAGAAAGTGTGTGAGGAAGGATTTCAATTTTCCTGACTCCATTGTCCTATCTCATATGCCATTTGCTAAAGTTCATGCTGGTAGTAATTAGCAGCTTCAAATTTGAACCCAAGATTTTTGACTCTAAATAATAATATAATATTTTAAGACTTTCAAGATGCTTTACCTCTTTATCTCATTAGCAATTCTAAGGAGTCTTACAAGTAAGTTGGAACCAGAAAGGAAATCCACTGAAGGGGTACTCCAAAGGACACGACGTTTTCCACATTGCTCCAAGAAAATTTGTGCCAAGGACCAGATAACTTCATGGGACATCTGAGAACCATGATGAAATGTATTTTTTGAATGGACTTTGGGAATGGGTTACTGTAATAGCAATGAAATTTGAAGATCCCTTTGTATTGGAAAGCTAAAAGGTACTTGGCACCTTGTTTAAAATTAAGCCTCTGTTAAAGAAACAGAAGATATGAACCTCTGTTGCTGATGTATCAGGAAGGTGCTGAACAGGGAACCCCTGTTGCTGATGGGACAGGAACGAGCTGAACACAGAGGAGCTATACCATATATAAGGAAGAGCACAAACTGGGAAAGTCAGAACTTCTTGGGACAAGCATCTGAAGGCTGGGCTGCTACTGCTGGACTGGAACTTCTGTGGAGAAAGTGATTTTGATTTTGAGGATGGGAGAAAGTGATTTTGATTTTGAAAATGGAGCTTATGCTGCTGAGGATTTCAGAGGGCCAGCTGGAGCTCCCGAAGACTGAAGAAGCATAACTGTGGTGCTGGAACAGAGACTGTGAAGGATTTGAAATGGACTGGACACTGTGAGCTTCAATGTAGAGCAGGAGCTGCACAGAGAGCTGGACAAGGAACTTGGTGGCTATCTGCCTTTGAACTCATGTGGCAGTTGGTTAGATTTGGGTGGGAGCTGGGACCATGGAAGAGGGATCATGGAAGCTGAAAGCTTGCCCCAAGTCAAACTGAAAAGACCTCTCTGTGGATACTGAGTAGTGACTGATGAACTTGTCTGAGTAGTGACTGACCCTGATGTGAGGTTTTGCTTTGGGACTCACTTTGGGAAGAGTTGTGTAATTTGGCCAGATGAGACTCTGGGCAGCCATTGAGCCCTCTGGCTTTGAAAACCCAGATGTTGGTACTTCCCTCTCTGGCAACTAACTAGGTATGGATGTGATGGTCAGACAGCTGGAAGCCCTGTATGCAGAATTGTGTTATTTTCTGTTGTAACTTCTGTTTGTATTCTCTGAAGTTCAGGGTGCTGACTTTTCCCCCTGAATTAGGTAAATGATATATATTTGATTGATTAAAGTGATTGTTGAAGTTGTAACTTAATTGCACCCCATGGGTGGGGGACTTTGACTATTGTACTTTGTTATTGAATTAAGGAGTGACTAAATGAATGTGCTTTGTTTGTGATTGGAAACTAATCTCCAGTTGAGACTACCTGGGGGGGAGTACTTTGACTTTTGTATTTTGTGTCCCTTAAGAAGGCAAGAAGGATGATTGAATGTTGACTTACTAAATGGTTGAGTTACTAAATGATTCTACTTTGTTGAAAACTATTATGACCACTTTGGTGAAAACTATGTGGCCATTTTAGTGATAAGTTGTTGACTTGTGGCATGTTGAATGCTGTATTTTGATTTTCTGTGATAAGTTGTAACATTGTGAATGCTCTACCTTGATTTTCTGTGAATGTTTTGCTCTGATTTGTTATTGAATAGAGAGTTCACTATACTATGTAATCAGAATCTTGAAAGCTGTTCGCAGCACCCATCCTCTGAAAAGCTGCTTGTGCATGGCTTTACAGTTACTGAATTGCAAGGAGACAATGTTTGTTAATGTTGATATTCATTATTGTACTACTTTGGCTTTTTGTTTCTCTGTATCTGTACACTAAATTCTCTTGGTCATCTTGGGGTTATATGAAATTACTCTTTGAATTAGTCCCTGATTTTAGACAGTCTTGCTATGGCTTGTATTGTGATTGGTCAATGATTCTGGTTCAGCTTTGTGGTTGAAATTCTTTCATATTACCCCGATATGTTAAAAATTGTCTAAGCCCCATTTCTGTGTCTCTGACTTTAGCTCAGAAATTCTGGTTCCTCTGAGGCCCGTGTTCATTGGTTCTGGTCATCCTTTGAGGATTAAATCTCTTGTTAGCTTTCTGTCTGTTAACTTTTATCTTTGTTGAATGTCTCTTTACTCTTGCCTCCAAACGCTCTTCCCTGGTGGCATCCAAGATAATTTATTATTAGGTGTAGTTATCAGGGTGCCCAGAGGCTGCCTTGACCAGAACAGGAGGGGGAAGGGGAATATTACCCTGAAGCCAACTGTGTGCTTTAGTTACCCTATTTTCCAAAAACAACTGGACCCAGATATTCAAGAGGCCCTGAGCAAGTCAGGGATGATGTTCCCCTCTGAGCTGACATAATTTGTAATTTGCACCTTTAGCTGGACTCTGAGTATGTCCTTGAGGGGCAGAAGACAGACACCAGTTAGTCTGCATCAAACTGATAAATTGTGTGTGCAGCTGGGACCCTTGTAAATAAGCATGCCATCATATCTTCATAGTCTAGCAGTTCCCAAGGGAAAGATAACATAGCTTTAGCTATCTTACTTATGTCCCCCCCTCCCTTTCTTCTCCCATGCCACTCCCACTTGGGAGGGGATTGCCCTCCACCCCTCTCATGAGACTTCCCCCTTTTCATAAATTATAAATATTCAAGTTTCTGTCTCCAGACAGAATCCACTGTGAACTCCTTTATACTTGGTATAGCAATTCCACATGCATGTTCATGTATCTTATAACAAATGCAATTTCAATGCATGTCTCCTGGACTTGTGTTTTGTTGTTGTTAACTCCTACAATGATTCTGTGAAGTAGCATCCTTATTTAATAGATGAGGCAACTGAGTCTTGGTGAGGTTAAGTGAAATGCCCAGGGTCACATAGTTAAGTAAGTGTTTGAGGCAGGACTTGAAGGCATACCTTTCTGATTATAAGTCTATCCACAGCACCACTTTAGCTTTCACTGCTTTTACTCTAACAAAGGAATTTTTTTAATTGTAGATAATCACAGGAGTTTGGAAAGAATTCATCCACCCATTCATCTATCCAACAATTTCCTCCCAAAAAATTCCTTCATGAAACAAATTTTTATTGAGTGTGTGTGTGTGTGTGTGTATGTGCGTACTAGATATTATAGGGACTAGAAAGGTGTGTAAGAAATAGTTCCTGATCTAATAGTCTTACTAAAGAACATATGTTCATGAATAACCTCAATACAAGAAGTGTTACAAAGTTCTGTGGCAGTAGCAAGGAGAGATCAACCAAGAAGTTGAAGGGATCAAGAAAGGTTTTGTGAAGAAAGTTGCATGTAAGCTGGGCTTTGTAGGATGGGTAATAGTTTGACAGGCAAAAATGGAGACAGGGCAAGCCAGATTGAAAGAATGGCATGGACAAAGGTACAGAAAGGAGAAAAGGAAGGGTGGGTTTGGTGAATGGTGAACTACTTAATTGGAACTTCTTGTATATATAAGTAAATAATCAATCAATCTATTAATAAATATTAAGGACCTGCTATGTGTCAGGACATTATACTAAGCATTGAGAATACAAAAGGAGACAAAAGACAGTCCCTGCCCTTAAGGAGCTTACAATCTAATGAAGGAGCCAATATGCAAAGAAATAATACAAAGCAAACTATGCACACAATAAATAGGAAATAATTAACAGAAGGAAGGTACTGGAATTAAGAGGAATGGAGGAAGGAAATAGTAAGAGAAAATCTCAAGGGAAACAAGATTAACACCATGAACACTGGCAAGTCCACAGTGAGTGATAATGACATCCCAATGTCCTGATAATCATTAGACTACCATAAGAATGAAGTCCATTCCCATGGTACAGCTTATTGGTGGGGTCACTTGGGTGGAGCTACTAGTGAGAAAACTTCATCTACCCTCTAAGCTTGAAAGACAAACACATACCCATAGGACACCAGCAGATGGGTCAAAACTATTTCTGGTTGTCTCTATGGGAGCTGGCACCTCAGTGCAGTTTCTCAAATCATGACTGTGAGTCTTGAAAAACTTAAGGTTTGGATAAGTAAAGAAGAGTGGAGAGAGCATTATATGAGGAGAAAATGGAATGGGGAAAAGTTCTGAAGGGACTTTGGGTCTGTCAAGTTGAAGAGACTGTCCGTGTTGTCCCCATCCTCAAAAAAATCTTCACTTCATCCATTCATTCTTTCCCAATAGTGATCACCCAATACCTCTGTCTCTGTGGCTAAACTCCTTAAAAAGTTCATCTACTACCTTTCTTCTCAATCTCTTCTTAACTCTTTGCCTTCTGGCTTCTACTCTCATCATTCAGTCAAAATTACTCCTCCAAAATTATCAGTGATCTAATAATTGCCAAATCTAATGACCTGTTCTTGATTCTCATCCTTTTCAGCCTCTCTACAGTTTTTGACATTGGTGATCAGTCTCTTCTCTTTAATATTCCCTTTCTTCTTGGTTTTCCTGGCACTACTTTATCCTTGTTCTCTTCCTACCTGAGTGAGCATTTCTCCCTATTCTCCTTTGACAGAACTTTATCCAGGTGATGCCTGATAGCTATTTGAATCCCATAAGAGTCTGTTCTGGCCCTTCATCTCTACCACTTCTACCCTATTTTACTTGGGGATTTCATCAGCCTCCATGATTTCAATGATCATCTTTATGCAGATGATTTGATATTAGTTTTTTTTTTTTATTAGTTTGTTTAACGTAGTGGGGAGGGAAGAGGAATGGAAGGGACAGATTTTAAAGGTATGTAAAAATAAATGAATACATTTAAAAAAAAGGAACCCAAGAATTTTATCACACCATGATAAAGCATCAGGGTAGGACATTAATGGAACAATATTAAAGATAACAAAAAAGGACTTTTAAAAGCCATGTTGGGTAGCCTAATTCTAATAATCCGTATCGCATACTCACATTGGTTATTGCTTGGATGGTTTAACATCTATGGGCTAGTATTCTCAATCATTTTGGTTCCTTTCTTTGAACAAGGTACTAGTTATCACCAACTGAAACCTGGGGCACACACACATATACATAGATGCATATATACACACACACATACATACATACATACATACATGTATATATATATATATATATGTATGTATATGTATAGTTCCTATCTAAGAAGAATTCCATCTTGAAAGATTTACTCTAATACTGCAGCCAGGACTCTGTTGAACTTTATGCCCTCAATGTCAATGTCTTTCCCTTCAAAGAGGTCATCATATAGGATGCTGACCATTGCAGGCAACTGGAAACAAGCGCTGTCCTGGCAGAACAGCTGATATTGTGGAGAGTCTCACAAGACCTGGACTAGTAGCATAGCATGCCCACCTATTCTACTCTTGACAAATTATTCTTAAAATTAAAACTGTACCCTTCATTTTGAAATTATTTTTTGTATACTTTATATTTACTTATATGTGTATACGTTGTTTCCCTAAAATAGAATATAAGCTCTTTGGCAGATGGGATTTTTCGTTTTGCCCTTGTATCACTAGCTCTTACCATACTGTCTGGCACAGAGTAAGTTTTTAATAAATGCAGATTGAATTGAATTGAATTTTATCCAGCAATTTTGGTTGCTCTGCCATTATATATATATATAGCTTGGCATGGAGTGTTGTTTTGACTATATTAACTCAATCTATCCTTCACTATTGAATGTCCCTCCCACTATCTAGCTCCTCTTTTCATTGTCATTATAATTTGATAGTTACCCTTACAAAGTTATGCTGTATTTTTACTTGTATAGTTCTAGGTTGGCTAATTCTGAAAGAGTTAATTTTTGTTTTTATTGTTCTTTCTACAAATGCTGATTCTTTTTTTTCCTTATTATTTCTTGAATGTTATTTACTAGTAATTTAAAATACAAATGATTTTATGAATTAATCTTAAATCTTGTGCATGTGTGTAACTCGATTATTATCTCCCCTAAATTTGTTGTTCAGAGAGATGAACTCTGTGTGTGTGTGTGTGTGTGTGTGTGTGTGTAACACGTCATCTACCTAAAGTAATATTTTGAATCTTTCTTTTCTAATGTTAGTCTTTAGAATATCTTTGCTTTTAAATTTTCCTATATGGAGCCAAATAAAAATTATTTAAGTAAATACTCTTGCTTGGCATTTGTTTGTAGCGGGAATGTTTTGATGTTTCACCGTTGCATATTATCTCAGCTCTCAGGTTATAAGAGATAGTTTTATTGAGTTGAGGGGAAAAAACCCCCTTCTATAGCTTTTCTTTTTAATGTTTTTGTCCTGAATGACAGTTGTACCATATGAAAGACTTTCTTTGTATCTATTGATAGGATCTTTAAAAAACAGATTTCATTTCTTCATTTATATTTGCTATTATGTTGAAGATTTTTCTGATGTTGAAAAAGCCAAGGATGTTTGATGTAAATCCTGTTTGGTTGTGATGAATATTTTAATACATTTTGCATTCTTTTAGCTAATGTTTCATGTAGTACTTGTGCATCTGTATTCATAATATAATGGAGAAAATGATTTGGTATGAGAAAGACCTACATTCAAATCCCATGTCCAGTATTTACTGGCTGTATAACCAGGGCAATTCATTGAACCTTTCCAAGGTTTAGTTTCAGTTGTGGTGGGGCTTAAATGATGTGTTAAAAAATTCTTTGCAGACTTTAAAGCGTTCTTGATTTTGTTAGGAAAATTGGTCTAAACTTTTCAGTGCTCTCTTTTAAGATCAATATCATATTTGCTCATTAAATATATTGGATATTATTATATACTTATATTTCTAAGCAAACTATGTAATAAAGAAATTATGAGTTATTATAAAGTTAAAAAGAATTAAGCTATTAATCTTGTCTCTCATGAGATTTCTACACAATATATGTTTTTGTTCTCTCCTAGTTACACTACTATGCACCTGCTGGATAGGATAGTGATGGACTTGAAGAACCTGTTGCATGGCAACAGATGAAAGGTTCTCTCTATTTACCTCAGTGTCCTCACATGTAAAATGGAAACAATAATAGCTCCTATCTTCTAGGGTTGTTGTCATGATAACATAAAAGATAAGTAATACCGACACAATTTAAAAAAATCTTTACATAAAATAGACTAAAAACTTACAGAACAAAAAAAAAATCTTCTAGAAGAAACATGTTGACTTGTTTCTAGATCAGTGGTTCTCAATCTTTCTAATGCCATGACCCTTTAATACAGTTCCTCATGTTGTAGTGACCCCCAACCATAAAATTATTTTCATTGCTACTTCATATCTGTAATTTTGCTACTGTTATGAATTGTAATGTAAATATCTGATATGCAGGGTGTATTTTCGTTGTTACAAATTGAACATAACCTTGAAGTTGAGAACCGTTCTAGATGGAGTCTGTGAAAAAGATAAGATCAAAGAGTGGAATCAACAGGCCCTCCATAGGCTACAGTCCCATGAACTCAGGTAAAAATATGTAAATGAAGAAGGTTCAACAGCGACTGCCATTTGGATTATTTTTATAGAAACAGAAGAATTTATTTTAGCAATATGAAACAAGGCCATGGCCACCAAAAATTATAGAAGAGTCACCTTTAAGTACCTAATACCTTTTGATAGATGTAGATTTTGAAAGGGATTGGCTATAACTGGTTACATAGGAATACTGGTTGCAAAAATTTAATACCCACCAAAACCACATAAAGACATGATAGAGTGACCAGAATTCTACACAGGATGTTTATAATCTTTCATAAACTAACACAATAAATCGCTGTACTACAAATACAAACTCTAAATATCCTTGAGAATTCAACAAAGAAACTCTATTGGAACAGGAACATCATCATAGACAAAGTTTTTGCCCACAAACGCCCCAAAATAGCATTGACCCATAAAAATAGAAGAGTAATGTTTTAAATTTTTATTGCCATAGCTAATACTTGATCTTCGGGCTATATGGAATGAAAAGATTCCAAACTATAGGAATCTAGCAGAAGAAATCAAAACAATATATGAGTGGGCTGAAGTACACACCATCCCTGTCCTTGGGTTTGTTTCTGGAATTTTATCCAAAACCCTTTTCCTGAGCCTATAGAAGATGAGCATACATTCTAGTAATGATTTCTATAATTTATATAGTGTCTTAAGGTTTGCAAAGTGCTTTGTAAATACTATCTCATCTGATCCTCACAACAATCCTTGGAGGTAGGAAGGTGCTATTATTATACCCATTTTACAGATGAAGAAACTGAGGAAGATAGAAATTAAGTGACTCACTAGGGTCATATAGGTAGTAAACATCTGAAACTGGATTTGAACTCCGGCCTTCCTGACTTCAGGTCAACATTCTATCCATTGTGCTACCTAGCTAAGTTGTACAGTTATATAAAAGCAATATCTATCCATCTTTACAATAGTCTACTGGATATTAAATATATAAATGAACAATAGCAGAATAATGAATTGTTCTACCAAGGGTGGGGAGCCTGTGATCTTGAGGCTGCATGTGGCCCTCTAGGTCGTCAAGTGTGGCCTTTTGACTGAGTCCAAGTTTTACAGAAGAAATCCTTTTATTAAGGAGATTTGTTCTGTGAAGTTTGGATTCTGTCGAAGGGGTGCACTTGAGGACCTAAAGGGCTGCATGTGGCTTTAAGACTGCAGGTTCCCCACCTCTGTACCTAGACCAATTTCTACCTGAACTTCATTGGAGGTTAAAAAAAAGTATTGATTATGAAAATGACTGTAATGATGATGAAGATGATAAGGATGGCTATGACAACAGTAACTACATTTTTTACTGATATACTGTTTTAGTTTTTCCAAAGCCATGTGCATCTGAAGTCCTTCAGTGGGAATGACATCACCACTTGACTCAGAGATTATGGATAGAAGGGCTGCTCCATTACATGTCAGACTAGATGATTTCTGGGACCCTTTCCAACTCCGATAATTTGTGATTTTGAGATTCTCTCTCTTGAGTCCATACCCTGTCTTTTAATAAAAAGGACCTAAAGATTACTCGTTGCCCAGTATATTATCAAGAGTACTTTGGGTATTCACAATCAACAATAATTACTACTTTTACATTAATGATACAATAATTGAATAACCCTCTTTGTATTACTAAGCATTATAATTCTAGCTCTAACTTTAGTTGCTTACTCACTGAATTACTTTCTGCTAGTTGTTTAATTGGTTGGGTGAAAGACAACCAGATATAATAGGAAGGAGATTGACCTTGAATTGAAACCCAGCTTCAAGATCTAACTTTGTTACTTACTAACTATGTGACTTTTGGCGAGTCACTTAAACCTTCTGAACTACAATTTTGCCATTTTCAACATGGGAAACATAATTCATACCTTACCTAGTTCTTATTTATGAAATGTTATGGTCAAGAATTTGAGGCTCAGTGTTTATCAGAACCATGTTTGATCTTGGGGATTTGTTATGCAACCTTTTTCCTGATTTGTACTTCCACTCAGAGATTCCACTAGAACCATAAGATTTTGACTTTATATTTATGTTTCTGAAGAGAAATAAAATGTTCTTTGCTTACTGTAATGGTAAGGGAATTTGAAGATCTTCCCTGCACTTTAATGGGCCTTACTTGGAATCCAACAAGAGAAGCTTGCTTAGGGGAGGCTCGTTTTTCAGGAAGCCATACCTTTTGTTACTTTGTAATTAGACAGTGGATCACAAAGGTTGTGATGTCTTATATGTATATATATATATTTTGCTTTGGGGCTCACTTATGGGAAGAGTTATGTGATTTGACCAGTTGAGACTCTGGGTAGCCATTGAGCCCCTTGGCTTTGAAAACCCAGATTTGGTGCTTCTCTCTCTGGTAACTAATAGTGTATGTATGTAATGGTCAGCCAGCTAGAAGCCCTGTCTGTCTGTTGGATTGTGTTATTTTCTCTGTATTTTTTTTGTCTGCTCATAATTTCTGTTGGTATTTTCTGAAGTTCAGGGTGCTGACTTTCCCCCCTGAACTAAGTGAATGATATCTATGTTTGATTAAAGTAAGATTGTTAACCCATTTTGAGTTGCTTTCCTTTAGAAAAACAGATCAAAGAACCTTGCTAACAGCCATCCCGGGTGTTCTAGGGTGCTTGCTGATACACTGATATGCAAGTGCTTAGGTTGACATAGCATCAGATATGAAATAAGCTTCATTTAACTCAACAACAATGACAACAACAAAACACAAAGTATTCATATCTGAGCACATAAATAGTTAAGACTGTTTCACTTCCTAGAATACACCCACTTTTGAAGGATTCATATAGTCCTCTAGAGTTAAAGTACTACCTTAAGAGTTCAAGCTTCATCCCTTCCCCCAAGAAAACACTCAGGACTGCTGAGAAGTCAGGTAGCCCATCCCTTCCTTTGAGACTAATTTTTCTGAAAGACCTGCATAGTTGATTATAGTTATCATACTAGCCTGGGGTTTAACATACTTTTCCTCCCTGGTCCCTCATTAAAAAAAAGGGGAAAACATAAAGTTGTTAAGGGAATCATGCAGCTCCCTTCCCTAAAACTGTATAGTTCAGGTAACTGAGTATCAAGAATAGATAAGGTTAGTCTCAATGGAAGAGTAGACTGCCTGACTCATTAGCAGCTCTGAATGTTCTCTTGGGGGAAGGAATGATGCTTCAATTCCTTAGGTGGTACTATAAGTCTATAGGACTATGTGAATCCTTGAAAAGTGGGGATATTCCATGAAAGGAAAGGATCTTAACTATTTATGTGCTTAGATGTGTCTTTTTTTTCTTTGTTAAATGAAATTTGTTGGGGTAGTTAAGTGCAGTGAATACAGCACTGGCCCTGGAGTCAGGAGGACCTGAGTTCAAATCTGGCCTCAGACACTTAACACTCACTAGCCATGTGACTATGGGCAAGTCACTTAACCTCGGTTGCCCTGCCCTCCCCCCTCCAAAAAAGAAGAGTAAATGAAATTTGTTTTATATTTGATGTTAGGTCAACCTGAATTGTCTGTCTGTAGCTGTTCCTGGGATGTAACTCCAGCATGGTAAAGGAATTGCTCTACTTGAGTGTCAAGGGACCTAGAGATTGTTGAGTAGATGCTCTGTGGAGTATTTACAGGACTAAAGTAACCCAGAATAAGAAGATGTGGGAAAGTGCAGGTTATAATTAGTGCCCTCGGAGTTTGAGGTTACAGATCCACTAAAGTGTGGAGTACTGCTTGTCTTTAGGTATTTGCTTTTATTTTTCCTTTAATTTTTAAAACTTCTTTTATTTTTCCAATTTATGGAACAAAGAAAAGGATTTCCATAACATAGCACACTAAATAAGAAGATTGCACATAAAACTACAAATCTACCATGTACAACTTGCTATTCTCTCCAAATATATGAAAAAGTTATCATGAAATTTCTTTTTTTTCCTTTTTTTTCTTCCCTCCTCCCTCTCCATTGTAGAGCTGGCTATCATTAGCTACAAATAGATAAATGTGTGTAAAATTATTCTATACATACTTCTATTTATTAGTTCTTTCTCTGGATACAGATAGCATCTTTCTTCATATATCCTTTATTTTTAATTTGTATATTTATAACAGTCAAAATCATAGTTGCTCAAAGACATTCTTAAAACAATATTGCTGTTACAGTATACAGTGTTCTTTTGGTTCTGCTCTCTTCTCTCTGCATCGTTTTGTGCAAGTCTTTCCATGCCTTTCTAAAATCATTGAGCTCATCATTTTTTTTAAATAGCATAGCAATATTCCATTTGCAATCATACTCCACAACTTGTTCAGTCATTCCCCAGTTGACTGGGATCCCTGCAATTTTCAGTTCTTTGTCACCACAAAGAAAGCTGCTATCAACATCCCATTCACATTCAAAGTTATTTCAGGTTTTTTTCTAAATAAGCAGATATTGAGAGTATTATTACCACCCCTCCAAGTTCTCCCTTATATACAGAAAGGTTGAAAACCTCTGAAATAGGAGTAAGACTATCTCAGGGGAAGAGGAAAAAAAAGGTCCAATGACCGTAACACGTACCACAAAGAATTACTGACCATTTCTAAGACATCTAACCTAGGATGATTTGCCTTCCCAATTTTGAAAACAACTTTGCAAACTTTACTGGAATGTTCCCCTTTGGGTTTGAGTTCATAGTCTTCATATGTAGAATTAGAGCAACAAAATAACTTTCATTCCAGGGTGGTGGTAGTGGTGGTGGTGTATGCGTGTTTCTTTTTGAAGAAAAAGTGGTGGTCAACAAAGAAAAGAAAGACAAAACCACCACCACCACTGCCACCTCCCAGGAAGGAAGCTGGGTTGTTGCTCTGATTCTAAGTATGAAGACTAAACCTATACCCAAATGGGCAACAGTAGTAAAGTCCTAATCAAATCTGGGAAGACCAATTATCATAGCTACGATGTTGTAGAGATGGTCAGCAATACTTTGCGGTTTATGCTATGATTGTTATGGTCTCTGAATTCTGAGTACTCCCCTGAGGCAGAAAAAGGGGTGCCTAGGCCTTTATTTATTTCTCTAAGGTGTGGGAATGCAGCTGAAAATGATTTCCTTGCCAAGCGTTTGTTCTTAACAGCCTGCATCAGATGGAAATGAACCATTTCTGGGCTGTCGTGCTGAAATGAATGTAGGATGATTCAGTCACTGCAGCAGCTCACCTATGCAAATGGCTCATGCTGGGCTTAGCTCTACTTAGAGCTCAATATTTAATGGCATAATTATGAAGACTGGAACAGATTTTATTTTCTTGAAGCCAACCTACTAAATTGTGTAGGGAATTGACAAATGGCTATATTTCACCAGGGGTGGGGTTTTTCCTTTAAGGCTTGTAGCTACCTTTCCAAGAGTAATCAAATAGAGACCAGCCTGGGCTGTTGTGCAGCAAAACAAGAGACACAACAGAAAACTGAGTGTCCTTCTGGGATGAACTATAAAACCTCCAAAGCCCTTTCTCCTCTGTAGGTGGAAAATAAATCCCATACCCTGGTGCATAAAGGGTGCAAGGGTCTGATGAACTCATTAACATTTAAAAATTTTAATATCTCACCAGGGAGTATGTCTGGGAACTGGAATTGCTTACTTTCACTGGTAGACTACATTATTACACAATTTCAAGATGCTGAGTTCAACTTTCTTTTTATTGTCCCACAGTGTCTCAGAATCTCAGTGTTATCAGTTCTTAGGGAGAGGGTCAGACCTTGTTGAGCAGACTTCTTTTAACCCAATTCACACAAAAAGATTAATTTATTTTTTATCTTTTTAAATTTTAGACAAATACTAAAACTTAAATACATAATAAGAAAAGAAAAAAACATATTATAAACTTAAATATAAAATTTGAATATAAAATGAGAAAAGAAAAAAAAATGTCATGTGCACAGCAGAATGTAGGAGAGGATTCAGAATGTATAGCAATAACTTTCCATTTCAAGAAAGCCTATATATTAAATACTGCATGTTATGTTGGAAGCTGCCCATTTTTTCTTTGCTTCCTTCTAGGTTTTCTTTTGTTCTCTGTTTACTCTTTTTACTTGGTTTTCTTTTTCCTTCCTTCTTCCTCTCCTCCCGCTACAATTAAGCATGGATAGGATTTTATATACAGATATTGATATATAATATATACATACATAAATGTATATTTTCTCTAAAAGTTACACTCCTAATCTTTGTTTTTTATATTTTATCTCTTTTTTTCCCATCTCTCCTAACTCCTCTACTTTATTCTACCTGCTACTATTTTAACAGGCTACTAGTAGGTATGTATGTGACACAAAAACCTAGGTCATAGATGTAGAATTAGAAATTTCATCAGAGTCCTAACTCCTTCATTTTACAGATGGAGAAACTGAGGAACAGGGAAGCTGAGTGACTTTCCAATGGTTTTATAGAGAGTAAGCTTTAAGGGCAGGATTTGAACTGATATCCTCTGACTCCAGACCCAATATTTTTATACCCTTCTTTGTATGCTTATATACTGTCTCCCCCCATATATGTTATATATATACATATATATAATATGTGTATGGCATAATATTTATGTTATTGCGAAAGGAAGAATATGAACAGAGAAATGGAGGTTGAAATAAGTCTAGCATATTTTAGGGACTGGAATATAGGATGTATGTTTAATAAAAAGGTAAGATAAGAGGGAGCATGTGGTACTAACCTCCCAAGACAGAGGATCATAGAGACTTGAAATACTGATGCTATACTTTTGCTTTGATTACAGAGACTTTGAAAGCTCTTCTTAAACAATATAGACAAATGTTAATAGACATATCTGAGAACCCAATTTGTTTTGAGATTCTAGTTACCTGAAGCATTACTTACATAATTTTCTGCAGTCTACTTTTTTTTTAACCCATAAGTCAAAGAAAATAGAATAATAGGATAATATTTTTTATTTCAAAGTGAAATATTAACATCTGCTTATAGTAATTTGCTTTCAAAGTACATTTACATATATAGGAGAGATTTTAGTAAATTATTGAAAAATTATTTTAAAAAACACCAAAACAACAATCTAGGATGAGGCATTTGGACTTGATTCAGTAAGCAATGGGGAGGTTCTTGAGTAGCAGATGCCTTGACTGAAGAGCACCCTGAGGATGCTCAACAAATGTCAGATTACTTTAATGGAAATGGGAAGCTGAAAATAAAAGTGAGTTTTTGGTATCTAATTTCAGGCTTTTTTCCTTGTATTACAACCTCACTTTGAAGTTGTAAGGTGCCTCTTACCTAAGTAAATTCTGTATAAAAACAGTCCAGGTATCCCTTCAAATTATATGAAGACAAAGGAATTGCAAAACTCCATTATCTATTAGATAGGGCTGACATCAATATCTGGGGCCGACACACACAAAAAGCTGGTATGATCTACAGGACAGGACAAATATTTTTGAAAGCCATTTGCACAACTTTAATCAATAGTGTGAAACAAGTTCTGAAAATAATCATTAGATGCCATTGTGAGCACTAAGAGGATCATTTGAATTTTTTTTTATATTAGGAATACGTAGTTGTGTTTTTGAGGCATCACATTTTGTCATCTCCCTCTTTCTGCTGGGTTTTGGTAAAGAACTCTTTCTCTGGCTGTAATTTGTTATAAATGCAAGTTATTCTGAGGTATCTTGATGTGAATTCTGGTATGTTATTACAGGATTAAAGTGTTAACTATGGAGAAGAATACAGAAACACTTGAAGGCCCAGCATCTTGAAAGGGCCAACCTTCAACAGAAAGAAAAATTGTTACTCTGACTCATCTTTTGTGAAGAACAAATTCATTAAGAGGTGCTTATGGGGTTGTTACTCTATTTCCTTGCTGAACTTTTGTACTGGGGGCCTGCTGTGTCCTGACTGCTGTGAAAATTTCCCCAAAGTAGGAGCATGCTGTGCAAGTACTTCTTGCGGTAAATAATGTGCCAATTAATAAGGTACTGGCACAACTGTGTAGAGTCTTTTTTCTTTTTTCTTTTCTTTTTTCTGATCATCGGTGCCAGATATGCACGATTAAATGCTGTGTTGACATTTCCATTCAGAATGCACTTGTATTAGTGGATTTGAGGCTTGACTTTCAGATTTGGGTCTTAAGGCTTAAACATCACCAATTTTTAAAAGCCCTCACAGAGCCATTGATTATTGTTACTATTACTACTACTACTATTAGTTTATGTTTGTGTGAGACTTGCCAGTTTACAAAGTGACTTTACATATGGTATTGTATTTGATTTTTACAACAGTCTTGTTGGCGAGGTGCATGGCACAAGAATGATTGCCCCCAATTTACTTGGAAAATAGGCTTAAGGACATTCAGGGAGTTGCCTAATGTCATTGGGATAAAAACTCATGCTTTTAGGACTTGAATTTAGGTCTTTCTTCAAGTGTAAGACTTTTCCTATGAAAAATGACTTTTCCTACAAAAAGCTTAACTTTTCCTATAAAATAAAACAAAAATCATTTGTCAGAAATGACAAATGTGACGTGCAAAGTGTGAATCTCAGTGCAAAATAATTGCAGAAAGAGTACAGCTTGACAAGCATCTATACTAAGGGTTCCTTTTTTTTTTTCTTTTTTGGAGAGGGGAAGGCAGGGAAATTGGGGTTAAGTGACTTGCCCAAGGTCACAGGGCCAGTAAGTGTTAAGTGTCTGAGGCCAGATTTGAACTGAGGTCCTCCTGACTCCAGTGCCAGTGTGCTATTCACTGCACCACCTAGCCACCATCTAGCTGCCCCCATACTAATGGTCCTTAACATGAAGTCCATGGACCCCAAAGAAATCTATGGATCAATTTCAGGGAGCCCATGAACCTGATTGGGAAAAAAAATTAATATATTCATTTTTATTAGCTTCTAACTAACAGCTTTTCTTTCAATTATGAATGTAGTCCACAAACCACAGTGGTATTTGTAGCAGTACCGTTGACTTTTGTCACTGATAGAAATCATAGGTATTTTCTATCACATCATCATGGTTGCATATATCTCCAAATATCGCTACTTTGTGACTGTAGTGATTAGTTCCACTGCATATCACATGAGAGCAGGTGAAATCTTATGTTCTCACATAGATGACCCAGACATATATGTTGTTATTCAGTATTCTGGGTCAACAATCATTTGATGATCAGAACACTGGAAGAAGTGAGCAGTTTTTAAGGTTTGTTAAAGTTTTGAAGAACTATTACTTAATGTATTAATAAAGAAGCACATATGTTACTATATCTCAAATTTGTTTCTTAATGTTTTGATAACTTCATTTCAAAATAATTGCTTTCCTTTGGAATTCTATTTATCTTATTTTATGTGTTTAAACATATTATTCTGAGAAGGGGTCTATGGGTTCACAAAAACTGCCAAAGACGTCTATGAAATCAAAAACCTTAAGAACTTTTGAACTATTCCAAATCTCTCATTATGTGATTCACCAAGCATTTTTAGGACTACTTACATAGAAAGCACTGTGTGAGGGGCTAAAATTACAATAATGGAATAAGACAGACTCCTCTACCTCAAGGATCTTATCATCTAATAGGAAGGAAACATCAATACTGCAATATTATAATTGCACAGGAGACATATGAGCAAAACGGTGTGTGGGATTCAATAGAGATGGCATACAGATAACAATCTTGCTTCTGACACTTGTAAGGCATCATTTTACTCCCTTGAATCTCTTTTATTTTAAAGATGTGGATAATAATTCTTGTACTATTTGCCTTGTATGTAGGATTTTTAAGGGACTCAAAGAAGATAATGAATGTAAAACCACTTTATAAACCTTAAAATACTATCTTATAACAATTATGATGATGATAACTAGCATTTACAAAACACCTACTATTCATGAGACCCTATACTTAGCGCTTTACAAATATTATATCATTTAGCTCTCATTACCACCCTGAGAGGTGGGTGTTATCATTATCTTCATAACACCGAGGAAACAGAGGAAAACTGAGGTAAGCAACTTGCCCAATTTATAAATAAAAATAAATTAAAAATAATGACAAACATAAATAGTAATAAAACACCTTTTTGCTATGTAGAATTAAAAAGCTGGATTATCTTAACTTTTACCACTATGAGCCTCAGTTTCTTCACATGCATAATACAAATAATATAAACAACTGCCTCACAGGATTGTTACAAGGATCAAATGAACCGTTTGTACATGATTCACTTTGCAAAACTTCATTTGCTATTTAAAGCCAGCAATCAATATTATCAATCAATCAACAGCCAATCAACATTTACTGAGTAATTATTATGTTCCAGGCACACTAAGCAAGACCACTTATGGCTGGGGATTCAATCAGCACAATGTCTCTACAAGAAAGATCAAGGAAGACACGAAGCAGGAGCTTGATATCTCCGTCATTATGGGATATTGTCTTGGGCACTAGAGTCACTCAAATGCATAATGTTGTCTTATTAACATCTTCTCTATCTTTGTATGGTATTTTTCCCTGACATGCTGATCGTAGCTCCATTAGGATTCTCTTTCTTCTGACAACTCAGTTTTTCCTGTAGTATTACAAATGCATTGCGCATTGTGAATGCCAGTGTGCTATTGCTTACAGGGGTATTGCTTACTATTAATCAATACTTCTCAGAATTATGTCTCATTGATTACACTGTTGCTTTATTGCAGGTGGTATTGACTTCACTGTCATCACTTGTCTTATTGTATGCTAATTGCTTATGTATCTGCTTCACACTTATCATTGTTATAGCGTATTGCATGTGGCTTATTTTTTCATTGGCACCATAGCTGAGCACAATTTTAGCTAGAAGCTGAACAAAGTGGATGTTAAAACTTTAGAACTGTGGAGTTTAATAATGAAATCTTCTGATTCTAAGAGTGAACTTGGCTTGTAAACTGAGGATTATGCAAAAATATTAAAGGGTAGTGTGTAGAAATTAGGGAAATATTACTATTCATTACTAAAAAAGTAGGTAAAGGGGAATAAAACCCATTTTGTCTTCTAAAATCTTCAGAAATACTGATTATTCAAAAATTCCTGGTGAGATAAGAATTGGAGAGAATACTTAGAAAATGATCACTGTCCTACCATTTAAAATGAGAGTTTAAAGCCTTACTATGATGAGAAGGTTTGTCTGTGGATAGACTGAAATAACTCATTGATGAAAAATATATGTTTAGAAAATGTACTCTGGTCATAGAGGGAAGTGGACCTAGATTTCCCCTATCATAGGATTATCAATAACCTGAGCTAAAAACCTTTATAGGACAATAGGGCAGGACAAATCATTAATAATAGCTAGAGCTCATGCAGTGCTTTAAAGTTTGCAGAACACTTTACAAACATTATCACATCTGATTCTGACAACAAACCTGAGAGGGACGTGCTATTATTATCCCCATTTTACAGATGGGGAAACTGAGGCAGACAGAGTTTAAATGACTTGCCTGGGGTCGTACAGCTGATAAGTGTTGGAGGCCAGATTTTAAATCGAGTCTTCCTGTCTCCAGGCACAGAAGTCTAATGGCCTCTTGGAGGTGACAAGAGCCAGTTGAGTCTTTGGCCATTTAACTGGAGTAATAAAACATTGGCAAGTAAGTACAAAGGATTACATAGCAGAAAAGTCTTATAAGGTCAGCTTTTGGACTTCTGAGGAGTCTGAAGGCTGATAGTCCAGAAGTTACATAATAAGAACACTTGTAATACCAGCGTAGCCATTCCGTGGTGCTGACAGTATGACAATCACACGTTAACTTTTTCACTGTTTCCTTTTGATATAAAGTGGGGATGGGGGCTGGGTGGGGGAGAAAAGGAGAAGCCATTTTTGATTTTGTGAAGCAAGAGCACAGCCATTTATGGAAGCCAGTAGAGGAAAGAGCAGTAAAAACTAAAGAAGTGGATGAGATCAATTTAGCACAACTGGGTGAGGGTATTTATTATATACCACAGATAACTCAAGATAAATCTAATTAGTATTGAGGTAGAACAGGATGGAAGGATTGTGAGCAGTTGCTATAAAAATGTATTCACTATTTCATGCCATATTCTAATTTATGCTCTAATCTCTACCTCCACCAGGTACTCCCCTTCCTGTTCTTGTGTCATAAGCTTCTGATTGCTGAGTCTTCAGTATTTCTAGACTAACCCAGACTCACCAGCTTCTCTCCAGCCATTTTCATGTCAGGTCTCTGCATATGGACCATTCCACTGGTTTCCCTTCTCTGATTTCCACCTCTTGCTCTCAGAACAGTAATCAAATCAGCATTATCATTCCAGGAAAGACTACGTCAATCTAATGTCCCGTGATTTAGAGAACTAATTAAAAATGCAGACCAGACTATTGGCTGGTCAGCCAGTCATTTTCAGTATTGGATTTATGCTATGGATACAATCAGATTCCTATGGTAAGAGAAGACAAAGAGAAGATTTTTATTGTTTAGTCATTTCAGACTCTTCATGATCCCATTTTGGGGTTTTCTTGTCAAAGATACTGGAGTGATTTGCCATTTCCTTCTCTCATTTTACACACGAGGAAACTGAGGCGAATGGTGCTAAGTGACTTGACCAGGGTCACACAGCTATTTAAGTGTCTGAGGTTAGATTTGAACTCATTAAAAGAAGTCTTTCTGACATCCAACCCAGCCCTCTATCCACTGAACCACTTAGCTGAGGATAATTTTTAATGGGATTCAACGCATATTATTCTGTGCCCCAAAGATGCCTGAAAAGCCTCTGCAGAAAGTAGTTGGAGACACAAACTATTATTACTGTACATGGACGAAGTAATTTTCTTTGCTAAAATGAGAGGAAAGAGGGGTGATTAGATCAACTAGAGAAAGCTACTCTGATTGATAAGTAGGCTGTCAATTGCTGAATGTTGAATTTGCTGGGTTTCTCACAAGTATATGGCTTATAATATCTTAGCCAAGGAACACAGGTTCAGAGAAGAGAGACATGCTCCTGACCTGATCACATCTAAGAAACCTTTGAGATTTTGAGTCTCAAAGAGACTTTCCTAGTATTGTGAATTATAAGATCATACATTTAAGTTTAGAAGAGACATTGGGACTCAAGTAGCCCAAGCTCTTCATTTTACTTGGTATTAAATTAAGCTTCGGAAGAGAGAAGACAAAACAAAACAAAACAAAACACTTGTTCACAGTAAAAAACAAAACAAAACAAAAAAAGATAACTGGTAGAGAGAGGAATTTGAACTGAGATTTTCTGCCTACAAATCTAGTCATCTTTCCACTATACTATGTTGACATTTTTTTTTTTTTGGGAGGGGGGATAGTGTTTCTTATATGATCTGTTGGCTATTATCACACATTTGTAAAGAACCATGCTACTATTATTGAATCTATAAATAATCTCAGTTGAAGTGAACCAGAGGCAGAAAAGCATGATGGGTCAGTTTAACCTGAACCTTTTAAAATTTCTTTGGAAATCAATAGAATGAGAAAGCCAAATTGATTAGCTTCATTATACACTCCACTTAACAGCAGGCTCACTGTACCTACCTAGCCTCCCTGTCAATGTCCTAACTTCTTCATTTATGCCTCATTGTTCACTGGAACAACAGGTGTGTGCATGTGATGGGAACCCAGCTACTGCCTCTACCTAGTCACTGGCCCTCCCCCCCCACCCCTGCCCCACAACCCACTCCCACAGAAACAGGTGTGTTCTTGTCCTCATCACAATCACATCATCCATCTAGCCTGAGACAGGACCACAATACCTAACTCTCTATCTTAACCAGACAGAACCACAATAGCTAGCCAGCTGGAGGGCAACATGACCAGAATGTTTAACCACCAAATCATAGATGGGACCCCTCCTCTATCACCTAATCTTTAATAAATGCCTCCTGCCTTTTAAAAATATTAATCATATTCCTATATTCTATGCAAATTTTGATTGTGATCAGCATCTTCGCCCTATAAAAATCCATCTTTTTTTCTCTGAAGCTGCTGGTTCCTCTTGGAACTTAGCCCCCTTCATGAGAAGCATCAATCTCAATAAATGCCTATACTTAGGTTAGAGGTGGTCTGACTCTGAATTCTTTGAAACAATTTGACCACAACACATCATGAAACCACAACAGTTTTTGGGTGGGCAGAGTCCCCGCCACAATGCTATCATATCCACCAGTATTGTCCTAGGCATTCTAAAGTAAACCATTTGTCATTTTTTTGTACCTGGGGACCCCTGACTTTTTGATAAGGTCTTTCAGAGAAGGCTGTATTACCTCAGGTTCAAAGTCTTCTCCTGGTCCACATCTACTCAAGACCATATAGCTCATGAGTCCTCATGGATGTGTTTGCCTTTTTTAGTTATTTAGTAAACATAATGGAGGGCTGCTAGGTGATGCAGTGGATAGAGTCCTGGACCTGAAGTCAGAAGGACTCATCTTCCTGAGTTTAAATCTGGCCTCAGATACTCTCTAGATGGGTGACCCTGGGCAAGTCACTTAACTCTGTATGCCTCAGTTTTTTCATGTGTAAAATGAGCTGGAGAAACAAATAACAAACTACTCCAGTATTTTTGCCAAGAAAATCCCAAATGGGGTCATGAAGAGTTAGAAACTACTGAGATGATTCAACAACAGCAACAACAAAGATTCAGTTAGATGAAAACAAGGGAATTAAATGAAATAGCATAATAACAAAGGTAGCCATAAAGCATTTCCCCTACAAACTTGTCTCCCATAAATACACACACTGTTATGGGTAGAATGAACACACATAGGGGCTGGGTAGAGGGACTTATATGTAGGGGGAAAGTGTAACCAGAGTACATGCATAGATGGGCGACTTATGGCTCCAATCCTTCAGTACCAATAATGTGGTCTTACTGCTGCCATTGAGCCTGAATACAACTCTCTTCTCTGGGAGAGTCATCTTTCCTGGACATGTATTCATCTTCAGATACCTATTCCCCATTGGATGTGCAGTGTCTTCTAGACACTACTCAGCCATACCTTTTGGGTTGTTATTGGCTGCTGCCAGGCTCTGGTTATGTCATTATGGAACTTCTTTCTCTCTGCTTTCAGCTTCTGGTTTCATTTGGAGTCCACACAAGAAGAGTTGATTTTGCCATATTTTTTAAGTTTAAAGCCTTTAGGTTTTATTTTTCCTATAGATCTTTCAGAAAACCTGAATACTCTCAGCCACCAGCCCCATGAAAGTCTGCTCCTAGGTTGGGGGTGGAAACTTTCTGTTGGTTTTTATTTTTTCATCAAAGACTCAGGCTTAGTATTTTTTTTTCTTTTGCTTTTTGGAGGGGGGAAGGCAGGGCAATTGGGGTTAAGTTACCTGCCCAAGGTCACATGGCTAGCAAGTGTTTAGTGTCTGAGGCTGCATTTGAACTCAGGTCCTCCTGACTCCAGGCCCCGTGCTCTATTCACTGTGCCACCTGGTCGCCCCTCTTAGCATTTTTTTAAAAAGGTTTTTTCACTCCTAGCTAGCTGGCTTAGTTCCCTGAGGCTCAAGTCTACTTTCTGAACCATATTTCCTTGTCAGAGAAGCTAGCTAACTCCTTTCTCAGAAACTTTCCTCTATCTTATGAGAAAAGTTTCTTATACCTTCCTATTTCATTTCTGATGGTTAAGCTATGCCTAATCAGTGTCCTCTCTAAAGACTGCCCTTTCCCACTCTCACCTCCACTCCCCATGCCCAATTGCACTTCTCATTCTTAAATCTCTTTCTACTTTCTCAGACAAGTGAGTAGGTAGATTAAAGGAAACAGAAACAAAGCTAAGCTCTTAGGGGAAAAGTAATTTTTACTTTTGTCTAACCACATCCCTGATTATCATTAGATTGTGAGTTTCCTGAAGGCAGGGACTGCCTCTTGCCTCTTTTTGTATTCCCCATCCCTTAGCATAGTCCTGGAACACAATAGATTCTTAATAAATATTTATTGATAATATATTTATAATGAGGAGGGAGGGGAAGAGAGAGAGAAAAAGAGAGGGGGAAAAGGAGAGGAAGAGGGAGAGGGAGAGAGGAAAAGAGAAAGAGAGAGAAAGAGAGACAGAGACAGAGAGAGAGACACACACACAGAAAGAAAGAGATTAGTTGAGGGGACTGGAAATGTTTAATGGAAATGTTTAACGTGGAGAAGGGGAATCTTAGGTAGAACAGTGTCACTTTTCCCACCCATATATTTAAAGAATTGGCTGCATATGAACAAAGAGTAAACATCCTGCTTAACACAGAATTAGGAGCAATGGATAAAAGTGCCAAAGAGATGTTGGCTCACTGTAAGGAAAATCTTCCCGATTATTATGTCTATCTCAAGGTAGACCAGACACCATGAGAGACAGTGGCTTCTTCATCACCTGGCATTTTTAACCAGAAGTTTTATGACAACTTGTTGGTGGATATAGAGAGGACACCTATTAATGCTTGGGTTGATTTCCTCTGGGGTACCTACTATCTTAGTGAATTCTTCCATTTTTCTTTTGACTACCTCATTCTGTGATGCTCTTACAGAAATTATAGGGTCATAGATTTAGAGCCCAAAGGGACCTTAGAGATACAGGAATAAAAGTATGTGTATATCTATCTATCTCCCTAGATACACACACATACATACACATATGTATATGTATATATGTGTATACACATATTTTTCTATATGCATGTATACGTATATACACATATCTAATACACATCTCCTACATTATATATAAGATATAGTGTGTATATCATGTGTTAGTTATTTTTATGTTGTTTTTATTACTCTCTTCCCTCTCTTCCATCCTGTATGGGGAGGTCATACTTGATTTCAGGTCTTCTTGACTCCAGACCTAGTACTCTTATCTACTCTACCACCTAGCTGCCACTCATAAGAATTGGGGACACAAAAAACCAAAAAACAAACAAACAAAAAAACCCCTAAATGACATAACATGGTCTCTCAAAGAGTTCCTATGCAAATGGGAGAGAAGCCATTCAAATAACTGGACATCCATGATATGAACAATGTAAATTGAAGTAATCTTGGAAGGAAGGCACTAGTAGGTAGGGTTAGAGGGAAGAAAAAGCCCCTTGAAAGAAGGTGGAATTTGAGCTGAGTCTTGAAGAAAGCCAAGAATACTAGGAGGGGGAGGTGAGGAAGGAGGCTATTATAGTCATAGGAGATATCTAACTCTTCACACTCAATGAGATTGACTATTGTGCATAAGATAAGGAGAACAACACAACAAGAAAATCAGTGTTGCTGAACTGTAAAATAGGTATAAAAAGTGGAAAGATAGGAAAGGGACAAAAAGAAGATTTTATATTTAATCCTGGACATAAGAGAAAGTTACTGGAGGTTAAAGAGCAGGGGGAAAGAGATAGATGAACATATACTTAAAGAAAATCACTTTGGCTTCTGAGTCTCCACTCAGGATGGATCAGAGGGAAGAGAGATTTAGAAAAGGGAGATTAATTGGACAGCTATTCCAATAGTTCATGTGTGAGATGATGAGATGAGAGCCTATACCAGAGGTATGACTATGTAAGTGGGGAGGAAGCTACCTAAACTAGAAATAGTTTGAAGGTAGAAACAACAAAATCTGGCAATGGATTGGATATATGAAATGAGTGTGAGAAAGGAAATGAAGATGGTCCTGATCGTGAGCTTAGGTGACTAGAAGAATGTGGTGCTTTTAACATATAAGGGAAAATGGAAAGAAGGGAAGGTTGGGGGAGAGGGGTAAGAAAATTAACTCTGTGATGGGTGGAGCCAAGATGGTGGAGTAAAGGCAGGGGGACTTGCCTGAGCTCTTCCCCATATTCCTCCAAATCCATTTAAAAATGACTCTAAAAAATTCTAGGACAGCAGAACACACAAAAAAAGATGTAGTGAAACAAATTTCCAGCCCAAGACAACTTGGAAGGTTGGCAGGAAAGGTCTGTTGCATTAGGATGAGAGAGGAATACAGTCAAATACAGGTTGTACCAGTGCAGATTTAGCACCAGCAAACTAGGAGGAAATGAATGCCTCAAGGGAAATGAATCACTGGAAGCAGCCCACAGATGCCAAAGACAGCTTCGAAGGTCAGTAGAAAAAGCCCGTCATATCTAGGTGAGAGTGGAGTACAGTCCAGGAGCAGGCCTTGGGAGTGACTGAATCAGCAGTGGCAGTGGCAGAGGCTGCTTCCAGAGTGCTCAGCCCACAGATGACAAGAGAAGCTGGGAGTCAGAACAGCTAGATGACCGGAGGAGAGAGAATGGTAGGCCAGTAGACAGGCTTGTAAATAAATATTGGTCTTGTGTTGGTTTGTGGGAAGGCTAAAGGATGCTGTGATTCTCTGTGCTGTTGTGGCTTATTAACTTCTTTGTTACTATGATATAATTGGCTTACTGGTTTTGGGATTTGGTTTTCTGGTGTCTGAATAAATGTTTTGCTTCTGTCTTCTATATGGAGAGTCTGTTATAATTTGTGATTGAGCAGCATGTGTGTATATTTATAGTGACTGTGGATGCTATGACTATTACATTGGATCTATCTCTGGTGAGGAGGGAGTAAGGGAGATAATAAAGTTTTAAAAACAAATGTTAAAAGTTGTTTTTACATGTAACTGGTGAAAATAAAATACTAAATTTTAAAAAAATGAGCACTGCATTAGATATGTTGAGGTTAAACCAGTTCAAGAAGTCCAAAGGCAGTTGGTGATATGAAACCAGAGTTTAAGAGACAGATTAAAAATATATACATATACACACACACACATATATATATATTTTCGCACACACATATATGTATAAATGCACACTATGCATATATGTAGTAATGAGTAATTATTTCTTATAATATAATAGTATGCCATCATAATTACATAACACAACTTGTCTAGCCATTCCCCAATTGATGGGCATTCCCTAAATTTCTAATTTTTTACCCACAGGAAAGAGCTGCTATAAATATTTTTATACATATAGGTCCTTTTCCTTTTTTTGTTTTTTCTCTCTTTTGGGATACAGAACTAATAGTGGTATTGTTAGCTCAAAGGGTGTGTGTGTGTGTGTGTGTGTGTGTGTGTGTGTGTGTGTGTGTGTATGTATACATATATATGTATATATGTATTGCTAAATCAAATGGTATATGTATATACATATATATGCACGCATATATCTACATACATGCACATGTATGTATATACATAAGGACATAGGGTTTAGAATCATCAGCCTAGAGAAGATAATTAAATCTATGGGAACTAATGAATTTACCATGCAAGACAGTGTGGAGGGAGAAGAAAAGAGTTAGTCAACTGTGAGATAGTGACAAGAGTAAAATCTATGAAGTCAGAGGACCTGGATTCAAATTCCAACTCTGCTGGAATACTTCTTATCTGTGTGATCTTGGGGAAGTTGCTTAAATGTGGGCCTCCATTCTCTCATCTTTAAAAAGAGGTAGTTAGATTAGATGGTCTCTAAGTTACCTTCCAGCTTTAAAACCAGATGGTCACATTGTATTCTGTATGTTTATTTTCTAGCCTGATTCCCCCTTAAGGAATTTAAGGATGTTACAAGCCACCTTTTGCAGACACAGTTAGGATCAGATCTTCACTCTGAGGAAAGATGAATTCTCCCAGCCTTTTGAAAACTCACAAAGAATGTTGGTCACAGGCTTGTGACAGACAGATCTACAAGAAATGAGTCAGAAATGTCAGTTAAGTGAAACCTTCGTGACATCTAAAATAAGGTTGTTGGCTTCATCTGTTTCTTCTTCCAGCAGTACTAGAGGTTCATTGGGTTGTATTTCATCTCAGTGTTATTCTGATTATGTAAGTGCTATTTCCAAGAGAGATACACAGGAGTATCATGTACAAATCCCAGTATTCATTAAGATGATTCATGCAGATAACTTGTTTGCTGCTCTGGGCACGAGCCTACTACTATATCATTTTCTTTCTATGGACTAACAGCTGGCTTTGCGTGATGACCAAACTATAAAATGGCTCATAGACAAAAAATAATAATGATTGCTACTTTCCACATGAAAAATGTCATGTTAAATAGTGTCATATCTTGGTAAATTAACTAACAATGCTTCAGTTCTATTATCATTTCTTCAAAAGATCAACTTTGGAAGTAATATATACAGTTCTACACCTATCCCAAAATATACTTTATTTAATCTCATTAGATAACATTTTCATAATTGATATCTTTATTAGAAAATTATCGTAATTTCATTACTGCTACACTACACAAAAGCATGAACGATTACTAAGTTGCTTTAAATATAAACATGCTTCCATGAAGCCTTTCAAAAATAGATCACATAATCCTCTACTATTAAGTGATTTCTCAAAGTTAATGCATAGAAACTTTCATATACTTGGGAGCTATGGAATTCTGACCTGATCACCCAGTTATTACAAGGGCAGACCTACTAGCATGCTGGCTTGGAATGAGGAGATCTGGGGTCAATCAGTTTTTAAGCACTTACGATGTACTACACATTGTGTCCCAGTGATTCTAATACGGGAGTTAATATGAAAACAACTAAATACATAAAAGATATGTAGAAGATAAATGAAGGTAATTTGATTGAGGAAGGCCTTAGCTTCTGGGAAATTGAGAAAGAGGTCAAAGGCCAGAACATGGAGGGCTTAGCAGAGTAAGAAGAGAGGCAGTGAAGACACTAGAAGTAGATAGCTTTCTCCAAGACTTCAACTATAAGGGAAGGAGAGAGAAAAGGCAGTAGTTATCAGGAGATATTTAAAAACTGACTCCTTTATATCCTAATTGTCTTGGAAAAGGTATGCCACTCCATTCTTGAAACATCAGTTTCCTCATCAGTAAGATTTTCCTATAGGAAAGAATTAGGAGACATAGGTAAAAGTTGAAAAGAAATGTTTCAGCTAATTGTTAGGAAAGATTTCTTATTAATTCATGCTATAAAAAAAGGAAATGGTTCATATTGTGAGGATATAGTTTTTCTCTCAGATAGGTAGTGCAATGAGTAATCAGTCAGAAAGATCTAGTTCAAACCTGATCTCAGCCACTTACTGGCTGTGTGACCCTGGGCAAGTCACTTAAATGCTATCTGTCTCAGTTTCCTTAATTGTAAAATGGGGAGAATAATAGTACCTACATCGCAGAGTTGTTGTGAAGATCATGAGAAAGTCCTTGCAAAGTACTAAAATGCCCAGCACACAGTAGGTATTTAATAAATGCTTATTCCCTTTTCTTCTTCCTTTTCCCCTTTTGCTTTTTTTTTTGTGTGGAGATTTTCAAGTAGAAGCAAGATAATAATTTCTGACAATACAGAAAATACTCTTGTTAAGTTTTAGGTTGGGTTAAATGACTTTGTGATCCCTTCTATCTTAGAAATTTTGTAATGCTTTGTGTGAAGTTATGTGTTGTTGTTGTTCAGTCATTTTATATTTGTATCCCACTTTTTGTGACCTCATTTGCGGTTTTCTTGGCAGAGATACAGGAGTGGTTGGCTATTTCCTTCTCCAGCTCATTTTACAATTAAGGAAACTGAGGCAAATAGGGTTAAGTGACTTGCCCAGCGTCACACATCTAGTAAGTGTCTGAGACCACATTTAAATTCAGGAAGAAGAGTCTTCCTGACTCCAGGCCTGGTACTCTATCCACAGTACCACCTAGCTACCCAAAGTTATGTGAACTATCTCAAAGGAAGAAAACTTTGAAAGCTTAAGTGCTTTTAGGTTATGGAAAATTAATCATTCAGTTTGCTCAAGTTCCTCTGCTTTTGGGTGGTTTTCAAGTGACTTAAAATTCAGTAACTGAAAGTATACGAAATAGGTATCTTTTGGAAATATGTTTCCTAGTAAGTACATTTTAGATGGCATGGAGAACTTTGCTAGATACCAGAAAGGAAAAAAAAAAAAACCAACCCACACATAAAACAACAACAAACCATTGAAATAAAATTCCATTTAGTAGTCACCTTTATTTTTACAACTATATTATTTTAAAATAATACTGGACAGATTATATTAATCTTTTTCTAAAAGTCCCATTGGAGGATATTAGTATACTTGTTATTTTCTCAGTTGGTTTTCTAAAATTTATTTTTCAAAATGCAGTGACAAAAGTGTCTGATAATGTTAAAGTGAATATTGGCCCCTAAACTCTGTTAAGAAAACTCGAAACCCTCATCATTTCTCTACAGGTGATATTTTTGCTCCCATTAAGGAGTCTCATTTTTTAATATTCTCTGATTTCCATGATTTCTGGTGAAACACAAATAAATATATTATTGTCTCTAGAATTTTTTGAAACACAGAACAACAACCAGACAGCTAAGTTGTACCTGTAGGCACTGTCTGATTTTTAACATCTTTCTTTCTGTGCATCAAAGCCAAGTTTTTTGTCCTAAGTGTATATACCATTTAGGATTAGAAAGTCCTTGTAACTCCTACTTAATATCTCAACATATGATTGTACTATTTCACCCCTTTGGGATCATTCAGAGACTTCCCTTTCAACAAATTGACAAGAGTTATTTGGGTCTGAGTACTTTCAACCACAAGATTCTTTTTGGTTTCCCATATGAATAAATGGGAGGAAAAACAAAGGATTAAAAATTCTATTAAGAGGAACCTCATTGAAAAGTATCCTTTGCCTAAATTTTTCAAATTCCTACATTTTTATGTATATGTGACTGGATACAGTCCTCTTTATGCTTTTCAGGCACCCTGTGTGAATGTATTTACTTACAATAAAATAATTTAATATTCTTTTTATGCAATCTAGACCTAGAGGGAGGAGGCCATGCTATTATCCCTAGTTGACTGTCAAGAGAAATGCCCCGTTCACATCCTTATGATAATGTTGATTTTTCCTGTGGGAAGACCATACTGATCAGAGGCTGGGTTGGAAATGTAGTGGTGTGGAAAGGGCAACACATTAGATAACTATGTTTACTCCCTACTCTAATTACTAAACTGTTGCCATTTTCAAGAAGAGATTCTTATGATTTTCACTTTTAAGAATTTGTTACAGGCAATTCAGCTAAAATTTACAAATGTATCAAATATCTGGCAGTGTGTGCAGTGTTCCCAATCTATAATTGCCCACTCCTGCAAAGAAGAGAGAGGAATACATTTTATTCTTTCTTCTTTGGGGGTAAGGGTTCATCATTGTAATGACACAGCATTCCTTGCTGCTGTTCTTTTCAGTTGCATTTATAGTACTGTATATTGTTTTCCTAGTTTACTTTGCCTCAGTTTACATATCTTGTTATGCTTCTGTATATTCTTCCTATTTATGATTTCTTTTTTTTTAATTAATAAATTCCTTGATTTATTCACAAAAGCATAATAAATGTTTATTGATTGATTTACTTTAGGCACTGTGAAAAATATGCAGATGAATAGACATGGTCCTTGCCTTCAAAAAATTTAAAGTCTATTTTTTTTTAAATTATTTTTTTTTCTTCTTTTTTTTCTTTTTTCTTTTTCTTTACTCATTTACTTTTAATTTACAAGATTCAGTTCCACAATCACTTGAGTTT
>CM053591.1:90121436-90142491 GCA_028646515.1 Pseudochirops corinnae
TTTCCATATGGCAAATTCAACTTTTTAAGACATTCTTCTCCTCATTGGCTTTTTGGACCTCTTTTTCCATTTGAGTTAGTCTATTTTTAAGGTGTTAATTTCTTTAGTCAGGTTGTTGACTCTCTTTTCATGATTTTCTTGCATCATTCTTATTTCTCGTCCCAATTTTTCCTCTACTTCTCTTACTTGGTTTTCAAAATCCTTCTTGAGCCTGCAACCAGTTCATATTTTTCTTGGAAGCTTTAGTGCAGGAGTTTTGACTGTGTTGTCTTACTCCTGTTCCATGCTTTGATCCTTTTTGTCCCCAAAAAGAAATCTAAAGTTTGATGGCTGTGTTTGCTTTGCTTCCTTTGCTTGCTCATGTTGCCACTCAATTACTTGACTTTTTAGCTTTTTGCCACAATAGAACTCTGCTTCTGGAGAGGAGAGCTTTGTCCCAAATCACTGGGGTTTTTGCAGCTGCTGAGGCTATTAGTTGGGTGCCCCCTCTGAAGCCTCCACAACTTTGGCACCTGGTCACACACCCCAGGACCTCCACCCAAGACAGAGATCCAGATCCAAGCATGTTAAATAAAGCAAGAGTGATTACCCCTCTGAAAGGATTTGCTTGGTCTCCCTATGAGCTGCAGGTCAGGAGGTCTGAAGCAGCCATGCAAGGGTGGCTGCAGGGCAGCAGCGCCTACGAGGCTTCTCACCTTCTTGCCCCGGGGGGAAAAGGCCACGCTGCAGTTTCAGTCCCCCTGTTCCCTCAAAGTCCACACTGACAGTTTACTTTGTCATTTATGGGTTGATAAATCTAGAAACTGCCACAGCTGTGATGATCCACTCTCCTGAAGTCTGCTCCAGCTGCTGCTGCTGGTCAGAGCAGCTGTGGGGCTAGGAGGTTTGCCCCCTTCTCTTTATTCTCTCCTCTCAGTGTTTTAGTGACATCACTCTCTCTGGCTTCTCCTCCTAATGGACTGATCCCTCCATCCAGATAAAGCCCATTAATCTAAGTCACTTTTAATGACTGATCTTCACTGACGGAGGCAAATTTAAATTGCTCCATTACGTAATTCTCTTCTTTTTCTACCTATGTCAGGATGACCTAAAATTAAATAGATGATCTCTATGATGGAGTTCTAATTGTTACATTCTTTTCAACCAAAGGGATTCCTTGATTTTTTTTCCCCCTTCAAGATTAATACAAACTTAAAAACAGCAAGAAGGACAGAAATTTGGTCTCTAGAATGATCTGTGTAGGAGTGAGGAACCTGCCTCCCTGAGGCTGCTTGTGGCCTGTGATTCTCTAAGTGACTGCACTTGAGGACCTAGAGAGACACAAGTGACCTCAAGGTTGACTGCAGGCTCCCCACATTTGTTTTAGTACAATCTGACCAGTACCTGCCAAAGACCCTAGTAATACAAGTTTGCCCTAATAATGTAGAAACATTGTATGAAATATGGCTAGTGGCACCAGGTTACAAAATATTATCCAACCACAATGTTACTTTGTCCCTGAAAAGAAACTGTAAATACCAGGTTGACTAGAGATTTGGGAATAATAATGTGTTTAAAATTATTTTCTTGCACTGAAATCAACTTCTGCCTGGAAGCTAGGCTGGAGTTGTGTTCTGTTAACACTCATTTTATTCTCTTTAATGTCACAGACACCTCCTGCCATTAAATTAAGGGAAACTTGTGAAGAGAGGAAAGATTACTTAATAATTCTTTTGGGTAGAAAAGGGGTAATTTTGGGGGATGTGTTAATATTCATTTATATGAATCTGCCTTGCAGTAGTATAGTCTACAGGTATCAAACATGCAGAAGTACACAGCCCACAGCATTCCTGAGCAGCCAAAATCAAGATTTAAATACAATTGAAAAATATTTAACAAAATAAATAAAAACACAATAAACTAAAATTTAAAACTAGACCAATAGGCAGCCCCCAGGTATGTATGGATTATTGTTCCCCATTTCTATTTGAGTTTGATGTGGCTGCTGATGAAGTCTATTGGAAGGAGCAGTAGAGTAAGGATCCCTCACTTCTATTTCTTTATAAAGTCATTTTCCTACTTCATTACCCAACTTACTATCAAATGAATAATTGGAACAAGATGACCAATGGGAAGTTCTATGATTTTAATTTGTTTATAGGCTCATAGAAAAGCAATATGGCATAGTGGATAAAGAGCTTACCTCAGAACCAGGAAGACCTGAGTTCACTTTCCACTGACTCACACTGGCTGTTTGACCATTAGCAACTCTGTTAACCATTCTGAGCTCGGGAAAACTCTCTGAGGTACAAAGTAATACAGGAAGTGTTGGTTAAAGGACTTTGCTCTTCTGGAAAGTTCACTGGATAAAACCACAAGTCTATTCTCTAGCCTTTCTAAGTTGCTTCTCACCATTTTTTGTGTTCCTCCTTGTATGGGTTCGGCTATATGAATTTGAATGGAACAGTGTGATCCTTCCCTATTAGTACCTGAGAGTCTGGCTCTGGAGATGATAAAGATTTTATTTATGGAGTCTTACCATCCTTTTTTTTTTTTTTCTTAAACAAGAACAAGCATGCATTAGTTTGGTGTATTAGTTTCATAAGGTGAATGTGCAGGGGCAGGTAGATGGTGCAGTGGATAGAACATGGGCCCTTGAATCAGGAGGATTTGAGTTCAAATTTGGCCTCACACGCTTGACATTTACTAGCTGTGTGACCCTGGGCAAGTCACTTAACCCCAATTACCTCACAAAAAAAATTAAATAAATAACAATAATTTGAGTGTGCAGAAGACACAATCCATATAACTGTAAACATTATAAACAAATAAATTCAGGTCTCAACCTTAGGGGTGGGGAGGATGGTCAAGGTAGAATCATTATTTCCTTCAGATAAAATTTATTTTCAATTGTGCTTGACTATGAGTTTAGAAAGTAGATTCTGGTTGGAAAACTGACAGATACCATAGTGAAAGTTTAAGGGAGAAAACACATACACACACATACACACAAGCTGGTAAAAATAAAAGTCTTGTTAAGTAGTGACTTACAACTAATTGAGCATTGCAGGGATATATTGAAAATTTAAATTATGGCTTCAAGGCAAAAATAGAATGTTTTAAAAACAGTGATTAAAAAAAGATCAAAGAAAGAAAAAGATCCTCTACATACAAAAATATTTATTAATAGATTATTTTCTGGTAGCAAAAAACTGAAAACTAATGGGATGTCCACCAAACTGGGGAATGGTTGGGGTGGCTAGGTGGTGCTGTGAATACAGCACTGGCCCTGGAGTCAGGAGGACCTGGGTTCAAATCCAGCCACAGACACTTAACACAAAAAACTAGCCATGTGCCCTTGGGCAAGTCACTTAACCTCAATTGCCCTCCAAAAAAACAACTGGGGAATGATTGAATAAATTATGGCATATGAATATAATCGAATGCTATTTTGCCATAAGAAATGAGGAAATTGATTCCAAAAAGACATGGAAAGACTTGTATAAATGGATGAAAAGTAGAGTAAGCAGAACCAGAAAATAATTTATACTATAATACTGATATTATAAAAAATGAACAGTTTTGAAGACATTTGTAAACTGATAAAGAATTAAATGGATAAAACCAAGAGAACAATTTCTATATTAACAATAGCAATGATATTAAAAAGAACTTTGAAAATCACATGGTCTTTGATTCATGCAATGACCATCCATGCTTCCAGAAGACCAGTGATGAAGTATTCTGTCCACTTCTGATAGAGACAAAATTTTTTGAATGTGGTCAATGAGATAATTTGTTTTTAACTGTATTTGAACTATGCATATTTGTTGCAAGGAATTTTTTATAAATTTGTCTAATCATCTTGGTAAAGAGTTTGCAATTACATGAGAAAGGTTACTAAACTCTTCTTAAATTTTGAGTTAATAATGCCCTTGTTGAACATATATCCCAAGGAGATCACTATAGGTAGGCAGAAAGGTTTAATACAAACCAAAATACATTTAGCAAAACTTCTTGTAGTAGTAAATTTTTGGAAATAGTGTGTTCTCATTAACAGGGAAATGACTGAACCAATTGTGGCATGCAAATAAATGTAATACATGCTATTGTTTCACATGAAACAACAAATCTTAGAGAAGCATGAAAGGATATCTGAAATGAGAAGAGTAGAGTAAACAGGATGATAATATACACCATGCATACAAAAACATAGTTGAATATCATGCTAAAAGGCAGTTGAACTGAGATTAATTGTAATGTCTTACTTGAAGAAAACAGATGATGAAACAGTTTTCTCCTCTCATTGGAAGGGAGTAAGGGAATGGAATGCTGAAAAAAAAAATAACATTCATACAACTAGGAAAAAAGGAATTAAATAGAAGGTCATTGGTATTTTTTTCTCTGGAGGTAGAATAAGATTCTCCTATAGGAAAAAGAATACTTGGGAATTGATGGGATTGGACATTACACATTATCCTTTTGGTAACTGTTATCATAAAGATCAGTGAAAATGTTAGAAATACCCAGAGCATATCAAATCTTTATCTCTGAAAATTTCCTAATAACATATTTTCCATGGCAACATTGCTAGGAAGCAATTCTTCTGGCTACAGCTGGTCTGTGTCTATTTATTTTTCATAGTTTTGTGATAACTTTTACTAGTAGCAGATAGAACTTAATTTACTATTGAAAAACTCATTTCACAGGATCTTTGAGAGTCCAAGTACCACTTACACTTAAAAACAAAGTATCTTTTGCTGGAGAAAGGATGAAAAAGAGTGACAAGTTGGAATATATTAACAGGCCCAAGTCTTGGTAGAGCTTACTTACCTTCAGACATAGATAAATTATATACATTATAAACATAAGACTTGGTCCTTTGGTCAGCCTCATATATCATTGATTCATTCATTCATTCAATCAATCAGCAAACACTTATGAAGTTTCCACTATGTGATAGGCAACTGTGCAAGTCCTGGGGATACCGAAGGAGACAAAAGACAGTCCCTTCTCTCAAGGAGCTTGCAATCTAATTAGGGAGACAACGTGCAAACAGATATATACAAAGCAAGCTATATACAAGATAAATAGGAAATAAGTATCAGAGAGAAGGCACTACAATTAAGAGGGGAAGGTGAAGGCTTCCTGTATTAGGTAGGATTTTAGTTGGGACTTAATGGAAGCTAGGGAAGTCATTAGTTGGAATGGACAAGGGAGAGAATTCCAGGCATAAGGAACATCCAAAGAAAATGCCTAGGGTGGAGAAATAGAGTGTCTAGTTCATGGAACAATTAAGAGTTCAGTGTCACTGGAATGAAAGGTACCTGTTGGGATTGAAGGTGTAAGAAGACTGGAAAGGTAGAAGGGGACTAGGTAATAAAAGTCTTAAATGCCAAGCAGAGCTTGTTGTAGTTCTCTCACAGAGAAAGTAAGAGATTGTACTTAGTTTCCACATCTATTAAATAAAAGAGTAGGATTAAGTTATCTCTAAGGTCCCTTCTAGTATAAAAGTTGTATGTTCTTCTCTTCCTAAAGCACCATGTCATTGTTCAAAGAATTCCAAAGGTGTTCTTACCTCTCCCCTCCGTGGTTCCAGTTACTGTTACCTCTGTACTTACAGTCATCTTTTGATTTGTTCATTTTATTTCCCCAACCAGCTTACCTTGTACCTAGTAGATACCTAATAAATACTTTTAAAATGAACTCTCTCCTAGACCATTTATTTTCTCAAGAGCAGAAAATGCATGTCCAGCATAGAGGAAATTCTTAACTAAGGCTACCAGCAACAGTGACCTGGACCACTCACTCCCTGACCTGTACTCTGCCACTGAGGTTTGCCTGGTTTTATTGATGAAGGAACCCTGGACTCCCTTCAGGGTACAAGGCTTCCTGTTCTCCATTTCTTAGGCTCCTTCTACCCCCACCTCAACTTCCCAAAGTAAGTTGCTATTTATAGTAATACCTATAGCTTCAACTTCTAAGTTTCCCCCTCCCCCACAAAGGGAAATAAGAGTAAAAAGGTGTCCAATGTACATATATGAATCAGATATAAGTGATGTATTCTACTCAAAGAAAGCAATGGTAAATATAGGATAAATAGAGTGCACACCATGCAATGATTAGAACAGAATTCAGTAACGTATTATTTCCTAGTACAATCGTGTGAGAGGCTATAATATTCAAGCTTCATTGCAATATAATCAGTTTTTCTAGGTTGCTAACTTGCTGTTTTTACATCCCATTTTTCACTGGATATTGTCTTATCAAACAGTCAAACCTAATCTTCTTTCTTGTGGCCTCCCCCTGTGCACCAACCCACTTTTGCCACTACTTGGATGCTCTCCCACACCTCTTGCTCAGCTCATGGGAGGGGGGGGAGGAAGATACAAGCTTCTACTGCTGCTATAATCTCTAAGGCTGTTTTCTAAAAGAGTAAAACACACAAGAGAGAGGAAGGCAGTGAAGGACTCTAGCATAATTCAGATTAGTTAAGTTCATGCTCCATGTGGGGTACAGTATCCTCTGCCACAGTCATGTTTGGGTAGAGGAGTGCTGTCCTTCTCCAGTCCTCATTGAAGTCTCAACTTTGCCTCTACTTTCACTAATTGTGGCATCGTACATCCCACATCAGTTCTTTTGGATCAGCAAAACAATTAGAGGATTTTCAGAAATGAATCATACATGGCCAGATGCCAGCATCTCAGAACTTTCCCATGGTCCACTGAAAGCAGGAAATGAACAAAAAATATTTGTGTAAGCTCAGGGAAGGGTGGTGGTGGGTGAATGACAGCATTTCAAATGTCATTTTATGATTTCTATGCGTTAGCAGATATTATTAACATATGGTAGGTTTTAATAGTGAGAATTCATGGACCCCAGATCATCTTTTCTGCCATTTCTTACTTCTTTTGTGTTCCTCATAACTTTTCAATATCATTATCTACCCTCTCCTAGTACACTCTAAACAGAAGAGACACATTCTACATTAAACCTTCTGTTTGTACCCTTGGTCTGTTGGTAAATATTTCACTATTAACTCTTTGAAAAATGTAAGCAGGATACACTTTTAGGTTTAATTTTCTCTACTACTTTAAAAAGTCTCAACAATAAAACAAACAAATGAACAAAAAGTCAAACCCTGATTTATAATAGTAGTCAATTCCCAAGGTATGAGTGTTCACACTAAGAATTTAACAGTCAATTTTTGAGAGTTGATCCAAGCTGGATCCAGTACATCCTTGTCTTGATTCCCCTTCCTCCTGCTTCCTCCAAGACCTCTTTCCAGTTTTAATTTCTTCTCTTACATACATTTCACCACTGGCTCCTTAGCATTGTCCTACAAATATGCTAAAGTCTTCCCCTTTATAAGCTGATGCAGGGGTGGATGTGGCTTCCAGGCCACATGTGGCCTTCTAGGTCCTTTTGACTGAATCCACATTTTACAGGACAAATCCATTTATTAAGGGAATTTCTTCTGTGAACTTTAGATTCAATCAAAGAGCCACACTTGAGGATCTGTAGGGTCACATGTGACCTCAAGGCCACAGGTTCTCCACTCCTGGTGTATGTACTTTCTCATATTTATGATTTCCTATTGACTTGGATAAATGGGCTTATTTGCTGTGTATATTTGTTGGGAAACTAGAATTTGGTGGTAAGGAAGTCAAGTCTTGGATATATAGCTTGGGGTCCCCCTTTCCCATTAAGAAAGAGTGACCAGGAGTTATAAGTTGAAACTAAAAAGTATATCCCCTAGACTAAAAATATTCAATGGCACAGACAGACATAATTCTAGCTTAGTACCCCCTCTCTCTAAGGAGAGAAGAGTACACATCATCTGGCCCCAACTTCCAGTATTTCCTTCCTGGCAGGAATCAAAATCTCCCTTGGAGAAGGATGGTGGTGTTGGGAAGAGATGTGGAGTTCTTAATTCTTACCTATCTATGAGTCATATTCAGGTAGACCCATGTGGACATACATAATCTACATGGGCAAAATAACACACTCTTTATACGCTTGCTATAATTAGTTCATAGATTTAGAACTGGAAGTTACCCTAAAGGTTACTGAAGTCCATCTGATCATTTTACAGATGAAGAAATTAAGGCTCTGAGGCATTAACTCATGCACCCGAAGTCACACAGTAAATAACTGTTTGAGGTAGGATTCAAATGTAGGCGTTTCTGCTCCAAGTACTTTGATCTATCCATTGTAGTGCTCTGCCTTCTAAACTCTTACTATTTTGGCTAAAAGTTTCCTGTTGGATCATTCCCAACTCCATTCACTTCTTCCTATGAGAATCACAGGTCTGTAGAACCAGAGCTAGACAAGATCTCAGAAGAAAATTTGGTCTAAATGCTTCACTGTACATATGGGGAAACTGAGGTCCATGAAGGTTGAGTACACAAGTAGTAATCATCCCAAATAATATTTAAAACCATGTAATGGCTCCTCAGGTCCCTTCACTCCTGTTCTAATGAAGTTTATAGCAGATGAAAAGTTAGCAGTACAATTCCATTTGTTAGTTGGAAAGGGGAAAAGAATACAAGTAATTCTTCCTCCCCTGGCCTCAGAAGATAAAATGTGGATATTTAGTTCATAAAGGAGAATTTCTTGTTAGAGAATGCCATTTTGGACATCATAGTGAGCAGATACATAGCAGAGTAGATACATTTAGTTCAAAGAGAAAGCTCAGAGAAAGACTTCCCCAAATTTCCTTGACGCTAATGTCAAAGTCCAACCTAAAAGAAAGAAGGAGTTTAGGGAGGAGGCAAGGGGCAAGGACATCAAAATAATTAAATGTCAGAAATGGATGACTTATCTTAGCCTTGGAGTTCAGGTTCATCAACTGGATTGTCATTTTCCCTTCAATTACCCGTGGGAGTTGTGAAAGTTTAATGACTTTTGGGCTTCTATTAAAATGCAATCACCCTCACTGTAGAACTTATACATGTGTAGGATATTTTTATCACAATTTAATGCAATATCAATTTAGGGTAATCAGCAGGTAAGCAACAATAGACAGCTTAAGTGATTATAACTAACAATTATAAATCAGCTCATGGGGAGGAAGGACAGACTCCTGAGGAAAGTCTATCAAAAGCCAAAGAAAGAAAGAAACTGTTGCTGTAATTACTTTTATGCTTTAAGTTTTCATAAAAATGAGGGATTACGGGGTGAAGAAGAATCTTTCCATAAGACAGAAAACAGTTTGGAACTGCATTTCTGGACCAAGCCTCATTTTTTTACCTGCCCTTTGTCATAGTATTACCTAAAACTCAGATGATCTCAGAATATGGGACCCTGTCCATCACACTGATGACCTTGTGTGGTTTGTTGTTAATACAGTTGAAACTAGTAGAGGAGCTTTTAAAACTTATTACTCAAATCGCAGTCTCAGAGTTGATTTTACAAGGTTAATGAGTTAGTACAGTAGTCTGTTGTGTCAACAAGCTCTAAAGGGGGGGGAAATATCATCATGAAAAAATAATACCAAAAGGTCAAAAGGAAGAAAATGAACATCTTATAATAGAGTCATGACTGAGCTATGTATTTCCAAGATGCTTTCATTCAAATGCAAAAGCATGAGAAGTCAAAAAGAAAATGTTAATAGACTGTGAGAGCCAAGCAGGAAATGTGATATCAGACACAATAGGATGGAGGAAATCGGTTAAGTTACAAACAACTCATGATGGCCTCCCACTCACTAAACAGTCTGATGAAAGAAGAGAAGCTCTGATATAGAGAGAAAAGGACAAATCTTGCAATAAATTTGTTTTTTGAATGTTGATTGTAGGTAATAGAATCAATACAATTGTTACTGAATGTCTTATACAAATTCTGTTGTTTTTGTTGAGTCGTGGCCAAATCTTTGTGACCCCATTTGGGGTTTTCTTGGCAAAGATACTGGATTAGTTTGCCATTTCCTTCTCCAGCTCATTTTATGGATGAGGAAACTGAGACAAATTGGGTCAAGTGACTTGCCCAGAGTCACATAGCCAGTAAGTGTTTGAGGCTGGATTTGAACTCAGAAAGATGAGTCTTCCTAACAGCAGACCAACACTCCATCCATTGTACCACTTAATTGCTTTATAAAAATATAAACAGTTATTATAGTATTAAAGAATGAAGTTCTGTACTTTAGTAGATGAATCAGCTACTACTATCATTATTATTAATCTCTTGAGATTAATAATAATGATAGTAGTAGCTAGCATTTATGTAGTTCTTTAAGGTTTGCAAAGGACTTTACATATATTAAATCATTTGATCTTCAGAACAACTCTGGGAGGTAGGTACTCTAATTTTCCCTTTTTTACAAAAGATAAAACTGAGATAGACAGTGGTTAAATGACTTGCTTGGGGTCACATAGATAATAAGTATATTAGGAAAGAATTGAACTCAGGTCTTTATCACTCCAGCTCCAGCTCTCTATCCATTATGTCACAGAAAGAAATGGCAAGAAAGCACCCCCCTCCCCCCAAAAAAGATACTTTGGTGCATCTATAGTTTCATTATGGTGGGCACTTCCTCCAGCAATACTCTCTCCTCATGCCAATGCCCTAATACCTCTATCTTTGAACTTTTTATTCAAGTTTCCCCATAAAGCCTCCATAGAAAATGTATCTTATGTGTTATAGGTCGATTTCTGTGTGTGTATGCATGTATATATATATATATATATATACACACACACACACACATATATACATATATATGTATATATATATATTTTCATGTATATATTGTTAATTGAATGTTAAACATTCAAGAATTATGAATGAGTGTAGTATTTTGGCCATCTCTCTTTTGTAGTCACTCATTCTTACTGGACCATCTTTCTTTTCACATCTTTCATACTATTTATCTCTTGCATATGATTGTTGGTAATATGCTGTAGTCTTCATAAACTCTCCATGTTTTTCCATTGCCTTGAGGGTTACCTGTAATGCTGCTACTTTTATGATTACACTGTGCCAGGATTCACAGCTGCACATCATTATTGAGAAAATATCGGAGTTAAAGATGTGAGCTTTTGCATCAAGGATTGGTTTGAAACTTGGAAAAATTTACTAAATGCTATCTGGTTTGAAGTCTAATGTCATCTGTAAGTAGGAGGTTTTGTAGAAACTCAGTATCAATAGAAACCCTTCTTTTGTCTGATTTCTAAGCAGGATGTTTTCTATGAAATTAGCAAATACTTAAGGAAACATGTGCCCCCTAGGTTTTACACTGTGAAAAATGTCCATCCTTTGTATTTTGTTGAACAAAGTTCTATTGGCAAGTCTGTTGTAGTGGTTTGTATAATTTTAACATTGTATAAGACTTCAAGAGCCTGCAAAGCTACATTTTCTTCTATCAGATCAAATACTTAAAAAAAATGTTGGTGCCTTTTGTCTTCCCATTAATGGTCATTTCCCGTCCTCCCTCCTTCAAGTTGAATTCTCTAGTGACAACTAAAACTATTATGTAAAAACATCAACTAGAGAGACCACATCAGATAACGAGTACAATATCCTGTTGTATGTCTCCTTCTCTTTGCTTGGAGGGGGCATTACCTGTTCTCTTGTATCTTGATAGTGTGTCATTTATGATGAGTTCCAGTTCCTCATAGTTATATTTTCATTTATATTGTTGAGGTCAATGTGTTTACGCTCTTGGTTTTGCTTATTTTTGTCTATATTAATTCATATAATTCATCCAACTTTTTCTGAAATTCTCACACTTATCCTTTTCAATTGCACAATAATATTGTATTACATTCTTATACCACAATAGTTTTTTCAGGTCATTTGCCAATTGATGGGCACCTACTTTGTAGTTCTCTGTTACCCCCAAGAGCCATGATATCTTTTTTCATATATTGAGCCCTTATTTATGTCTTTCATTTTGGAAGCAGGGGACCTATGTCTAGTTGTGAGATTGCCTGGTTAAAAGATTCCTTTATGCTTATATATAAACTTCCTAAAGGACAGTTTATTCATTTTTTTGCATAATTACAAAATTAATTCTGGAATAATAGAACCACTTTGCAGTTCTGGTCACAATGCATCAAGCAAATAAAGTTTTATGAATTAAAAAAATATTGTTGAAATTCACATGACAAAAAAGTCACATGCTTGGTGTAAAGAATCATGGAATTATATAGCAGAGGTCTAGAATGATCTTCCAGTGGGTGTGGATCACCAAGATGGCCCTTCTGAGTTGATTCCATTCTTCATTGTCAAAGTTACTTGAGTCTCAGTTGTCTCAAATGTAAAATGAAGGAGTTAGACTAGGAAATCTCTAAATTCCTTTTCAGATCTAGGACCTATGACCCTATAACTACATGATCTTGTTGCCTTCTTGTAGCACTGCCTTGACTAATTAGAGTCTGTGAGAACCAAGCACTGGAGGAAAATGCTCTAGCAAAAAAGAATCAGGGCAGTAGACAAAATTCTTCCTTTGAGGTAGCTGGGGACAATTTTATGATCTTAGGGGTGCATGAATAAGAAAGTGGTCAGCTTCCATATATATGCCAGTATGAGTCCTGGAACTGAATCTTGGATTTGTTTATCTACTGTAGAAAGAGATGTAAATCAGAAGAAGATTGAAATTCTGTTTCATCAAGGTCTTCTCATAGTTAGAATGAACTGTTTAAGAGGAAGACTAATATAGTTTAACCACAAAGTAAATATATATGTGTGCACATATATAAATAATATTTTTTCAATATGTAATTTCGATATGCATTATATATTATATGGATATTTTCTGTGTGTGTGTGTGTGTGTGTGAGAGAGAGAGAGAGAGAGAGAGAGAGAGAGAGAGAGAGAGAGAGAGAGAGCTCTAATGTCTTTCAAGCAACAAAGGGTAGTTTTCACTATCATTAACTAATTCTCCTAGGAAATTCTTTGTTTTGCTTTCAGAATGCTGCTGATAAAACACTTGAATCCTATTTAGCACTTACCTAGATTAAAATTACTGGACAAATAAAGTACTAAATAAATTTTATATGACCTTTCTTCTAGTTATCAAGTTTGCCAAGGACATTTTCTATTGATGTTCCATAAATGAGAGCTATAGATCTTTACTTTTCTTAACCCACTCCTCATTGCCCTGTTGCCCAGTTGTCATCAGGTGCAGGACTCCTGCTATCAGATGGATGCAAGTCCCCACATCCCCATCTCTGTGGGAGGTTTTCCCGAGCCCCACTCCACTGTGACACTCAGATATGCTAATCCCTTGATTAGAGACCATCTGACATGTTGTTGCTTCCCAAGGTTCTTGAGTCTTTGCCATCAGCCCTGACATTTCCCCTACTGGAACTTAAGTACTAGTTGGCCTTTCAATCTGCCAGGAACTGAATATGAACATGAGTCTTCCTTTGAGTAGTATCTCTCTCAATTAGAACGTGAATTCCTTGAAAGCAGAGGCTGTTTCAATTCCCTATTTATAACCCTAGTACTTACCTTAGTACTTGGCATGTAGTAAGTTAATTATTTTCCAATTTCTTTTATTCCATAAATCTGTACTGGAGGCAGACTGCAATTTTATTGCACTGTATCCTAGTTGTCCATGGGCAAAATTGTGAAGTAGGTAAAGCTCTTCTTTGAAACTTCTCTGTAACTTTCTATGAAGGCTTCTTGCTGAAGTGGGGGTGGGTTTGGGTGTGTGTTGATGGGTATGTTGGTTAGTGTCTAAAATGGCCTTCCAAGTACTAGATCTTATCCCAGAATGATTTCATATAGGATACTGTTAGCTCTTACCCTGTTTTGTAATTATGGCCCCAGAGAGGTTCATTCATAGAAGTAGATTGTTGCTGTTGGGTCATTTCAATTATGTCTGACTGTTCATCATTCCATTTGGGATTTTCTTGGCAAAGATACTAGAGCAGTGGTTCTCAACCTTCCTAATGCTGTGACCCTTTAATACAGTTCCTAATGTTGTGGTGACCCCCAACCATAAAATTATTTTTGTTACTACTTAGGCAAATAGGGGTCAGTGACTTGGCCAGGGTCACATAGCTAATAAGTATCTGAGGCCAGATTTGAACTCAGGAAGAGGCGTCTTCCCAATTTCAACTACATTGCCCTATCTACTAATCTATCTGGCTGCCCATTCATGCCCACATTCAGGGCATGGTTGGCACATTCTTCAAGTCAAACTCAATAATATTTATCCCTTCAAGGACTTGTATAACATTAAGTGCTATTTATAAGGAGATATAGGACACACTTATCACTTCTGTACTATTATTTTATACCATTTAGATTCTACCTTAAAGTTAAAATAATAATTTTTTTAGAAAGCTCAATCAACAAGTATTTATTAATCACTATTAATTATCAAGTACTATCTATCTATCTATATATATATATATATAATGAATGGAACAATCCCTGCTTGTAAGGAACTTATATTCTAATAGGGAGACAAATTTTATATATATACACACATACATACATATATGTATGTATGTGCATATACATACATATACAACATATATATCTATCAAAGTATATTCAAAATAAAACTAAAAGCTAATAAATACAAATGGTAGAAAGTAGGTAAATACAAAATTTCAGAAAAAGGTAGGAAGATCATAATGCTTGTTACAAAGTTTTCATTAAGAAGATGTCCTTGAGTTATTTCTTGAAGTAAAAGTGTGATTCTATGAGGTGGAGCTAAAATGGTAGAGAATTCTAGGAATATGGGACAACCAGGGCAAAGGGTTGGAGACCAGAGTGTGTAAGGAACATAGAGGAGGCCAGTGTGGTTGGATGGCAGAGTGTGGGAGGAAGAGTAATGTCAAATGAGGCTAGATAGGTTGTGTAGAACTTTATCCTAAAGGCAAGAGGAAACAAAGGGAGTCTATTGAGGAGGGAAGTCACATAGTCAGATTAAAAACCATTATTATGGCAACAGTTTGGAGGCAGGAAGACCAATTAGGAGCCTGCTGTAATAATTTAGGTGACAGGTGATGAGGGCCTGCACTAAGGTGATAGTTGTATGAAAAGAAGAGATGATAGCAAGGTGACAGAGTTATTGTGTGGTAAAAATGGAAAGCTTTAGAAATGGATTGAGTGTGTGGGGAGAGAGTTGAGGACTCTCAGACTCCCCAAAGTTGTGAACCAAGAAGAATGGAAGGATGGTGGTATCTTTTGGTAGAAATAGGGAAGTTTGAAAGATAGGAGGATTTAGGGGGAAAGGCTTCTGTATGACATATTTCACACTTTCTTTCAATTAATGACTTTAAGATTAAGTTTTCCTAAGAATGCAATTCCACAGCTTATCTATTGTTGTAGTTTGTTATACCTCTCACTGATAATTTCTTTTCTAATAGAGCTAAAGTTCTAATCATTGCAACACAGAAACCTACTGTGAGCCCAATAATGCACATATCCCAGTAGGTAGGATTTATAAGAGACGGATTTAGTATAACATATTAAGGAAGAGCCTTAGAAAGGATGACAATTCACTGCAATATCTTTTCCAAGAAAACCCCAAATGGAGTCACAACTGAACAATAGCAACAATTAAGGAATATTACATCAAAGAAAATAAAGATGAAAGGAAGTAGTCAGTGGAGAGAGGACCAAGAAATTTAGGAAAAGGTTCTAGGCAACTGGGTGTGAAAGTCAGAGGAATGAGTAAGACCAAGGAATAGTGGGAACTATTTGTTCAAGAAGAAAGAAAATAGAGTGGAAGGAAACCTTAAGATTTATCAGAAAACTAGAATTTCTAACCAGTCGGTTTCATTAGGATGGCATGTTTTAGAGATTATAGCATAGGGATATACTAGAACAGAGCTTCTTAAACTGTGAGTTGTGACCCCACATAGGATCAAGTAACTGAATGTGGTAGTCATAAAAAAAAATCTGGTAACAGTAAAATGTTTCTGAACATACAATGAGCAAAAATTAATTAAAAATCAAAGGCATAATGAATCTGATATGTTTCTGGCAATGCTTGCCTGTGTTCACTGCAATCTTGGTTCTGAACACACAACATGCACACTTTGCACTGTCATGCCAGGCAACACTGACAAATACTGGTTCAGAATCAAGATTATTTTTTAACTAAATGGTAAAATTATGTATATACTAAAGAATCATTTTAAAATAAATTTCTTTATGATTTATTATCAGTAAGTGTTTGATTTGTATGTCTATTTTATGTATCTAGGTAGCATAAAAATTTCTCAGGCAAAAAGGAGCCACAAGTAGAAAAAGTTTAAGAAGCACTGTACTAGAGTAGTGCTTTGAATTGTACACTAAATAAAAATAATGTGAATATGGTGCTTCATAGTTTCAAATAATTTTACGTATTATCTGATTTGATTCTCACAAAAATCATGTGAGGTAGGTTTATTTCTGTTTCCTGGTAACTAGATGGTAGAGTGGATAGAGTGCTCACCCTGGAGTCAGGAAGAGTCATTTTCCTAATTTCAAATCTGACCTCACTTACTAATCATGGGACCCTGTGCAAATCACTTAACACTGTTTGCCTCAGTTTCCTCATCTGTAATATAAACAAAAGAAGGAATGGTAAATCACTCCAGTATCTTTGCCAAGAAAAATCCATGAAGGGTCAGACACAATTGAAATGACTAAACACCAAAAACAACTTCTGTGTTACAAATATTTAATAAATGGCAAAACAAAGACTTGCACCCAGGTCTTTTGACCCTAAGTGAAGCCCAGGGCTTTTTTCCCTTCCAGACACCAATACTTAATCATACAATATTGTAAGAAAAGAAATCCTATATAATAAAACAATATCATAGGTAACATCTAGTGTAGCATTTGTATTCATAAAGGAAAAGTTAATTGAATTGGAAAGAGATAGTAGTACTATTATTGTACTGTAGGAAATTTAACTGTTCTCTCAGATCTAGACAAAAGCAGAAAGATAAATAGAAAGGGAGGTAATGGATTTCAATATGATTTGTCATTTGATTTTGAAGTCTAGCGGCCAAATCAAGTCAATCAATATTTCCTAAATACCAGTGTATACCCAGCATTTTAGTACTGTGATAGAAACAAAGAAAATGTAGGAAAGTAGCTCACATTTTCATAGTGCTTGTTACAGAAGTTTTGTTCTTAACAACCTGTGAAGCACGGAGCATAAAAAGACAGAATCTTTGCCCTTGAAGAGCTTACAATCTTGTTGAAGAGGCAAGAATTGAACACGCACAATGAATAAAGAAAATTTAAAGTTAACTCATGATGAAGTACCAGATTGTATAGTGTAGCCTTTAAATCCTACAGGAATCAAAAATGAGTGAAAAAATATTATTATGAGCTGAGGAAAACAAGAAGAGTTTCATGGAAGATGGGTGATGTGCCAAAACTTGAAGGAAATGTAAGATACTGATATGACAGTTTATAGGAAGAGGGAATATTATATAGAAATGGAGGGACAACTATCTTCTATACAGGTTGTACTTTCCTCACAAAAACCTCAATGGAATATGTGGTACAAGTTTCATCCCTATTTTACAGATAAGGAAACTGATGCTTAGGAAAGTAAAGTGTCCATGATCATGTGTCTTATAAACAACATTAATAATCAGAGAATAATTGAATAAAGTTATCTGTTGCACTAATCTAAGAACCTTAGGTCAATGGTATCAAACTCAAATAAAAATGGGGATCACTACCTATCCATAAGGATCCCTGCTGGCTGTACATCAATTTAGAAGACCATATATTAATATTCTTAATATTCAATTTAATTTTTATTTATTTTGTTAAATATTTAACGGGCTGCAGTCAGGAGTATTGTGTGCTACAGGTGGTCCATGGGCTATGTGTTTGACACTTCTGCCTTAGATGATCTTTAATGTGTGTGAAAGATGTCTTGTTATAAGAGAACCTTTAAGAATGCATTTGTTGCTCTCTCTCTCTCTCTCATCAATACATGTTAGTTTAGTGGACTATTGTATTCACTAAACATTTCAGCCAATTGCAATACTATAAAGATATGACCTATTGAACAAAAATGTTTAGGGAAGGTCGAGTATTCTTTCTCATATCTTCATCAAATATACAATTGATACAATGATAGATATATTTATAAATTATTCTCGTAGAGATTTTATTGGGATAAGAAAGTAGGCATATAGGTTGGTAGCTGATGATGTCCTCTTTATTGCCTTTCTTTTGGGGATAATAATATTGTTGATATTTTCTCTCTTTTCTTTTTTCAAAGTACCTTTCCTTCCCTTAGCTATCTTGTAAAATGACCCCTCACTGCTTTCAAGATTGGGTTCCCCTCAGCACAGATTTTCTTACTATTTCATGATTTTTTCCAATGTCCCCTTCTTAAGTGCAATTTCTATTTTCTTATAGAGCTCATTGAGAACTGAGTTGTCACGAAAATAAATTATTTTAGGAACTTTGTTCCTAACAAGTTCAATGATATTTTCTATTTATTGCCAGTATCATTTGCGAATGTTCTTGGGATGATGGAGATTAGTTGGGTCTTCCTCATGGAAAAGTTTTGATACAATCGATTTGGTATTCATTGTTTTTGAGATTATGTTTTTCATAATTGTTCTCCATTGTTTTACACTGTTTAAAAAATAAATTCATATTTTAGACTATTGTTACCTTTGACTGCAATCCCTACTTGTAAAGGAGCTCAAATGTTTGATAAGGGAACTTCTAGGTTGTTTTAGCTTCTTCAGTCTTCATTTAACATCAGTTAAACGTTTTCAGGAGTTGGTCATAAACAAAGTCGATATCTGTGCCCTTCTCCATGTACTGTTTATGAGCATCTATTAGATTAAAATTGCTACAATTGCATGCAATGCTCTCTTTGCCTCATTATCTCTTTCTTCAATTTGATATTGATTTTGACCTTTGTTCTAAGAAGTTGATGGTCTGACTGCAGTGTGATATGACTCTCACATCATTAACCAGTTATATATTTCCTGTTGTTAAGATAGTAAATTTCTTTTTTTTTCTTTTTGATGATATTCAGTGCTGGCTATGTTCAGTAATTTACAGCTCTCTTGTGGAAGAAAGCATTCATCATACATAGGCACAAGACTTCTAATTAATCTATAAGCCTTTGAACATCCTCTCGTTTCTTACGCCTTTTGAAACCCTTTCCTACCCACTTTCTAACACCTTCTGCTGTCTTACCTTCACACTCAAGTTACTGAGTATATGTTGATTTAGTTTAGAGTATGGGTTCTTATCCTGAAGTTCATGAATTTGTATACATACACACACCTGTAAAAATTGTATTTCAATGGTTTCTATTGTAATCCTATTTTAATCCCATTTTATTTTTTATATGTTATGTATCTGAAAACATTGTTAAGGAGGTCCAGGCTTAACCAAATTGACAAAGGAATCTATGATATCAAAAAAAGCTTGCAATCCCCTGATTTAGAGGATTAGATGGTTTCCTCTCCCTCTCCTCAGAACTTCTCCACTTTTTAAATCTCCATACTGGAAATTGGAGCAAAAACTGAAATCATTTTCATGGTGTTCCATTTGCTTATATTTCATTTGAGCACTTTCAAATGTGATGACCAAGTATACCTTGAACTGACAGTTCTATTGTCTTTGGGCTGTAGCATGAAATGAATACTATCAGTCCCCTCTTCTTCTTGAAAAAAGACGATCCATCTTCTCTCTATTTAACACAGGTTCAGGTCCTCACCACCAGCTACCTGAATGACTGAAAATACTTTCTAATTCATCTCTCCATCAAAAGTTTCTTTCCTCTTCACTCCTTTCTTTTTGAAGCTGCCAAAGATATTTTTCCTAAAGAACAGATCTTATTGTGTTTCTCCTTTATTCAGTAAACTTCTTGATTTACTTGATGGCTCTTGTTTACCAGTTGGATCAGATAAAGTCTTTCACAACCTGGTCCCAACCTACATTTCCATTGTGATGCATTCCTCTCCTGCATCTATTTTAAAATCCAGGAAATTCGGTCTCCTTCTCCTTTCTTAAACATGGCCCTTCATTCTCTATGACTTTGTACTGTCTGTCCCCAGGCTTGAAATGCCCTCCCTGCTCACCTTAAATTCTTAGAATCCTCTATTTCATTCAAAACTCTATTCAGGTTCTATACCTTCTCCATGAAGTTTTTCCTAATTCTTTTTGCTCTTAGTGCCTTCTCCCTTAAAATGACCTTGTATTCATCTTATATGTACCTATGAACCTGTGAACATGTTGTCTCCTCTGAAGGAATGTAAGTTCTTTGAAGGCAGAGAATATTTAATTTCAGTTTCTATATCTCTAGTACCTAGAATATGGTAGGGATTTAATAATAGCTAATTGATTGATATATTGACCCTTCTATTGAGCTGCAACAATCTTTCATCACGAGAATGTCAGTTTCATCTATAATTGATATGAAACTCATTGGCCTGTAATTTGAAGTAAATTAAAGCTTTTAAAAAAACTCAGGATACATAATCCACTTTCATTTCCACTGTATCCCTCTCTATTGGTAATGGAATTTGGAGATGCCCCTGTATTGGCTTGGTTTTTGGGTTGAGTGTTAAAACCCAGAGCTTGTGAATTCTACTTGTTGTAGAAGAGAACAAGAAGAGAAGGGAAGAGAGAGGGCTGAACTGGGAGGAGCTGTGAATTTAGAGAGAGGCCCAAGCCTAGAGAAGGCCAGAAGGATTTTGGGAGAGCAGTATCCAGTATCACGGAGCCTGAGTTGCTGAGAGCCCGTTGGAACTGCCCAGGACTTTTGAGAACTGCCACCTGGAACTGCCAAGAACTGAGGAGGCATGGCTGTGATGCCAGTATTTTGTCTGTCTGTTTTGATGTTGTTTTGCCAGATTCACCAGATGGTGAAGGACAGTGCCGCTATTGTAGAGGTCCTGGAACCTGGCTGTTGGTTCAGAAACCCTGCAGGAGGATTTTCTTGTGGTACCTGCACAGAAATCCTGGAAGAGGGCCTTGCTGATGTTTTCAGGGGTTCTGGGACTGTTTTACAGGCAGAGAGTGACTTGATGAGGACACTGGCTATGGCTTTGTTGAGCCTTGTCTCCCCAGGAACTGAGATTGCTGAGGGCTTGCCTGGAGTGAAGATGAAAAAAGGCCCTTTCCTTGG
>CM053591.1:90142991-90201640 GCA_028646515.1 Pseudochirops corinnae
AGGGCTTGCCTGGAGTGAAGATGAAAAAAGGCCCTTTCCTTGGGTATTCAATGCTGAGATGATATCTTAACCTTGTTTTAACTTAAGGGTGGATGGCCTTTTGTGTTCTCCTGCCCCTTTTGAGATTCAGGGGTTGGAAGCCTTTGAGTTTTTTTGTGCTCTGTGATTGACCAAATGAATGTACTTTGTTTATGGTTGGAGACTAATCTCCATTTGAGAAGAGACTTTGACTGACTAAAAGAATGTACTGTCTAGGGGTGGAGTAATACCTGGATTGAATTGAGAACTTACTTGCTAAAGGAACAAGTTACACTGTATTTTGACTTTCTCTGTTCTGTGAATGTTTGATGAATAAATGGGGTTTACTATGCTGGTAATCGGCACCTTGGAAGTTGCCTTTGCTTGGCATTACACCCTCTCATTCTTTGCGATTCCACAAAGATTGTTGTTCATGATTCAGCAATCCTATCCATAAGTTCTCATATCACCTCCATTGAGACTTTTGTTGAGATGATAAACTCCCCAAGTGAACTTTAATTCCCAAGAGAGGGAGCTTCTCTTGCTACATCCTTACTTATTCTGGATTTCAAATCTCTCTCATCCATTTTATTGCTGCTGTTAGTCTAGCCTTCTCAGTACAGAGATCAAGGGAAAGTAAAACCATGCCATAAAACCACAGAAAGGTGAAACACAGCTCAACCTGCCCCCCCTCCTTTTTTCAATCTAGCTCTGAATTAGAACTGAGTCTCCCTCTAATGCATTTCCTTCCTCCCAAGAAACTCAATAATTAATGGCTTTTTTGAAACCACTGCTGACAACCTGAATGTGTCTTCCCTGCAGAGTGTCACAGGGTCTTCTAGAGCAATTGGCTTTACTATGCCAGTGCCTCCTAATTAGAGAGGTTTTAAATGCCTGAATTACTCTGAAAATAGGCTTGCTCTGATGCTTCAAAGGATCAATTCCTGCACATCACAGGTGGCACCTGCACTGCCAAATAATCTGAGCTTCAGCATTCAAGTCTTGCTTTCTCAATTGCTTTTTTTTAAAGTGGAAAGCATTTTTTGAGTCCTGGCAGTAAATCAGTTTGTGTATAAGGCAGATTTCTACTCTTGGCCAAGTCCTTCACTTCAAGGGCAAAATGATTGGAGCTCCTCAGAAGTTTCCCTAGACTTTAAAGTTTAAAATAGTCCAAGAGTATGGCATTTTTGAAAATTAAGTCTTAAAACTTAGACCTTAGGATTTAAAAAAGTATATCTGCAAAAATATTAATTTAAAGGTAAGATTTTCTTAGTTTAAGTAAGAAATTATTTTCTTAAAGTAAATTCAAAAGGCAAAGAAGGCTATTAGGAATCCATACTAATCAGTACATTCATAGAGCCTAAATTATAGGGCTAGATTACAGTTCAGTTATCATCTGTTAAGACAGACTACTTAGATCAAATTAACTAGGCTTTTTCTACACCATGGAGCTCTGAAATGGTCCTAATTCTGCCTTTGCTATTAAGCAATCTTTAGGTCATTAATATCTGTTTCTCCATTAGGAAATGAAGGCCTTCAGGCATTAGTAAGAATGAGAGTCAAATATTGAAGGAAAGCATAATCAGATGAGACCACCTGGACCCCATTTGCTAGGGTCAAAAGATGGGGGGGCTATTTTTTTTCCTAAAGTCTAGAAGTGGTGAATGTCCCATAGATGGAAACTGGCACTTGGAAGAGCAGAAACCCACAAAATCTACTTGTAAAATATTGCTCCAATACCTCACCCACATCTATAAGAAGCAATATTTCTGGGACACCAGAAGTGGATTGTGGATTTCATTCTATCTGTTGTGTCCTGCTAGTCCAAAATAACTACTCTGACCTGAGGTCAGTATTGTAAAGTGCCAAGTGTTGGAGCCTGCCTGGCAGTTTTTACATCCTGCATTTAACCTCAGTTCCTCCTTTTCTGTGAGGCAAAGTTTAATAGGAATGAGGAATGAGGAATGAGAAAGAGGAATGTTGTTCACTGACCACTAAGAAACTGCTAAAATCACCTTGCTTAACTGCAGAGGACAACCCTGTAATTTGATACACATGTAGAGATAGCATTTTCTCCAGGGTCTCTCCTCTTTTGAGTGGCAACAGGTGAAGTCTTTGCTTTCAATGCTCCAACAAGAAACTTTGAAGGTTTGCATTGTGCTTCTCCTTAAATGATGAGTAGGTTACAAAAGATATTGGTCTTCTATCTTATTGCCGTTCTGTCTTCTTCACCCATACTCCCTCCAGTTCCAATTCTGACAGCAATTAAAGGTGCCTAATAACCTCTCATCATATCTGGCAGACAAGAATGGATGATGGAGGACAACAAGAAAAATAAGCAAAAGGCAGGCAATCGCCCTCATCCTGCTTGTTTCCTTTACAAACTTGGGAGAAATTGTCCAGAGTTGCAACAGGAGTCTGCAACCTGTTCTCAGCTCTGGTGGGCGGGGCAGAGCCAAAGGCTTAGGCTCTCAGGTCAGAGGCAACTGGGCTGGCTGCCCCCAACTTTCTGGTACTTCCCTGCCTCAGGCAGAGGCATTACCACGGGACCCAAGTGCTGTCTAGGGGACCAGCTATGCCGGATGCACCTGTTCAGGACATTGCCAAGCTTTCAGGTAAGTTGGGCTGTCAGTGGAAGGTGGGGGTAGGACTGGGAGGACATCTTGACTGGTGGGTCCCTTCAAAGCAAAGTAAACCCTGTCAAAGTGTAGCGAAAGAGCTGGCCCTGAATCAGCTCAAGAAGGCAGAGGGATGTGGTGGAGAAACACTGGGTTTAGGGGCAGAGAAGGGGGGTTCATGTCCCAGCTCTGCCATTTACTCGATGAGACATCTTGGATGTTATTTTCCTTCTTTGGACTTCAGTTTTCATTTCCTTCTTCCCTCCCTCCCCCTCTCTTCTTCTCATCCTCCTTCCCTTTCTCTTTTCTTTCCTTCCTTTACTTCCTCCTTCCTTCTTTCCCTTTTTCTTCCCTCACCCTCTCTCTTCCTTCCTTCTTTCCTTCCTTCTTCCTTTCCTTTCTTCATCTAGGGTGCATGAACTTATTTTAAAAGATTTTGATAACAATAGTTCAATATAATTGGTTACCGTTAGAATTCTTTGTATTTTATGCATTTACAAACATTATTCTGAGAAGATGTCCATAGATTTCACCAAACCGCCAAAGGCATCCATGACACACAAAAAAGTTTAAGAACAACTAATCTAACTCTAAATTGACTATGATTTTTACTTCTGGGGACCCATAGTGTTGGGTCCTAAAGTTATGTTATACCTTGGTAGAACATCATTACTTGATATGAATTTGCACCATCGGTTTTGAACCCCTATGGTGTGAGAAAGAGGTAGGTGGGACTGTTAACTTGAAAATCTAAGTCAGCATTTTCATTCCTTTGGGCACTGATCCTTGTTAAAAAGAAAAAACCCTCCTAGGGGAGGGACAATCAGCTGTTGATAAACAGTAGTTTGCATCATCACAGCATCACTGATTTCCACTGAGAGTGGAAAAGGAGCTCAGGGAGCATGTAGTCCAACCTATACGAGAAAAGCAACCCCGCTATGGCATACCAGAGCCATTCTCTGTTTGACAACCTCCAAGAGAGGGGAACCCAAACTAATTTCTTCTGGAACTTCAAATGCATTTCAGTATAAAGATTTCTGAGATTTAAGCAGTATCAGATGGGTGAGGGGAGGTGGGGGGGGCAACTATGGATTCCACACACAAATTGTACCTGAAAAGGGGCCAAGAAGAGGGAATGCAAGAAGAATAGAAGGCAAGTTCTTAGGAAATAGTTTTAGGAAAAATGGCAAAAGTTAAACCATTTTCTCCATTGCCTTGTCTTGACCGTGAAGAGAAAATTTGCTTAGATGGAATTATTTGGAGAATTTACACTAACATGTATCTGACTTCCCTGTTACACAGAGAGCTGCAGCTACACAGGATAGATTAGCCACTTCTGAAAACTAGGGGCAACAAGTTTCTGGCTTTATTAGACCCATTTGCTCATGTTTTGGGGATGCACTTTATTTGTCTAGGTAGTTACCCCACCCCCACAAGTTTTATTTTGAAATATTTTTCATGCTGTTTCCTTCTCTTGGATTTTCTTAAAATGAATTCCTTCCCAATATTATCCTAATAGAGATATTCTTCCTTCCAGCAGGCCAGACCATGCATGGCCAATCTTAATTTCAATGGTCATCAGGGCCTAGTGGTATTTGCTTGCTCTGGACAAGGTTTGAAAATGAGGCTTTCACTCTAGCTTGTTCAACTTGAGGTCTCATAGGACAAATGCTTATGTTGCATAGAGAGGAGAAATTTCTGGCATGGAAAATAGCTGTATTTGTAAAAAGGAATTCTTAAAAGCACCCTTTGGTGTATTCTCCACTTTGAATGTTAGACCTATGTCTATCCTTATTTCCAGCTATGATGGACAGATATAATAGGCAGCTTCTTTGGTTCATGGATAATAAACACATAGATTCACTAAAGAATCATAAATCTAGAGCTACCTAGTTGTGTCCAACTCTTCATGATCCTATTTGGGGTTTTCCTGGCAAAGAGACTGGAGTAATTTGTCATTTCCTTCTCCAACTTATTTTATAGATGAGGAAACTGAGGCAAACAATATTATGTGACTTGCCTAGGGTCATACAACTAGTAAATGTTTAAGACTAGATTTAAACTCAGGAAAATGAATCATCCTGGCTCCCAGTTTGGGCTTCTATCCAGTGTGTCACCTTGCTGTTCATCCTCCATTGTATCAGTGATGAAATAAAGGCCCAGGCGACTTGTCCAAGGTCACATAACTAGTGAGTTTCAAAAGTGTTATTAGGAATCAGGTCCTTTGACTCAAAATTTACTGCTTTCCACCATAGTTGGCTAAGGTCTGCAAAGTATGATGACCCTATTAACCATTTCTTGTCCCTGCTGTATTTCACCATTTCATTTTCCTTGACTGTTGCTACCCTCTCAAGAGAGCTCCCTTGCTTGTTCCTTCAACTAGCAATGATCATGAAGAATCAAGTTATTAGGTCCTCCATTACCTCACTACTCACCCATTCCTTTCCTCTCTATTCTGGCTTCTATCTCTATTATTCTGTTCACACCACTCTTCTCAAGGTAACCAATGAACTCCTAATAGGCAAATCCAGTTATGCTCGAACTCTCTGCTGTATTTCACATTTAATTTATTTACCTTGAAGCTTTCTCTTCCTTTGAATTCCTTGACACTCTTCTGATTCTTCTCCTACCATATGGACCATTCCTTCCTTGTTTCCCTTACTAGCTCCTTTAATTCATTCTTTGCACCAAATAGTGCTGTCTCTGTGCTTATATCGTCAGCATTCTTTCTTATATTTTCTTGGAAATACCATCCATTCTCATAGGTTCAACTGACATCTTTGTGGATGAATATACCTGTAGACCTTCCCTCTTCCCTGCTGGAAACTCATACCTTGTACAGATATCTTCTGGCTACCGGTACCTGAACGTCCTGCAAAGGCAACAGTGTCCAAAACTCAGCTGATTATCTATGTCCCCAAACCTGGTCTCCCTCACTTCTCTGATTTTTTTTTTTTGAGTGGCGCTATCTTTCCTCAATTCAAGCTTTGATTCTTGATTTATTTTTTAATTTCTCTGTCTTTATATACCATATTTCAAAAATATGTATCTAGTAATTTGCTAAATTGTTGGAGATTTTTACCTCCACAATATTATTTACATTTATACCCAACTCCTACATTCTCTACATTCCCACTGCCACAGTTTGATTATTAGTTTGATTATTCTTTACCTCTTGCCTTAACTCTCCTAATAGCCTCTCACTGCCCTTTTTCTGATTCATCCTGTACATTGCTGTCATATTAATCTTCTTATAACTCAGTTCCGATCATGTCTCATTCCAGCTCAGAAACCTTCTACAGTGGAAAGAAGCCCAAATCTCTTTGTCTAATACTTAAGGCCTTCCATGATTAAAAACTAACTTTCCTCAACTAACTTTCCCACTCTCTTCTCCCATGTCATACTCCAGTCAAACTCATTCTGCTCTAAATACAAACTACATTTTCCTGCCTTGTTGCTTCTGCTTATATATTCCCTCACCCCTTTCCTACCATCCCTCTCATCCTCAGCCCTCATCTATCCAGTTCTTTTCTATCCTTTCAGGACCAGGTCAAATATAGCTTCCTGAATCCTCCCCTAATCCCTCTCCTGTGAAAGTTATCTTTCCTTCCTACGAGTTCTCATTGAACTTCTTCTCTTATACTTTTACATGGTATTTTATCTCTAGAAGTGGAATGGATCACAGAGGCTATGTATTCCAACCCCCTTATTTCATTGATGAGAACACTATGGCTCATGGAGGAGGATTGACTTGCTTATCCTATGTTGTATCAGAGTTGTGTACATATTTAATCTCCTAATATTATAACTCTACAAGGACAGGCATGGTGATTCTTCTTTGTATCCCTAAAAGTATACGATAGATACTGTGCCTGTGTAAAGTAAGAACCAGAGAAATATTTTTGAATTAATAAATGCGTATTGATGCTAGTTAGAATCATAGTGAAGGAACAAAATACTGTCCTATCTTCTTACACTGTCCTCTATAACCAAGTCAAATTTGTTTGATCTCCTGTTCCCGGTACCATTGATATTTCAGAACCTCAGTTCATTTTGAATGAAACTTAGAGGAGAAGGGGTTAAGTTTTTCAGCCAGATCCTCCCCCTTAACAATAAAGTAGTTAATCATAAGTACCAAGTTAAATACCAGCCAGGTTTTGTCAAAGCTTTAGAGCAGCTGAACCTGACAAAAACCTGTCCTTTCCTGATACCACCACCTTTTGAGATTGTTTTACAACATAGCCAAGGGTTCATTTGTAAAAGACAAATTGCCGTTTTGTTTATATCTTTGGAATTCACTTCAGGAAACCAGTTCAACTACTTGAAAGTCATAGTTGCCATCTTACTGATTGGTTGACACAAGGGAAATTATGCTGATATTAATACAAGTAGTTTAGAATTTAATTCCTGTCCCCATGCTCCTATACATCAAAGTAGATGACAATGAACAATGTATTTCAAGTGGTAGATAGAGACAGTCCTTATTCTTGCTAGCAAATTCCTCATATTTTAGAAACAAGGGAGGCAAGTGGGTGATTTGAGGGCTCTGCTAGTAGTGACTGGTCTGTGGGAACAGCTCCCTATTGCTTCTTCTATTCTACTGGTCTTGCCCAGTGATGTTCACCTTACTAGGGTGTGTGGCTATTAATGCTTAGCAAACAATTTTGGATAATAATGATGTTGATTTAAATTTCCTAGCCTTATAGATTATTTCTTTAGGATGGCAGCATGATAGAGCAGAAAGAACCTGCCTTTGGTACCAGAATTTGGTAGCTGGATTCCAACTCTAGAATTATTAGCTGTATTACTTTTGGCAAGTCAATTCATTTGTATGGGCCTCAGTTTCCTTATGCCAACTTTGCCTTCGTTTCAAAATTTAATGAGGGAAGCACTTTCTAAACCTTACAGTATTATATAAATATAAGCTCTTATTTGTCTGGAAAGGCATCACCCATAGCACTTTTAGGAGGGCTTAGGTAAGATTCTAATGAATATGTTTTCAGATTAAAATACATTGAATTGCATTATCTGGTAGAATACCCCCAAAATTCTCCCCTCTGTCACCTTTAGCCCCTACTAGACCAAGATTTTGCTTTTTTGTAGTCTTCTCAAATTCCTTTGTGAGGTTTGGGAAAAGAAGCAGAAATAGGTATGTGTATATATACAAATGCATAAATATTTATATATACATACATACATATACACATACACACATATATATACACATATACACATATCTATCTATCTATCTATCTGTCTGTCTGTCTGTCTGTCTGTCTGTCTATCTGTCTATCTATCTAATCTCTTGAGGTCATATCTAAAAATGCAACAGGATCAGGAAATAATGTATTAGAGTAAAACCTTATAAGTTAAGAGCCTACCCATGTGGAATATGTGATAATTTGAACTAAACTAAAGTATTTTTTTAATGTATAAGAAAATAAAGGTTTTTGCCTTGTAAGTTAATATGGTAGATTGATGGGGGAATGTTTGACCTGTTTGAGAGAACAAACTCAAACACTTTAGCAAAGAATTGAACTAATTACAAATAACTCTTTAATGAACAGTTGTTCATTAAAGCTGAAAAGGAGACCTATTTAGGGCTTCATTTCTTTAAACATATTCTCTTAGGACCTAGAATTGGAAGGAATTTTAGGGATATTATTTTCTAGGCTCATCATTTTAAAGAGAAACTGTGATCTAGAGAAGGGAAATGACTTGTCAGAGGTCACATGGGTTACAAAGGGCAGAGCCAGGATTCAAATTCTCTAACCACTCTTAAGAAAAGCACACAGTTTCTGCCATTAATCACATTTTTCTTTATTTTAGCACTATATATTTTTTACCTACAATGAGTCCCTTTTACTTTATCAGCATATTCCTGTTGAATCCCATCATAATAAAGATTATTACAGAGACTGATACTGTCTTTTTTTAAAGAAAAGAATGTAGGTTGGTCTCCAAAGACATACACTCCTCAACCTCTCATTTTCAATTTTTCACATGACTAACTTTCTAATTTAGTATTTATAAGGGTTGTACTAGATGAGGCAGGCAGAGATGAATGGTAAGTCACTTCATTGGCAAGAGTTTCCCATTAATGAGAACACTGTAAGCTCCTTGAGGGCAGGGGCTATCTTTTGCCTCTTTTTGTGTCCTTAGTGCTTAGCACAGTGCCTGGAACATAGTAGGCACTTAATACATGTTTATTGAATGAATGAATGCAGCTCCTTTGGAATATTTGAACATAATTTCAAAACTACAGTTGATGGTGACTTAATCATCATTCTTATTGGAGATTTTTTTATACTAAAATGCATTTTAAATGTTTTCAGCAACCACACTCTTGTCTTTTTTTTTTTTTTTTTTGTTAGATAGTCAAAAGTTCTTCCATAGAATCTTATTTAAGATTAAGGAGAAATACCTAGCAAAACATATGCTGTTTGAGCAGTTTTGTTTTAAAATCAGATCATCGTTTTCATTATCATCTTATTAACTTGGGTTTTTATTTTTCCCTTTCCAGGGAATTGCTTTCCAATATATTTTTATCGTTTGACTAAATAAATATGCTATTTTCCTAAAAGATGAAAGAAGACAACCATGAATAAGGGACCAAGCAATTTAACTAATGCTTCTGATACACATAATCATCCAGCTGCTTTTGGAAATTGCACAGATGAAAAATTCTTACTCAAGAAACACTATCTGCCTATTATTTATAGTATCATCTTTCTGGTGGGTTTCCCAGGGAATGTTATAGCCATTTCCACTTACATTTTCAAGATGAGGCCCTGGAAAAGCAGTACTATTATTATGCTGAACTTGGCTTGCACAGACTTGCTGTATTTGACCTGCCTTCCTTTCTTGATCCACTACTATGCCAATGATGAGGATTGGATCTTCGGTGACTTCATGTGCAAGTTCATCCGGTTTGGCTTCCATTTCAACTTGTCTGGCAGCATCCTCTTCCTCACCTGTTTTAGCATCTTCCGTTACTTTGTCATCATCCACCCTATGAGCTGCTTTTCCATTCATAAAACCAGGTGGGCAGTGGTTGCCTGTACTGCAGTGTGGATCATTGCCTTGGTGGTTGTCATTCCCATGAGCTTCCTGATTACATCGACTCAGAAAACAAATAAATCTGCTTGCCTTGATCTCACTAGCTCTGATGATCTCACCGCCATCAAATGGTATAATGTGATTCTAACAGTTGTCACCTTCTGTTTACCCTTAGTGGTTGTGACTATTTGTTACATGATGATAATTTACAACCTTACTCAGGGACCTCATACCCAGAGCTCTTACAAGCAGAAAGCACGAAGACTGGCTATCCTCCTCCTTGTAGTTTTCTACATATGTTTTTTGCCCTTTCATATCTTGAGGCTCATCCGGATCGAATCCCGTCTCCTTTTAATTAGTTGCCATTTGGAGAATCAGATTCATGCTGCTTACATTGTTTCTAGGCCATTGGCAGCCTTAAACACCTTTGGTAACTTGTTGCTTTATGTTGTGATTGGGGACAACTTTCAGCAAGCTATTTGCTCTCTTGTAAGATGCAAACCAAATTGTGACCCACAGGAAAAAGGGAACAGTAATTCTGTGAATAGCCCTTGAAACAACTTTGTTGTTGTCATTAGATTGTTTCAGTTGTCTCTAACTCTTTGTGACCCTATTTGGGGTTTTCTTGGCAAAGATACTTGAGTCATTTGCTGTTTCCTTCTCTAGCTCATTTTACAAATGAGGAAACTGAGGCAAACAGGGTGAAGTGACTTGGCCAGGGAGGGTTATACAGCTAGCAAGTATCTGAGATCAGATTTGAACTCAGATCTTCCTGACACCAGGCCTGGTGCTCTATCCATAGACATTCATCATTCTTAAAAGAAATGGCTGCTTTTGCTTGACTTATAACTTCAAAGGAGTTTGGCCATATTTCCATCAATGGAACTCACAGTCCACACTATATATTCATACAACTGCACATCAAAGGCAGATGGCTCTGCTGGGAATTTTTTAGAATTTCACTAGGAATAAATTAGTGACAGACATTTTATTGAAATTTTATTCTGGATAAGTTAACTAAAACATGAGTTTCCATTGACAAATCTAACTACCACCATGGCACACCTTATATTTGCATAGTGCTTTATGGTCAGAAAGGACATTCACACACATACCTCATTGGATTTTTACAGTAGTGCACTGAGGCAGGTCTTGTGAAAGTGATAATGTTCATTACTAATGAGGAAGCAGACATGCAGGTTTACAACTTGTCCTGAGTTGTAGAATTATTTAGAGAAGAAACCAGGCGTAGCTTCCATATAGATCATCTAGGAAGCAGTGTGGTCATGCAGAGTTGTATTCAGGAAGTTGTAGGTTCAAACTCCATCAATCAATCAATATTTATTAAGCATTTCCTATGTGCCAGGCATTGTGTTAAGCACTGATACTTACTGGCTAGAAGAGAGTGGGTTAGTCACGTATCCTCTCCAAGGGTGAATTTCCTCCTGTGTAAAATGTGGACAATGAAGCTTGGAGTAAATGCCTCACAAGTTTATTGTGACACACAAATAAGCTAATGTATGTAAGATATTTTGCAAATTTTAATGCATCATATAAATACCAGCTATTTTTTTAAGCACTATAACAATCCCAAAAATCAAGCATTGAATTTTCCAGACCATGGAGTTCTAGGGGTTTGAAATTTGTCTCTTCCTATTCATGTAGCCTGACTTTGTTGATTCTAGCCTCCTAACTCCTGGGATAGTTCTGACTCATCAGTCATAATCGGTTTCTAAGTCCTTTGACTTTTTCGTTTCTACTCCCAAATTCATCGATAGATATTCATAGATTTCCTCAGAATGCACATGCACCTGCTAGTGAGGAAATCTGGAAATTATTATAGCTCTACCATTAACTAGTTATGTGACCTTTGGCAAAGCACTTTATTTCCATAGGCCCATGTTCCATCATCTTTAAAATTAGACATTGGGACTAGATGGTCTCTAGGGAATTTTCAATCTATGACATTTAAAAATAGAATGCTCTCTTTCTCTTAAAAAAAATGAGCCCTGTTTTGAGATTATTAAAACTGGAAGTCTCAAGAAACAAGGGAAAAATGGTAGATTAAAAAACATGTTAAATAAGCATTTTGTCAGGCATTCAAGGAATGGCACTGTAAGTCACTAACAAACCTTCTCAAAGCATTAGCACTTGGGGATTTTATTTTTATTTTCATGGAGCTTGTGGAGTTTATAAAATTAGGTTTGGTATCAAGTTATGGTTTAAATTATCAACAGACTTCTGGGGGCATTTAAAGAAAAAAGTGTTTGTAAATGCAACAAATTGTTATGTTTTGCATCAGATGAGGAATTGTTTTGATTTGTGTGGGAAGGTATTCTAGTCACCATTAATTAGTCTTCTATTTAGTTCTCTTCTTCTTTTTAGAATATCATGAAAATACCCTAACTGTTATAACAACTAAGACAATTTGTGAATTGGGTGCAAGTTTAATTACACTTAATTGTAACATCTGAAAAAAAGTGCCTAGTCTGTATATTTTTAAAAATCTCATAAAGAATGCTCAATAGCAAATAAACTATCTCTATAGAACTTGAATAGCCTACATGTCTCTGAAAATCCTGGTAAACTACATAAGGAGAAACTACTAGAACCTGAACAGAAGACGTGATTGACTAGCATAACAAATGGCTGCTGTTGTGAGCCCCAAACAGCATATGTCTATAAGTAGGTATGGGTCTACAAGGAAGGATTATTTACTAGTGGACCTTGTTTTTTTAATATGAATTCTGTTTTTTTTTCCTGTTGACTAGTAAATAAACCAATTCATTCTATGAAGCTCATGGACTATGTGGTTTCAAGGTGAGATTTTGAATATATACATAATATATCATGATACATTGGATGGTGCCAAATAAGTAGTTCTCAGATTATCAGGGTGAGAGCATTGACCCAGAAAAGTAATAAATCCACTAAAATCTGTAGTGGTCCCATGAGAGTGTCTTACAGAAATGTTGTACTTCAATGTCCAATTCATCCATGAGGAAATAGATGTCTTTCAGGAGAATCTTTTCTCTAGATTTTAGTGAAAGTGCTCTGTTGTGGTTAACTTCCTTGTGTTAGCTAGGTGGCACAGGAGATAGAATGCCGGACCCAGAGTCAAGAAGAACTAACTGAGTGCAAGTCTGGCCTTAGGCATGCTTACTAACTGTATGACTCTAGGCAAGTCACCTTATCCTCTGCCTGCTTCAGTTTCTTGAATAGGAAAATGGAGATAATAACAGCACCTTTCTCAAAGGTTTGTTGTGAGGATTAGATAATATTTGTAGTGTTTAGCACACAGTAGTGCCTGCACATAGTAGGTACCATATAAATGTTTATTACTTCCTTCCCTCCCTTCCCCTATCAGACAGATCCAGTTGATTATCTATGTCTTATACCCTATGCATGGCTATGAACTACTGTAATTTGTCTTGGGCTTCCTCTATTCCATCTCAATAATCTCATCAGTTCCCAAAAGTTTAACTCTCCTCTCTTTTCAGATGACTCTCAAATCTACACAACTAGTCCATATTGCCTTCCTGATGTCTAATTTCATAACTATAACTACCTACTTGACATCACCACTTCAATTTCCTATAGACATTTCCACCTCAGAACGTCCAAAATATATCACATGATCTCCCTCCCACCTCAAACGACAACAACAACAACAAACCAAACCAGACAAAATCTCTTCTAACTTCCCTATGTCTATAGGGACCACCATTCTTCCAGTTACCCATGTTTACAATCTAATCATTCTTGACTTTTTACTGTCACCTCCCACATTCAATTCTAAGCCTACTTGATTCTATCTCTTTATCATTTCTTATCTGTCCCATTCTCTCCAATTACACCATAACCACTCTAGTCAAGGCCCTCATCACATTTAACTTGGACTATTGTAATAGCCTCCTGATTGGTTCCTCTTTGACTAGTCTTGTCTCCAATCTGTCCTCTACACAGCTTCCAAATTGATATTCCTAAAGCATTGGTCCCATCATGTTTTTCCCCTGCTCAAGGAGCTTCCATGGCTCCCCATTCTTTGCCTTTAGCTTAAAATGCAAACTCCTCTTTTTGGCATTTAGATGTCTTTATAATTTGGGTCAGTCTGTCTTTCCAGATTGATTATACATTACTTTCTTGCATAAACTCCAAGTTGTGGTCAAACTGGTGGCCTTGCTATTTTCCACAAACAGCATTTCATCTCCCATACCTTTGTTTATCCTGCAGTGGTTCTCAACCTTCCTAATGCTGCGACCCTTTAACACAGTTCATCATGTTGTGGTGACCCCCCAACCATAAAATTATTTTCATTGCTACTTCATAACTTCATATGTGTTTTCCGATGGTCTTAGGTGACCCCTGTGAAAGGGTTGTTTGACCACCAAAGGGGGCACGACCCACAGGTTGAGAACCACTGTCTTCCGTGGCTATGATGCTCTATATTTTCACCTGTGTTACTAGGAACTCCTATCTTTCTTCAAAACTCAGGTACCAATTCTTTTAAGAGATCTTTCATAATCTCCCAGTTATTAATGCTTTCCTAGTCAATATGAATGATATAGACATACACAAACAAATCCTATATTTACTTATCTGCAGACTTGTTGTTTCCCCCATGTAGAATGTAAGCTCCCTGAGGGTAGGGACTATCTGTTTAACCTTTACATTCTCATTGTCAACCTTGACAATAGTAGGCACTTGATATTTTTTGTGTTGATTGAATGATTGAAATTTACCAACCATCATTCACCCACCAGGATATAGTGTTACATCCTGGGAAACTCTTGTACAAATTCACAGAGATGGAAGTTAGAAAGATGGAGTTGGAAAATAAAAAGTGAAGGGGAAGAAAGAATAAATATACAATTACTTAACACACACACAAAACGCAAACAATTTTTGTTTTATAAAAAGAACATTAGGATTGAACTAATTAAGTTTTTGAGTCAGCAAAAAACAAAACAACAACAACAAAGCTGAATCCTTGTTTGGATTTTTTATCTATGCCCACATAACATTGAGCAAGTGTTTTGAGGGAAATGAACAGATGTACATAATCATGGGATATGTTTTAAGTGGGACCAGAATGTTAGACTCTGAGATGTTTTAAGATACTGAAATTCATAGGAGCTCTTTGGCACTCGCTTTGGATTTTGTACAAACTATTTGGAATGGTCTCAAGAATCTTGTACTCTAATGAATAACACTCTTCTGGGCCCATTCTTGAAGTTGATTATTCATGATATCATCCAAAAAGTAATTAAAACTACTAAGTGTGGAGAAGAAAGTAAAATTAAAGGCTCAGTTGTGAGTTGGATTTATCCACTGATTAGAAATATAGGATCTTTTTTGATCTAATTCATGTCTATTGACAGTTTTTTTGTTTTTAGAATATCTTAGTATGTCTTCTAGCTATCATCCTCATCCCTCTGCCCCAGGAAACTTGGACTCTGTTGCTGAGATGCCAGGCTCTGATAAGTGAGCTTTCACCTCATCTTTCCTGGAGCCAGAAACCAGGCCTCCATGCCAATTCTAGACATTTCTACATCATGCTGTGTGACTACCTTCCCTGCTTTCCAGTTCCTCTTCTATGTGTTGTAAACTCCCTGAAGACAAGGAATCTCTTGCTTATTAAGCATGCATTCATGCCCCCAATTTTTGGTACAGTGCCTGGCATGTAATAAACATTGTTGAGTTGTTTCAGTTGTATCCAACTCTCCATGACCCCATTTGGGGTTTTCTTGGCAGAGATACTGGAGTGGTCTGCCATTTCCTTCTCCAGCTCATTAAGAAATTGAGGCAAAAAGGGTGAAGTGACTTGCCCAGGGTCACATAACTAGCAAGTGTCTGAGGCCAGATTTGAACTCAGGAAGATGGGTCTTTCTCACTCCAGGCCTGACATTCTATCTACTGTGTTACCTAATAAGCACTTAGTAAATGCTTTATTTACTTACCTTCCTCCACTAAAGTCCTCAGAGAGTAATTGAAAAAAAATAAACAAATAATTACTAGATGCCTTCTATGTATGAGAAACTGTGCTAGGCATTAGGGACATTAAAAAATGACATTGTGCCTCCCCTCAAGGAATTTACAGTTTGTCAGAAACTATTTGTTCAGTTTACAGAGATGATGCAAGAGATAGGTAGACGGTGTAGTGAACAGAGTGCCTGGCCTGGAGTCAGGAAGATCTGAGTTCAAATATAGCCTCACACACTAGCATGTGTAACTTGGGCAAAGTTACTTAAACTTGAGTTTGCCTCAGTTTCTTCATCTGTAAAATATGGATAATAATAGCGCCTACTTCTCAGGGTTGTTGTGAGGACCAAATGAGATACCTCTAAAGCATGTAGCATGGTGCTTGGCACATATAAGTGCTATTTAAATGTTAGCTTATTATTATGGCTGTTGTGTCTATCATCATCATCATCGTCATCATCAATGTCATCATCATCATCGTCATCAATGTCATCATCATCATCATCAGCGTCATCAATGTCATCATCATCAACATGATTGGTGCAAAGGAGAGATTCAGAAGTCCAGGAAACTACCTAGTCCTGAGGGAATTCCAGAACAAAAATCCCTGGGCGGTTAGCGGCATGAAGGATCTGTAATGCAGGAAGAGGGACTAGCATGTATCAAGAAAGAGGAGAAGGGGAAAATATGAATATATTGGCTAAGATTTATGTAGCACTTTAAATTTAAGTTAAAAACAACTGATTCTCCCAACAATACTGTGTTAGATCAGTATTATTACTACTTTCAGGCATCTGGGCAGCATATTGGATAGATCACTAGACCTGGAGTCAGGAAGACTTGATTCAAATCTTGCCTTGTATACTTTCCTCCTGGGTGACCCTGGAGCCTTAGTTTCTTCTTGTAAAATGGGAAAAATAAGAACACCTGCCTCATGGAATTTGGAATTGGGAGAAACAAATGACATCACACGTGACATCGAAAGATAATCAGACATATGTTGTAAACCTAAAAGAGCTGTATAAATGAGTCATTATTATCCCTGTTTTGCAGATGGAGAAACTGAGGCTGGGTTAAATGATTTGATCTAAATCACTGTCTGAAGCAGATTTTGGACTCAGGCTTTTCTGGCTTCCACTGAGGGCACTGAAGACAAATTTCACCTATTTCAAAATTTGGCTTCAGGCTAATTCTACTGACCTATCATCAATTAATTCAATTCCACAAACATTTATTGTGTTCCTATTATGCACCAGGCATTCTGCTAGATGTTGGGGGTTGGTGGGAGAGGGGAGAGCAGCAGTACACAGCACATGCTCAAATAACTCTAACATAAAAGTGAATATTGTAAATACAAAAGGGGTGTGTGTGTGTGTGTGTGTGTGTGTGTGTGTGTGTGTGTGTGTGTAGAAGAGCAAAGTGCTGCTACCCCACTGGACATGTCTCTGTGCCATGACATATCTCCCACGTCTGGTTCCACAGCATGAGTCTCCAGTGGCATATTTCCAAACACAATATTATGCCCCTGAGTTTTATAAGCTCACTGACAGGGAATGAAGGGACAGATGGCATAGCATGCATCTTGTTCCATCCCACACTCATTTCAGATCTCATAATGTATTTGATCAGTGGTCCTTATAGTGGTACTAGACATCTTCAAAAAATATAGCACAAAAAAAATTCCTGAGCTCATACGATTATAAAAATAACTAGGAACTTCTGGGCTTGACATTTTTAGGGATGAGGATACAGGGAAAAGAATGGATAGAGGGCAATACTGTGCTAGGGAAAGGTCAGGATGGTGGTGAAGAGAAATTGTTAAAACTGACCTTCTTAATGGAACGTTTCTCTTTCTCCACATGTAAATAGATATTCTTTGATAACAGCGTATATAAGAATCAACCAATTAATCAGGCATTTATTAAGCTCCTATGACGTGCCAGGCAGTGAGATGGCTCAGTGGATAGAGCGCTGGGTCTGGAGTCAGGAAGACCTGAATTCAAATGTGGCCTCAGACATTTAATAGCTGTGTGACCATAAGCAAGTCACCTAACCTCTGTGTGCCTAGGAAGCAGCTAGGTGGCTCAGTGCATAGAACAGTATGCATGAAATGAGGAAGACTCATCTTCCAGAGTTCAAATCTGTCCTCAGAGACTTACTAGCTGTGTGACCCTGCGCAAGTCACTTTATCCTGTTTGCCTCAGTTTCCTCACCTGTAAAATGAGCTGGAGAAGTAAATGGCAAGCCACTCTAGTATCTTTATCAAGAAGACCCCAAATGGGGCCACAAAGGATCAGACATGACTGAACAATAACAAAGGGTTCTTAACCTTTTGTTGTGGTCGTAGACCCATTTTGGGACTGGTGAAGCCTATGTATCCTTCTTCAGATATGTGATAGATAAATAGAGACGTAGACAGATAGATAGATAGGTAGTTAGATAGAGTATTTATCAGGAGTTGTACTAACCATGGGGGGATATAAGCAAACAAGATAGTCCCTGCCTTTACGGAATTACAATGGGAGAAGAAAACAAATACAGAACAACTAGAGGGAAGAGAGGGTTCTTCCTTGCAGGTATCTATAATGACCATATCTGGGGTACTATATTCCCATTTTAGGAAAGATATTGGCTGATCCAAGAGGGAGAAGAGGAGGGCAATCAGGATAGTAAGTGGTCTGGAAACCATGTCATATGAAGATGGGTGAAAGGGATCGAGGCTATTTAGCTTGACAAAGAAAAGATTTAGAAAGAGATGATGACCGTCATCAGCTATTAAAATACTATCATATGGAAGATGGATTAGATTTACTCCGTTTTATCCCAGAGCTCTGAACAGGGAACAAAATAATAGACATTGCTGAGAGACAGATTTTGGATCAATCTATATGTAAGGGGAACATGGAATTCTCTGTGACAGAGGCTGTCATCATTTGCCCTTCCTCCAATGGTGCAAGTTTCTTCTTGAGGTTAGAGAAGCTTTGTCCATTTATCAAGCTGGCACTAGCTCCTAGGGCATGAGAAACATTTTTAAAAGCACATAGAAATATGTGTGAGGATTTATTCCTTGACTTAGAAAGATTTGTTGAGAAGAGTAGATAGATACCTTTGGATAGATGCCTGTATCCTCAGCTGAGGAAAAATTGGAAGGAATTTACATGATCTAATTCAGGGCTTCTTGGACTTTTTTCACTTGTGACCCCCTTTTCATGTTTTGGCAGCGTTCTTTAGCATTGTGTGGCCTGAGGGCATGCACAGCGCAAAGTGCACATGCTTTGTGTTCAAAACCAAGGCTGCAGTGAAATTGCATGATGCAACATGGGCAAGCACTGCCAGAAACACCTTGGATTCATTATGCATTTGGTTTATAATTAATTTTTGTCATTGCACATTCAGAAATCTTTTACTGTTGCTAAATTTTTCACAATCCCATATGGGATCATGGCCCACAGTTTAAGAAGTGCTGTTATAACTTATATAGGAATAAGGGTTGGGAACCTTTCATTAAGAGTGGAAAGAAAGAGCAGAACCAGGAGAACACTGTACACAGTATCAGCAACATTGTGTGGTAATCACCTATGAATGACTTAGCTCTTCTCAGCAACACAGTGAACCAAGACAATTCCAAAGGACTCATGATCATAAATGCTATCCACATGCAGAGATAGAACTGATGGGGTCTGAATGTAGATTGAAGCATACTTTTTTCACTTTGTGTGTGTGTGTGTGTGTGTGTGTATTTCTTTTCTTTTGTCCTGTTTCTTCTTTTACAACATGTCTAATATGAAAATATATTTTACATGATTAGTATATAACCTTTAGCAAATTGCTTACTGTCTCAGAAAGTGGGTGGTAAGGAAGAGAGGGAGATAATTTGAAATTCAAAATCTTTGAAATGAAATGAATCTTCGAAATTTTTGAAATGAAAGTTAAAAATTGTCTTTGCATGTAATTGGAAAAAATACTATTAAAAAAAGAATTGAAAGGAAAATAAGTATCATAGTTGCTGAAGCAGGTTAAAAAAATTTTTTTTTTTGCACCACATAGAAAAGCTGTGAATTAGATTAAAAACAGGCTTGAAAATGTGATGAGTAGACTTGAGGTATGAAATTCTGGTGGTTTCATTCTTAGAATAATAACCTTTCCAGGAAGCAATAGTGGTGACGGGAAGGGTTATCAGGGCTATCTGTGGGATGGAGCGTCAATGGATGACCACTAGAAGCCAGATGACAGTCAATATTGCATGACAGAAGAGCAATTTATGGCAGCTTCAAAGATGGAGGAAAAAAAAAAAGATGGCAGTAGAGAGGTGGAGCCAACAGCATCATTAAGGTATATAAAAACGTGCTGGAACACGTTTTTACTGGACATGATTGAAAGTAAATGGTATTGAAGCTCTTCCTTTCCTCAGTGTAATTTTTTTCTGGATATTTGTTCTCTTCTCATCCTCACCCCAATTCAATCATATGAGTGTGTGAGAAATGGTACTGGTGTATGTTAGAGCCAGTTCTGACCAGCTAGAGCCCAATGTTAAATTGTTGGTGTAATTAGTCTCACCTCAGAAATCCACAAGTTACAAATCAGGACTTGATTTATTGTTTTATTAATTGTCTAGGTTTAAGAAAGGGTTAATAATGCAGATTATACTTCAAATATTGGGTGCATACAATTTTCCCCACAGAACTGGTTGTTAAACATTTATTTGCCTGCCCCTGACCAGTGCTCAATTGTGTTTGAGGGCTGAGAATGATTCCATTGAATTATTTGAATTGTTACTTGCTATTTTTTTCTGTTATAGATCAAATAAATGCTTTGCCATTTTATTTGCGTTTTTTTTTTCTTGTCATCATGTCCATTAGTAGAGGAGGCATTGGACAGGGGGCTGAGCCAATCCTTTCCCCCGAAAAAATTTGAACTAAAAAATTGAATGTTTCCCAAGTTAAATGAGATAACATAAGAAAAGAGAATTCTAACAATTAGAAAGCTGTCTAAAAATAGGATAGGTTGCTTCAGGAGACAGTGCGTTTTCCATCACTGGAGGTGGAGTAGGTATTAGAGCCTTTCTCTTCTTTCCAAATAAATTATGTTCCCTGAGGCAATGCATTTCTGTAGGCTTAGAGAATGTCAAGAATATCCCCTTTCTCACCTCCGAACACTTCAACATTTTAGACTGGATCTAGTAACTAGCAAAAATTGTTGACAGCTTTGAGTTCTTTGGCTAATCTCACTCAGGTGCTTACTAGAGCAATTGGGGTAGAATTGTAGTAACTACTTATTGGTTATTCACCTGGGTAGAAGATAACTTCCTTGAATGGCAAGATCTGTAGTCGTTGCATTCGCACCTGGAATTGGGGCTGTGGGTTACCTGAAGCTAGATAATCACAGAGGTTTTGCTCCTACTTGAGGTCTTATCTGGCCAAAGGTTAGCAGGAACAACAGGAAAACAAGGAAAACTGATTTCCTAGTAGATAGATGATCAAAGGATGCACACAGCTCTAAGAAGAACAAATGCAAATTAGTAACAACTATATGAAATATAGACTTAAATCACCCACAATAGGAGAAATGAAAATAAAAAAAAAGTTATGGCTTCATAACAAACAGATAATGGCAAAAGATGGAAATAGTCAATGTTAGTTTGCAAAAAGACAGACACGCTAATATACTATAAACCTATGGGGCTATGAATTGGTCCAAACTTTCAGGAAAGTAATTTGCAATTATAATTGAAAAGTGATTAAAATGTCCATACCCTTTGAGTCAGAGATCAAACTGCAAGGCATATTCCCAAAGTGGGTCAATAATAAGATAGAACTCTCTCAAACTATTTCTAGCAGTACTTATTGTAGAAGCAAAGAACTAGAAACAAAATAGGTTTCTACTAATTGGGCAATTACACATGAATATAATGAAATATTATTGTGCCATAAAAAATCATAAATTCAAAGAATCATGACAATGACAGAAGGTTTGTGAACAGTGTGAAGTAAGACAAACCAGGAAATCTCTCTCTCTCTCTGTATACACACAACACACACACGTGCTCCCCCCCCCCCCCCCCACAACACACACAGTGGAAATAGAAAGAATAAAATGAAATATCATCATAATGATTGGGGTTGGCTCCAGAGAAGGGTTGAGGAAATGTACTTATTTCCTTTTATTATAGTGGTGATGTACTATGGGTGTGATTATTATATTATATATAACATATAATTATATTAAGATATGATGTTGTATTAATATGCAATATATATTGTGGTAAGTATAATCTTAAGCAGGGTTAATCTATTAGTTTTAATGAAGTTTTTCTGTTTCATTATAATTTTTTTAGAGGTTAGCTTACTAAGTAGTGCAGGAGGGAGGAACATATTCAGAGATGTAGCTAGAAAATCTCTGGGGACCCAACTTATTTGTGAAAGTGGGAGTTGGGAGAATGATGCCTTAGAGTTATATGACTTACACAAAATATGATAATATTTAAAGGAAATAGACTTAGTAAGAAGAAGGTCCAGCGTAGCAATGCCAAACTACATTGACTTGCAGTGTATTACAAAGAGATCTGTTTCTCCTGCCAGACAGAAAATCTTCAGGTTTTTCCCCTTGATGTACAAGGCTGTATACAATGTCAGATACTGTTTCTGCTTCAATAGAGAAGGTGTTTGGCCAAAATAAATCTGTACAGGTGAGTGAAAAAAAATCATAACTGCCCCCCTTCCCTTTCGGGGAACCTTCAGTTGGGGCAATGTTCATGACTACTGTTTGGAACTTTGGGAAAGGTGGTAACTATTATACAACCAGACAGTGTACCAGCAGAGGACAGTAGGTAAACAGTGAAAACTATCATATAACAGCCCCTAAACTGTCTTTAGGGAATTATTGGAAAACAAGAATCTAGGAAGCAAGCAGAGGCTGTTGCCGGAAAGGGAATGAACATAAAATACAGTGAGAACCATACACTTTCAGGCATGACCAATGTGGGGATTTATTTTACTGGGTTTTGAATGTTTATTAGAAGGGTTTTATTTTTAAGAGTTTTGAGTAGAAGAGACAGATTATATTAAAAACCTATGTAAAATAAATAACGTTTTAAAAATAGGTGTCTGTGATTTAAACGGTCCAATGGGAGCGAGCTGTACATTAAAGTACTATTGTTTGTTTTCCAAGGATTTTCTTTTGCTTTCCTTGTCCTTTTAGTGAAAACTAGCTTATTCGGTATTATGAACTGCTTGCTTGTAAATGGAGTTAAGGATCACCACGGTTGGTGGATGATTTTTCTGGATATTTTGACCATTGTTCATTAGAAAGAAAGAAGAAAAAAGAAGAGAAAAATTCCCTCATGTGTATCCAGCTCATTTTCCCCCTCAGAATCTCTGCCACAAGACATTTTCAAAGGACAGCTGGAAATCTATTTGTCAGGGGTATTGTATATAGGATTACTGTTCTGGATTTGATGGTCTATGAGGCTCCTTCTAGCTCTGGAGAATCTCTTTTGCTTTTGGAGCCTTTGGGCTAAATGACCCTAAGTCTAAAGCATCAAAGACTCCCAGTTAATACAGTTCCAAGTAAATTTATCATTGTCTGTCTTTTATGTTGAAGTCTATATCAAGGCTCTGTGAAGATATAGCCAAATCCAAAGCTGATTAAATAATATAAGAAGTATTTATGTGTCATAGGTAACAATTTATGTTAATAGATGTCATCTAGTGACCTAGCTTGGGCACTTTGGTGTCTTAGTGGTTAGAGTGCGGGTTCTAGCGTCAGGAAGACACATCTTTCTGAGTTCAAATATGACCTCAAACACTAGCTGTATGACCCTAGGCAAGTCACTTAACCCTCTTTGCCCCAGTTTCCTCATCTGTAAAATGAACTGGAGATGGAAATGGTAAATTACTCTAGTGTCTTTGCTGAGAAAACCTCAAATAGGGTCAGGAAGAGTCATACACAACTGAAAAACAATCAAACAACAAAAGTGACCCAGCTTTTTCTCCTGAGAAATTTCAGTTAAATGACCATCACTTCATATCCATTCTGAGACTTGCTATCAACAAAGATCCAAAGTAGATTTGCTTCTTGCATTTCTGCTGTATCCTGTATGACAAATTAAATTCCAGTGGGGGACAGTACCATGGATCAGAAAAGATAGGCAAATCATCCAACTCAAGGCAGGAAGGAGCCAGTTATACTGCCTGCTACTTGGCATTATCTGTTTGGGGTCTCATCCTCTAAAGATTCTTCTCCTTTAATATTTATGTTTCTCATTGTATTTTATGTTCATCTGCTTTCTGGCAACCAGCCTCTGCTTTTAAGATAACCCAAATGTCTCCCCTTATTCAGAGGTGGATTTGAGTTACCTACCGGGCCCCACAGCAACCACTAGAGGGCACTCTAATCCTTGTTAAAAAAATGATGTGTCTGAAACAAAAGGCAAGAAACGCCAGAAATGCTGCCTTTGGCAAACTCTACTGGGAGAGGCATAGAGGAAGCTTCTACTTATACAATTTTCTTTTCAGCAAAATGTGATTTTCTTGTTAGTATATGATTACATGTGAAAGATTGCTTTCTTTATGCCTTTTCCTACTGATTTGACTTAATTCCCTGCCTTATAGATTAGATTAGCCACCAGACAGCAGTTTTTCAATTTAGATTTCCTTTTTGTGTATCATCATCATCATCATCATCATCATCATCATCATCATCATCATCATCATCATCATCATCGTCATAACTATATTTAGCAATAATAATAGCAATTTGAGGCTGTGAAATCTAAAGCTTTATTTCTCCAACTCTCAGAAGCATAGAAAATATTACTAAGAAAGCCCTGGTTCACAGGCAATCACGGAGCACTTATAGTATGAGGGATGTTAATTTGAGGGAATACGGGATCCCATCTCACAACAATGACTCTTCCATCAGCCTCTTGGCAAAGTAAAGCAGTGTCCATGTGATCAATCAGTGGACTAGTCTGTTTAGTGTCTGGTTCTGGTATTCTGCAGATAGGGAGTGGATGCTTTAGTTGTTTATTTCAGGCTGACAGGAATGCAAATTAGGTTTGTAGGTCTACCTCTTGACAAAAATAAATTGCTAGGAATCTAAGAAATGTTGCATGTTGCAACGTACCTTGCCAACAACTTTCCTTATGTGTTTGTAGAAAAACAGAATATCCCTATCTTACCAAACCCAGTTCAGCTACAAGCTTTCTATAATAAACATTTACTTACAAAAACAACAAACCAACTTCTCCCTCCTACCCTAAATGTGCCTCTTAAAGGATAGAGAAGATTATGTGGGCTGGAAGGAGAAATGCTCAACAGCAAAATTTTTTGTTTACTTCATCAGGAAACCTAGTTGTAAGTCTTCCGGAAGATTTAAATTTTTTAAGAAATCAAGAATGGAAATGTCAAGAAACAACAATGATTTTTTTTTTTTGGCAAGGCAATTGGGGTTAAGTGACTTACCCAGGATTAGATACCTAGTAAATGTCAAGTTTCTAAGGCCTAAATTTGGATTTGAACTCAGGTCCTCCTAACACTAAGGCAAATGTGCCATCTAGCTGCTCCAAGAGCAATGAAATTAAACTTAGAGTGAATGTTAGACCTGGAATAAAATACGACAAAAAAAGAAAAAAATTGAAGTAAAAATGATGATTCAGTATCATATATGTATACACATGTATATTTAACTGCTTTTACCCAAATAAACATACTCTGTATAGATGTAAATAAAATAGGGGTCTGTGTATATATGTATGTATATGCAATAATAGCATCATAAATAGTCACAGATAAGCTGTAATTTTTATTTATGGAGATTATGATATAAAATAAGTGATAATAATAAATCCATTAAAGCACTGGATCTTATGTGAATTCCTTGTTGGACATACACACACACACACACACATGTACAAAATTGCAGTATTAGAACAGGTACTATCTTTTGTCCCAATAAAGGTGAGTAGAGATATGAAACCCAAGTAGCGATGTCTAGAAGAGATCCTTGAATTTCCAGTGAGATAGATACAGTTCCAGAGTAAATGATATTTTTAACCTTTGGAGTTCCAAGAATAACTAAATGGTTAAGGGAATCCTAAGGAAATAGAAACCTTGATGTTTAAGGCTTACTTAACATTTGCTGCCTATAAGGAATTCAGTCCTTGAGTCTGGGTTCTTATCCTAGCTTGGGAATTTACAATTTCTTTATCAAATTTAAATATGCCATACTTACAGCTTACATTAATATGAAATAAAAGTAGCAACTGCATCAAATTACTATTACTCCCTATTCTCTTTGCCATGGAGCTATTAATTTATGTTAATTGTCTTCTTAAAATGGAATATTCTGCACAAATTCCGTATTATAGGGATCTTCAACCTGTCAATTCCCAGCTATTGGTTTCTTCTGGTCTTCTACTTCCTTTTGCTAACCATAGGCCAGTATTGACTGACAATCCTGAGAAATGAGCATTTCTGAAATGAATGACAATTTCATAGGTCAAAAGTTCCTGAGTTCTAGATTTGGGCATCAGCTCCAGAAAAAGGAGATTTCCAAATCAACACTTTTTTTGATGATATGATCCCTATGATTATCATCTTATAGTTGAATGAAAAACAAAAAGCCACGCTCTTGCTGGACAGAAAATGTGAACCTTGCCCAGAGAGTAAAAGTCAAAGTTTAATGCAAAATGTCTGTTCAGCAGTCTACAAATTTTGCTTTACCTTTTATGGAAAATAAAATTAGTATAATGAGTTATTGGAGATATTTTATATTTTCTGGTTTCTTCATCAATTCCCTTGAGTTCTTTTGCATATTATGCACTTTCTGTGGAAGAAATAAACAACTTGTCTTGTACTTGCTATTCATATTGTACATTGCGTAAGCGCTTTATAGGAGTCCTTGAAACTCACATTTTGAAGAGATTCTGGATGTGAGCCATGCCTAAGCTTTGTTTTAGAAATTTCCCTGGAGTTACTGCAGTGTAATGGGAGAGCCAGAAAGAACTAGCCTGACTCCTCCCTCTGTGGGTCAGCTCCCCACCCCAGATGAGTCCAGGTCTGTGTGAAGCCAGGACTTCCTCCCTTATTGGGGTTCCTTGAACTACAAGGCATACCTGTTTGTTGAATTGAATGGTTTTCATTCAATTTTTCAAATTTTTGATAAATTGAACTTCTCTCTCTCTCTCTCTCTCTCTCTCTGTCTCACACACACACACACACACACACACACACACACACACTCTATGTTTCATTTGCTAGCTTCTGATTTCTGCTCTAAGGAAAGAAACAGGAAGGGAGAAGGGAACTAGATACTCACTGTACATTCATGTGCTTCAGCTACAAGCCACCATGCCACTGGGGCAGGGAGAGAGGACAGAAAACTCCTCTCTTAATTTTCTCCCTTACTCCTCCAATTTTGGAATTCCAAGGGAGAGAAAGTTGTGGTGAGGGAGAAGCATTTTCTGTGGCTCACTTTATAAACTGGGGGAGTATTGTCCTCCACAAATGTCTTCTTAGTCACGAGTAATCTTTGATGAAACTTGCTAGTCAATTGTTTCTTATCCTTTGCAAGCAACCGTCTGTCTCTGTGGTAGATGTCCATATCATATAATCAAGGCTTCCCTTGACTACTCTTGCTACACATATATTAAAAATATACTATATACAAAGCACTGTGGTAGGAACAAAAAAAGTAGAAGTCCCTGCTGTCCTTAAATGCATATGTGTGTATGTACATATAGGTACATACCCACATACGCATTTAAGTCTATACAAGGCAATTCGAGGAAAGAAAGAATAATAACAGAGAAGATAAGAGAAGACTTTCCATGGAAGGGAGTTGAACCTCAAATGAAAAAAAAGCTGATGTGAGGAGGGAGTGTATTCTAGACCTGGTAGGCAGCTTATGTGAAGAAATAGAGACAGGAAACAATGGAATGCAAAACTCTGCTACCAAGCTAAATTATTATTTATTTGGAAGATAGAATGAATGAAGGAGGAATAATATGAAATATAGTAAAAAGGTCTGTTGGAATGGATTTTTGGAGGGCCTCAAAAGTCATGTTTTAGAAACTATATATTATCTTAGAAGTACTAGGGAGCCACTGAAAGTTTTTGAGCAGGGAAGTGACATAGTGAGACCTATAACTTAGGATGATTGTCTTGGATGGAGAGACTGGAAGAAAGAACATCAATTAGTAAACTGTTTCAATAGACCAGGTAAAAGGTGATATAAAGTATAACTCCCATGGAATAGCGTAGTGGTTCTGTGAGTGGAGAAAGAAAAATGAAAAAGTTTTTGAGAAGTTAACATTGGTAAGAGCTGGCAAGTGATTGAATAAGGTTGGGGGTGGGGCAATGCAATGTGGGAGAGGGAAGACAAAGATTACTTATGAAGTTGGAGACATTGTATTTAGGTTGAAGGTGCCCAGGTTTTTTTTTTTTCCCAACCAATTCTCTTATGGCATAATTTCAAGTCCCATCATCATCCTGTATCTCTATCCTACCTTCTCTTTTCCTTCTCTTTTCCCTTCCCTTCCCTTCCCTTCCCCTGCTTCTTGTCTTCTTTTTACATTTTGTCTCTTCCTACAAAAAGGTAAACTTCCTCAAGGCAGTGGTTATTTTTATTTTTCACTTGTATTTATATTCCCAGTGAAAAACACAATGCACAGCTCCTGGAAAGTGCTTAATAAATGCTCATCAACTTAACTTGGGATGAGATGTGAATATTTTCAGGAATCAAAATGTAATGAAGAGATCTGATTCTGCAGCTTGAAATTTAGAATGGCGATATGTTGTGAAACTATAAGTAGTAGGAAATCAGGGAGATTCATGGGAAAAAATAGCTGAATTCATTATAGTTATTTTGTTGGAAATAAAGGTTAGTCTAATGGGGAAAATTAGTTTTCTCATTTAAGAAGAGAGAACCCTTAAAATGGAATAGGAATCCAATAAATCGAACCTGAGAACAAGTGGAAATTTATCTTATTAATTAGCATAAGCTCCTAGGTCTTGTCTCATAGAGGCCCCCAGAAAATTAATTCAGGTTTATGGTCCATTGTCTACTCAAAATCATAGCTCGTAAGACATGCATTTACTTTGTTAATTCAATGAAAGGACATACTAGTTCAAAGAAAAATACATTTCATTATAAAACACAGCGAAATAAAGTGTCAAGAAGCATTCCAGCACAATGTAAAGTAAACCAGCATTAACTAAGCACCTACTGTATGCCAATTCTATACTGAGTGTATTTGATGCAAAGAAAGGGGAAAAAATGGCTGCTCTCAAGGAAACCACAGTCCAATAGGGGAACCAACATGCAAACAACTATGTTCAAACTAGATATTTACAGAACAAATTGAACATTGATTCAGAAGGAAGGCACAAGGTTAAGGAGAACTAGAAAAATCTTCTTGCAGAAGATGGAACTTTAGCTGAGTTTTGAAGAAAGCCAGGGAAGCTAGGAATTGAAGAAACAGATATGAGGAGAGAAAGTATTTCAGGTAGCAGCAGTGGAGGGGGAGATAGGCTGGGATTGGGGAGAGGGGGAGGCACAGTCTTTGAAAATGCCAAAGTCATGAGATGGAGCATCATGTACCAGGAACAATAAGGAAACAAGTACCAGGGACAATAAGGAAACAAGAATTAGAATATATGATGGGAGGGGAAGGAAGAGTGTAAGAAGATTGAAAAGCATAGAAAGTATTGGGTTATAAAGGTCTTTACAGAATAAGTAGAGGATTTTATATTTGATCTTAAAGACAATTGGGAGTTACTAGAGTTTAATAGGAGAGTGCTCCCATAAATGGGAGAGTTTATTTACATGGGCAAGATGCTGTTGTGTGTGGTATAATGCAAATTCGAACAGATTCACCAAGAAGTCAAGATGGAGAAGAGAGGAAAGTGTAGGAATGTAGGATTAATGGCCTGGGAAAAAAATTGAAGGGTAAAAGGGTTAGAGATTGTGGTGAGGAAGAACAGGATTTGGGGTTTCATAAGGTGTAGTGAGATGACAGCAGTGTGTGATCAGATAAAGGTATTCCAGAGTTTATGAACAATACAGTGGGACACTTGTGGGTGATGATGGCAAGATCAAGGATATGGCCATCACTATGCATATCTGAGCTATGGTGGAAGAGTGGACAATGTAAAATGAATAAATTGAGGAACTAGGACGTAAGGGTCTTTGAGGGAGTAACAATGCTTATGTCAAAGTACCTTAGGAGAAGGGTGGAAGTTGGAAAAAAGAGAAAGACTATGAGTCAGACACTTAACTCATAAGGAAAGAAAGAGAGTGCCTTGGAGACAATAGCAGACAGAATCTGGATTAGGTGATAAATAAGGATTGAATGAATGTCAAAGAAAGAGACATTATTGAATGCTATGTAAGAGGAAAAGCCTGGAAGTGGCAATGGGGGAGCAAGGAATGATTACTCTCTCTACCCCCCCCCCCCCCATCAAGATCATTGATTTGGAGGGTGGGGTTGAGTGGAAGTACAACCAATGTTGGAGAGGGTGACCAGGACAGCTGTGTCATTAGCCAGGAGCCAGGTTTCAGTGAGTAGAAGATGAGGGAGCAAGAAAAGTTTTAAGACAAAAGTTAGTTACTGATGGAGAGACTGTGGAAGGGGTGAATAGCTTTACAGTAGGACATTGGTAGGGTTGGGTTGAGTTAGTCAATCAGTCAATAAATATTTACTAGGTATTTACTATATACCTGAAACTGTTAAGTTCAGGGCATAAAAAGAAAGGTAAAAGAAAGTCTCTACTCTTAAGGTTCTCACAGTCTAATAGGAGCAAACATTCAAACAAGTTTGTACAAACAAGTTATATACTGAATAAATAAGAAAAAATTGGCAGAGGGAAGATACCAGAATTAAGGGGGATCAGGAAAAGCTTCCTGTAGACAGTGAAATTTTAAGTTGGGATTTGAAGCTAGGGAAACCAGGAGGTAGAGATGAGGGAGAGCATTCTGTCTTTGGGGGGCAGCTGGTGAAATTGTCAATAGTTAGGAGATTGAGTATCTTGTCTGAGAAACACCAAGGAGGAGGAGTCAGTGGAGGACAGAAAATGGAGTTTGAATAATGGCAGCCAAAGGTTCAGAATCACTGGGTGACAGGTGGGAGCATACTAATCATTAAGGAATCAGATGAGCTAAGTTATCAATGTCCATAGGGGTTCAGCTTTAGATGAAATTATTCCAGGGCTTTCAGGCAGCTGAGTGTATGGGGAAAGGGATTGAAGAGGAGAGGAGAAGGTGCCCAAGCAGAAGGAAGTCAACTACCATAGAGTTGTAAGAGGCCAGAAAGGATGCCTGGAATGAGGTGGAATGGATACTCAGGCCTGGAATGAGGTGGAATGGATACTCAGGCAGGCCAGAAAGTGCTCTTGGACAGCTTCAGGCAAGAAAACTGCTGTATATAAATACAAGCATACACATTCCCATTGGTTACCACATCACCAGTGGCAGAGGGGACACATATAGGAAATGGCTATGACCAGAAATTGAAGGGAATACATATGGTCATAGCACATTCAGGGCAGGGCTCACCTGTAGGGAACAGATATGATTAGGGATCATGCATGGCCCAGACAACTCATGAATCTGATGCTAAGGAGTTCCTCATACCTTCTGGTAATCACTTTTTGCTGGCCATCTCCTCTGAGATTCTCTGTTTTCTTTCTGCTGTGTGCCTATCTTGAGAAGTTACTGCTCTCTGTTCCCATCTGCTGGTCTTTAGCCATGAAGTAGCTTTTTCCTTATAAAGGGAGGGGTCTTTCACTCCTTTAGTTTATAACCCAAGTGACTATATTTTTTTTCTTATGGGCAGAACCAGCCAATTAGCCCAGTTGCTAACTAGATAAACATCTGGGCATTTTAAGCCTATATTTTGAACTACTCTGATTCTGAGTTGTCACTTTCAAATTCTTTCTACTTCCGTAACATTAATCATGGCCTGTATACATCACCACTCTCAGGGGCTTAGGTTAGCAAGGCTGAGGAGGTTGGGCAGTGACTAGTGACTTTTTTTTGTTCATGCTAGCAACAGAATCATTCCTTTGCCTACAAACATTTAATTAAATACGACTTTACTACGTAAAGTTCTATGACTATAAAGAAAATCCTAGCTTTCTTCACCTGATCCTTTTCTTGCTTTCCATCTGCTGTATCTTTCCTTTTTCTTTAATTATATACCCCTTAAATACAGGTAATATGTTTGTTATATATTCTAGAACTGAGCATATTAGCACTACTTGATAAATATGAGGTAATTGCTAATAATTTTCCACTGCTAAGACAGGTTGCTATTATTACCTCCTGGACTTCTGCTATCTCTCTATCAGGTGTCATCAATACCCATCAGAAAGGTCAAAGATTTGACAACCTCTCATAGGTTACTCTTTTAAAAAATTAAATTTTATGTTTATTTTTACTTTATATCATTGATTTCAACAAAACTTTGAGTTACAAATTTTCTCCCCATCTTTCCCCTATCCACCACCACAAAACAGTGATCCCACTGTATACCCTCTCCCCCAATCTGCTCTCTCCTATATCCTCCCCCATCCCTTTTCCCACTTACTGGTAGGGCAAGATGGATCTCCTTACCCCAGTGCCTGTATATCTTATTTCCCAGTTGCATGTAAATAATAATAATAATAATATATTTTAAATATTTGATTTTAAAACTTTGAATTCCAGATTCTTTCCCTTGCTCCCTTGTCACTCACCCTTACTAGGAAGATAAGCAATTCAATATAGGTTGTGCATGTGTAGCTATGCAAAACATTTCCATAGTGGATATATTGTGAAAGACTGACTATATTTCCCTCCATCCTATCCTGCCCCTGACTTGTTCTATTTTCTACTTTGACCCTGTCCTTTTTCAAGATTATGTGCTTCTAACTACCCTCCCCTTCCACTCTGCCCTCCTCTCCATCATCCTCCCTCTCATCTTCTTCCCCCCTTCTCTCCTATATAGTGAGATACCTTATTTAGTGTGTATGTCATTCCCTCCCTAAGCCAAATTCAATGAGAGTATGGTTGTACACATATATACAAACACTCATATATGTATTCATACACCCATATACCCTCTTATATAGACATATATATGTATGTATACATATGTACATATACATACACACACACATATACACATACATTTATACTCCCTTCACCTATCCTCATACTGAGAAAAGTTTCCTAAGTTACAATTATGTTTTTCCATGTAGGAATGTAAATAGTTCAACTTTAATAAGTTCCTTATGATTTCTTTCCCGTGTTTACCTTCTCATGCTTCTCTTGCTTCTTGTATCTGAATGTCAAATTTTCTATTCTGAAAAACTCTGGTTTTTCCATCAAGAAAGCTTGAAAGTCCTGTATTTCACTGAATGACCATATTTTCCCCTGAAACATCATGCTCAGTTTTACTGTGTAGATGATTCTTGGTTTTAATCCCACGTCTTTTGACCTCCAGAATATCATATTCCAAGCCCTTTGATCCCTCAATGAGAAGCTGCCAGATCCTGTGTTATCCTGATTGTGTTTCCACGATATTCAAATTGTTTCTTCTTGGCTGCTTGTAATATTTTTTCCTTGATCTGGGAACTTTGGAGCCTGGCAACAATATTCCTAGAAGTTTTCTTTTTGGGAACTTTTTCAAGAGGTGATCAGTGAATTCTTTCAACCTTTATTTTGCCCTTTGGTTCTAAAACATCAGGGCAATTTTCCTTGAGAATTTCTTGAAAGATGATTTCTAGGTTCTTTTTTTGATCATAGCTTTCAGGTAATCCAATAATTTTTAAATTATCTCTCCTGGATCTATTTTCCAGGTCAGTGGTTTTTCCAATGAGATATTTCACAGTCTTCTATTTTTTCCTTTATTTCCATCTGTTTAATAGTATCTTGATTTCTCAAAAAGTCATTAGCTTCCGTTTGCTCCAATCTAATTCTGAAGGAATTATTCTCTTCAGTGAGCTTTTGAGATTCTTTTTCCATCTGGCAAATTCAGCTTTTTAAGGCATTCTTCTCCTCATAGGTTTTTTGGGTCTCTTTTGCCATTTGAGTTAGTGTATTTTTTAAGGTGTCATTTTCTTCAGTCAGGTTGTTGACATTCTTTTCATGATTTTCTTGCATCATTCTCATTTCTCTTCCCAATTTTTCCTCCCTCTTATTTGGTTTTCAAAATCCTTCTTAAGCTCCTCTATGGCCTGTAACCAATTCATATTTTTCTTGGAAGCTTTTGGTGCAGGAGTTTTGACTTCATTGTCTTTCTGCCTTTCCATGCTTTGATCCTTTTTGTCCCCCGAAACAGAACCTAAAGTTGGGTGGTTGTGCTTGCTTTGCTTCCTTTGCTTGCTTATGTTGCTACTCAATTACTTGACTTTTGAGCTTTTTGCCACAGTGGAACTCTGCTTCCAGAGAGGAGAGCTTTGTCCCAAATCTCTGGGGTTTTTGCAGCTGCTAAATCTATTAGTTGGTGCCCTCTCTGAAGCCTCCACAGGCTCTGGCACCTGGTCACACACCCCAGGACCTCCACCCAAGGCAGCAATCCAGATCCAAGCAAGTTAAAGCAAGAGCAATTAGTCCTCACAATGGTTGCTTGGTCCCCCTTTGATCTGCAGGCCAGGTGCTCTGAAGCAGCTATGTGGAGGTGGCTGCACAGTTGCCTCACCTGAGCTACTTCCTCTTTCTGGGGGCAGAGCCTGGACCACACTCTTGGTCCCCCTGTTCCCCCACATTGACCTTTTATTTTGCCTTTGGCATTTATAGGTTGATAATTCTGGAAACAGCCACAGCTGTTGGTGATCCACTCTCCTGAAGTCCCTTCAGGAGTGGCTGATTGGGTCCACCCTGGGGCTAAAACCATAGGCTCCCACAGGGCTGGATTCTGCTCCTAGTGTTCTGTGATGGACCCTTCCTGCTGGTCTGCTGGGCTGCCTTCAGCAGGAGATTTGTTTCTCTCTTTCACTTTGTGGGTTCTGCAGCTCTAAAATTTGTTTAGAGTCATATTTTATAGGTATTTGAAGTGGTTATCAGGGGAGCTTATGGAGTTTTCCTGCTTCTATGCTGCTATCTTGGCTCTGCTCCCGCCATAGGTAACTTTTTAAGATAAAGAAAATAAAAGTAAATGGGGAAAAGTGAAGTAATCATGTGACATGTGATTCTATATATTTTTCTGTATTTACAACACACATGTTATCAGTGTGAATATCCCCTTAGTCCTTGCATATTATATATCATCTATGCTCATACTCTCTTATTCTTGTCTTGGTCTTCTGTGATTCCTGCCTAGAGGATCCATCCAATGTCTTCTGTACCTCCAAGTAGGTCATTTTACCTTTTGTCAGTATGAGCGGAACACTTTGGTAGCCCTTCTGTTATGTCTTATTCTTAACAATGGGTAACACACTTCCTTTTCTGACCATACACTTCCTTCATGGTCTCCTTTATGCCATTTATTGTATGTAGGTTATGGCTAGAAATATATTGCTGCCTAGCTGAACTTACCATGCATCTCTTTATTATTCTTTGGGTTGTCTACAACTTTGATTTGCCAATTATTTTCTATTGCCACAATTCACAATTAGAGAGCATTATCAATAGAACATTTATAAATGTGTAAGTCTTTGCCTGTACTTGAGAGCAACTTGAGACTATTAAAAACTTGTCATAATTTTCCCAACAAAATCCAGCCTGCCCCTTTCCACTTATTCAGTTCTGGTTGATCTCAATCTCAATTGATCATCTGTTTGGAATCTCAGTCAAGATATAAACATTGATGAACTAATTTACTGACTGGTCATGCAACTGCATGCTGTAATTTAGACAACAGATTTTTTTTTCTATGTGCATATAAAGGATAGCTTTGATAAAACTTGAGAAACTCCAAGACTTTTGGAAAAAAGGTTTCTACCACATAATTATAGCCAACTAGTGTTCTGAAAAATGCAGAGAATCTGTGAACCCTTCATATTTATTGCTTATTGTTTAAACATTTTTTGATGTGAATTGCTCCAATAATTTTTGAAAAGAAGTTCAATTATGGTAAATTATGAGCTTTGATCCAGAGATCTCAGTTCTATACATATTCCCCCAGCAGGTGAAAAACAAAAAGTCCCACATACATAAAATTGTAATAACAGAAGATTTTGTGGTAGAAAAGAACTGGAATTAAAGTAGAACATAATCAAACAAATCACGGTACAAAAATAGAATATATTTTACAGTAAGAGAAGACATATACACGGAATTCAGAGAAACAATAGAAAGCTTGTATGAATTGATACAGAGTGAATTAAGCAGAAGTAGGAAAATAATATATAAAATTACTAAAATTGTATAAATGGCAAGAATAACAAAGTAAAACAAAAACCATTCAATTATGATGACTAAACTTGATCACAGGAAGGAGATGAGAAAATGTTCTTCCAGTTATTTGAACAGTTTAGCTTTGATTGTGGAACATTGCATATACTTTCAGATATGGTCAATGAGTGTGTCCATTGGCTTTGCTGAACTGTGGGGCTTTAAAAATATCTGTTATATGGAGAGTTTCTTTTGATAGAAGTAGGGAAGAGTCATATTTGGAAATGAATCTAACGTAAAAATATCAATAAGACTTAAAAGGGGAAAACATTTGACTTGTTGGAGAGAAATGAAGATCTCAAGGTTCTTTCCCATCAGAAAATCTTTCTTTACATGCATAAGGTAAGACCTTAGTTTAAAAGGGCCTAGGTCTCCCATTGCATTTTGGGTCATCTCTAGTCATCCTGATGAATATTTGGTCACTGGACCCAGATGATTCTGGAGGAGGAAGGGAAACTGGTGACCTTGCACAACCCTCCCTCATTCAAATCAAAGTCAACTGCAAGTCATATCATCATTTCCCTGATGTCATGGTCCTCTTTAAGAACAAAGGACAAACATAAGTTAAGGTTGTATATCATTCCTTTATTCCTACATGAAACCACAGAGAAAATTTTGGTTACTGACCAAAATTTGGTTATTTTGTCTGATATTGTATTAACATCAAATAAGGCATTAAATATGGAGATATATGGTCACCAAAGGCATTGGTCTCTGACATTGAGCATATCTTCTACAAGATCCAGTGCTTTTTTATCCCAGAGTTGTGAAGTTCAAATGAACCAATTTATGTAATCATTGTTAAAACCACAAATCATTGTCCAAATATTAGCAGCCTTTTTTTTTTGTATATACTGTTCTTAGTATACAATAAGACAAATGTAGAGATAATGGAGAAAAATATACTAGAATTGAATAGGGAGATCATTTTTTGTTGGGGTGTGTGTGTGAGGGAAAGCTTCATTGTCATCTATAACATGAAAAGATTGAACTAGATGGCCTTTAAGTGTTCTTCTAGTTCTCAACCTATGATCTTATATAATTACACAGCAACCATTTAGATAACACCTCTTCCCTCTCCTCCTCTCTTCCCTCCCCCCACGTCATCTGTCCATCCATCTTTCAGTAGGAAAATTTGTAATATTATCATTTCCTTATTGAGAGCTTGAGTCAATTTGCCTCTTAGAATTTTAAATCATGAAATCTCTAAAACTGAACACTCATATCTACTCTCCCCAAATCTATGATGCGCCCATCCTTAATCTAAGCTGAGCTAGGACAAATGAATTCCTTTCACTTTTTTTCTACTTTAGGGAATATTCCCTAAACATTCCCAGGTGCTCCTGGGTTAAGGACTATTTTAGCTCTGAGCTAGATATGGCTCTGCTGATCATCTCTTAAATGCAAGACACTTCAACATATGAATTACAGAATTAAAGGCCCTGAGTGGACATTAAGCTATTCAGTGTATTGATAATATTCCATAGAGCCTGCAGACTATTTGAGGAGAATTAAGTTAAATGAGAAATTAAGTCCATGAACAAATTTTGTGTCCTTGGTTCTTTGTATGAGCTCATGAGTAGTCAATACAGGGTAGACTTTCCCAGATTTCACCTAAGGTCATAAAAACCTCAATTAGAATAGGCCCCAAGTGAACCTTGAATGAGTTAGATTCTCTTCTCTTTCCCTCTCTCCCTTCTTTGCCTCCTCAGCTAATTAAAATGCTTTTTAAAAATGAGAAATAAAGGGGGCAGAGCCAAGATGGCAGAGTAAAAGCAGGAACTGGCTTGAGCTCCCACTCCAACCACCCTCAATACCTATAAAAATGACTCTAAACAAATATTAGAGCTACAGAATCCACAAGGTTACAGAGAATAACAAGTCTCCTGCTGACCATAGCCTGGCAGGTCAACAGAAAAGGTCTATTGCACCAGGCTGGGAGTGGATAGCAGTCCTGCATAAGCAGGAACCATCCAGTCCAGCAGCACAGAATGGCCAGAGCAGACTTCAGGAGAGTGAATCACTGGCAGCTGTGGTGGTTTCCAGACTTCTCAAACCATAAACATCAAAGAGAAAGTAAAAGGTCAGTGGGGAATTCTGTTGATCCTGGGTGAAAGAAAAGTATGGTCCAGCCCCTGAACCCAGTGGCAGAGGTGGCAGCAGTTGCAATGGCTACTGTAGAGGCTGCCTCCTAAGCCCCAGGCCTACAGATCATAGGGGGACCAAGCGACTGTCCAGAGAACAATTTCAGGAATCTCTTTGCTGGCACTGAGGTGTAATTCTCTTTGCTTTGCCCTTCCTGGATCTGGATTGCAGCATTGGGTGGTGATCTTGGGGTACTAGTGTAGTAGAGCTTGTTGAGGCTGTGGAGAGGGAGTCCTCCTTTCAATTCTGAGAGAGGTGTCCAGAAAAAGATCTGAGAATAGCTGTGCAAAACCCCAGAAATTTGGGACACAGACTTTCCACTCTGAAAGCAGAGTTCTACATTGGCAAGGAGTTCAAAAGTCAAGTAATTGACTAGCAAGATGAGCAAGGAGAGGGAGCAAAATCAAACTAAAGAATCATTTTTGGTGATAAAGACAATCAAAAAATAAAGCCAAAAAAAAGACATCAAAGTCAAAACTCCTGTATCAAAAGACTCCAAGAAAAATATAAACTGGTCACAGGCCATGGAGGAACTTAAGAAGGATTTTGAAAATCAAGTAAGAGAAGTAGAGGGAAAACTGGGAAGAGAAATGAGAATGATGCAAGAAAAATAATGAAAAGTAAGTCAACAGTCTGCTAAAGGAGACCCCAAAAATACTGAAGAAAATAACATCCTAAAAAATAGACTAACTCAAATGGCAAAAGAGGGCCAAAAAACCAATCAGGAGAATAATGACTTGAAAAGCAGAACTGACCAGTTGAAAAAGGAATTTTAAAAATTCACTGAAGAGAATAAATCCTTCAAAATTAGATTGGAGCAAATGGTAGCTAATGACTTTATGGGAAATCAAGATACTATAAAAAAGATAAAAAAGAATGAAACATAGAAGGCAATGTGAAATATCTTATTGGAAAAACTACTGACCTGGAAAATAGATCCAGGAGAGATAATTTAAAAAATCATTGAATTACCTGAAATCCTTGATCAAAAAAGGAGCCTAGACATCATCTTTCAAGAAGTTATCAAGGAAAATTGCCCTGATATTCTAGAACCAGAAGGCAAAGTAGAAATTGAAAGAATTCACTGATCACCTCTTCAAAATGATCCCAAAAAGAAAATCCCTAGGAATATTATAGCCAAATTCCAGAGTTCCCAGGTCAAGGAGAAAATATTACAAGTAGTCAGGAAGAAACAATTTGAGTATTGTGGAAACACAATCAGGATAACACAGGATCTGGCAGCTTCTAATTGAAGGATTGAAGGGCTTGGAATATGATATTTTAGAGCTCAAAGGAACTAGAATTAAAACCAAGAATCACCTACTCAGCAAAACTGAGTATAATATGTCAGGGGAAAAATATGGAAATTGAATGAAATAGAGGACTTCAAAGCATTCTTGATGAAAATTCCGGAGCTGAATAGAAAATTTGACTTTCAAATATAAGAAGCAAGAGAAGTATGAGAAGGTAAAAAGGAAAAAGAAATCATAAGGAGAGAGAAATCATAAAGAACTTATTAAAGTTGAACTATTTACATTCCTACATGGAAAGTTGATATTTGTAACTCATGAGACTTTTCTCAATATGAGGACAGTTGAAGGGAATGTATGTGTGTGTGTGTGTGTGTGTGTGTGTGTGTGCGTATGTATGTATGTATGTGTGTGTAGATTGGTGTATGTGTGTAGATGTATATATGTGTGTGTGTATGTGTGTACATGTATACATAGACAGAGGGCACAGGATGAGTTGAATATGAAGGGATGATATCTAAAAAATAAAACTAAGGGGTGAGAGAGGAATATATTGGGAGAATGAGAAAGGGAGAGATGAATAGAGTAAATTATGTCACATAAAAGAGGCAAGAGAAAGCTGTTACAATGGAGGGGAAGAGCAGGAAGGTGAAAGGGAATGAGTCAATATTATTCTCATTGGATTTGGCTTAAGGAGGGAATAAAATACACATTCAATTGGGTATCTTACCCTATAGGAAAGTAGGGGAAAGTGGATAAGAGAGGGGATGATAGAAAGGAGGGCATATTGGGGGAAAGGGTAGTTAGAAGCAAACACTTTTGAAAAGAGACAGGGTCAAAGGAGAAAATAGAATAAATGGGGGGCAGGATAGGATGGAGGGAAATATAGTTAGTCTTTTACAACATGGCTACCATGGAAATATTTTGCATAACTACACATTTATAACCTGTATTTCATTGCTTATCTTCCCTATGGGTGGGGGTGTGGAGGGAAGAAGGGAGAGAATCTGGAACTCAAAGTTTTAAAAAACAAATGTTAAAAAAGTGGGTTTTACATGCAACCGCGGAAATAAGATATGCAGCCAGTGGGGTACAGAGATCCATCTTGCCTTACAAGAAAGTAAGGGGATTTGGGGAGATATAAGAAAGGGTAGATTGGGAGAAGAAGTATTCGATATACTTGTTATCTTGGGGTGTGGGGTAGGGGAGAGACAGGGAGAAAATTTGTAACTCAAAATCTTGTAGAAATGAATGTTGAAAACTAAAAAATAAATTGGTTGATTGAAAAATGATAAATAAAGATCTGGGAAAGCAAGAAAAAGATAGTACTGTTTTTTTTTTTTATTAGTCACCACCATGGAACCCCTAAGAGCGTGAGAACATCCTAAGAAACATCAGAGATAGAACTTTTCCTGTACAAAAGAGAAATAATGGAAAGTCTTTTTTGTAAGAGCTGCCATACCATCACTCCATTTCAAGAGGACCATAGCATCACTCCCATTTTCATCCAATTGTAAAGAATATCCTTTGATGAATCTTTTTGGGCATATAAGTGTTGTGCATGGATCTTTTCTCTTTTCCGCTTCCATGATACAGATGCTAATTGTGTAATTACTGATTTGGCAAGCCGTTTGGTGTCAAGTATAGGAATGTATTGAAGAAATTGATCAAATTTCCTTCACATATTAAATCCACAGAACTGAAACAAATATCCCTCATCTAAATTGCTGTGAGTTATCCTAATAGAATTTCCCCATTCATTCAGCAATGAGACTAATACTGAGTCTTTCTGAGCCTGGGGATAAAGACAATGTTTGTTGAATGATTGACTGACATATTTTCATTTGCTTTTTCAAATTATCTTATGTTTATAGGATATGTTTGATCCTAACTACACAGGAGAGATTTTGGAGTTTTTTTTTCCTAGATAGAGCTGAATAGAGAAAGAATGAGGCAATATTCCCTTTCCCACCTTCCCCCTTCTCCAAACAACTAGATAACAATTAAAATGTTGCCAAGGATTTAGCAAGTAGGTAAACTGCAGCCAATTCCACTGTCTCAATTGCGTCCAGGATCAAATATAAAATCTTCTGGCTGTTGAACTGTTATTAGATCTTCTATCTAGTCCTTGTGATTAGTCTGCTGACTCAGGTTGAATTCATATTGCCTGAACACTTAGGTTAGGGGAATATCTTTTCTTGGAGACATACTTTTTTATCCAGCCCTAAAATAAGCACCTTGAGCAACTGAGTGGTTAAAACAATTTCCCCTGCCTCATTCTAAGTGCCTAGGAACCTAGTGGAAGTGGGAAAAAGGGACTAGGTAGAAGGAAGGATGATGTATGAATGAAATTTGGGAGGGAATTCCATTCTAGGATTACAACAACAAAATGACTCACTCTGCCCTTCTTATTCTGGAGACTCAAGAAAGTCCAATATGTGCACAAAGCATCTCAATATTCTTAGAGGATGATGATAAAAATCAAAGCTAGACTCCATGTGAACACTCAGTATCTTCAAAGATGGCTCACATCAATCATCTAATTGCCCATCCAAGCTTTCCATAGTTGTAATGTTAATGGAGTCTGAAGATCTTCCATGCCCCTTTGTATGGGCAAGTAAGCAGGTACTTAACACCTTGTTTCAAGTTAACACCTTGTTTCAAGTTAACACCTTTTTTAAGCTATTTAATTAACACAGAAGTAGTTAACACTTTGCAAGGAAGTTGTTGATGTAACAGGAAGGGGCAGAGTGGGGAGGAACTATACTGTATATAAGAAAGAGAACCAGGAGGACAGTCAGATTATTTCTCAGTGAACACCTGGAGGCTGCAACATTTGCTGAGACCCTCCTTCTGGGAACTTTTGCTGAGAACTTCCAAGAACCAGGCTGAGGAGCTACTGTGAGTGAGAGAGAAGGATCCCTGCTTAAGGGAGCCTGTTCTGTTGTGAAGGCTTGTGTTATGGGAATCTGAAGATCTTCCCTGCCCCTAGGCCCTTTGATAGGCTTAAGCGACTCTGAGAACCTTCCTTGATTTGCAGATATACTCTGCCCCCTAATACGCTGAATGTGGTCACATGGAGCCTGTAGCTGGAAGCTTGTTTTTCAGGAATGCCCACACCTTATTACTTTGTGATTGGATAGTGAGTCAAGAGGGTTGTGACATTCTCTGATCCAGGAGAAGGCTATATATACCCTGATGTGAGTTTTCGTTTTGGGGCTCACTTTGAAAAGAGTTGTGTGATTCGGCCAGATGAGACTCTGGGCAGTTGTTGACCTCCCCCCTCCCACCTTTGAAAACCCAGATGTTGGTGCTTCCCTCTCTTGTAACTAACTAGATATGGATGCAATGGTCAGATGGCTGGAAGCCCATCTGCTGATCTGTTTCTTTGTCTGTCTGCTTGTAACTTCTGTTTGTATTCTGTTTGTATTCTCTGAAGTTCAGGGTGTTGCTTTTTTCCCCTGAACTAGGTAAATGATACATGTCTGATTGATTAAAGTAAGATTGTTAACACATTTTGAGTTGCTTTCCTTTAGAAAAGCAGATCTAAGAACCTGTGCTAGTAGCCATCCTGGGTATGTTAGGGTGCTTGCTGCTGCAGCTTGGTAATGTGGGTGTTCACTGCATTAACCATGTGTATCAACTTCATGATTACCGTAATGACTTTGGCTTTCTGGTTCTGGGATGTGGTTTTCTGGTATTTGAATGAAGGCTTTGTTTCTTGCATTTTGTGATTCACAACTATACCAGCATATTCATAACCACTGTGGGTGTTGTGAATATTGCATTATTGTTACAACAGTGTACATAGAAAGCCTGTGCTACAGATTCCAGAGGCCATGAGAATGAGGCATCATAATGTTAGAGCTGGAAGAAAACTCAGAAGCCATCTTGTTCAACCTCCTTCTTTTACAGATGAAGAAACTAAGGGCTAGTGAAGCTGTTTTAGTGAAAAATATGAGTTCATGGACACTCCTCTTGTTCTGATGAAGCAGTGAGGCATGTATGTGGAAGTTAGGATTTTGAGTAAGGGGTGGGGGTGTAGTGGCTAGGTAGGGGCAGTGGACATGCTGTTCAGTGTGACATATGATTGAGTCTGAGGACTCAATGCAGTTAAAGCCAGACTGTGTGGTTAAATCAAGACATGTCTGCTATTCAGTGTGGCCTATAAGGAAGTAAGAATGTTAGGACTGGGGAGCATCTTTATTTTGATTCCATCACAGGTCCTCCAACTTCAGGGTCAGAGTATTTTCACTGTACCCTTTTAGAAACTATGCTTATTGACCCCTGCTAGATGTGGGCAAAGGTGCATGGAACCATTAATAGTTGCCCTATCTGTCCCTTTCTATCTCAACCATTCTATGCATGAGTATTAAAAAGCTGCTACCTTTAATTTTCTCCCATATGGAGCATCTACATCTCTTGACTTTCTGACTCATTAATACTGGGATTACATTTCATTTACAGTTACTTCTAGAGTCTCACTTCTAGGGTAGTAACCTTTCATGTTGGTCCACTTCTGAAGCATCTTTTATTTGTTGTTTTAAGTCATTTTTCAGTCATGTCTGACTCTTTGTGACCCCGTTTGGGGGATTCTTGGCAAAGATACTTCAGTGATGTAACACTTCCTTCTCCAGATCGTTTTAAAGATAAGGAACCAGAGGAAAACAAAGTTAAGTGACTTGATCAAAGTCACACAGCTAGTAAGTGTCTGAGGCTAGATTTGAACTCAGGAGGATGTCTTCCTGACTCCAAGTCAGGCATTCTTTCCATCATACCACATACCTGCCCTTTTTCTATTTCTACTTTGTCTCATTTCCATAATGCATCTGCTTTCCCACGGTTCCTCTCCCCCCCCAAACTTTCAGAATATCTCTATATTTGAGGAATGGGACAACCCAAAGATCAACTTCAGAAATGAAGAAATGAATCCATAAGGGTGGTGACATTAGGTTTCTTTTCTGATATTGATGTTCAACAAGCTTTTGTCCTCTTTAAGCACTGTCTGAAAATATCTAGGCCAACTGATCACCATCTTTTACTTAGTCTTTGTCTTTTTTTCTGAGACTCTTAGTTCTAGAGTTGCTGTTATCCTGAGAATGTGGGGAAAGATTGAGCTATCTGCCTTTCTTCAGTGTGGTCCAGTAAGAAGAACACTGTCTTTGGCATTAGAGAACCTGAGGTTCAATCCTTTCTTTCTATCCTTACTACCTTTATGGCCTTGGGAAAGTAACTTAAACTTTTTTTTTTTTTTTTTTTGCTTTTTGGAGGGGGAATGCAGGGCAATTGGGATTAAGTGACTTGCCCAAGGTCACATAGTTAGTAAATGTTAAGTGTCTGAGTCTGGAATTGAACTCAGGTCTATCATTTAAATGTTAAACACATTGCTCTATTCACTGCACCACTTAGCTGCTCCATCACTTAACCTTTTCAGCCTCAATTTCCTTATGTATGAAATGACTGGACTAGATGACCTGTAAAGATCCTGCTCCCTCTAAATGAATGATACTATGGTCCTATATGCTAGAATGCAAGGGAATAAACACTTATATGGTGACTCCTATGTGCCAGGCACTTATGTAATGCCTATTAAGTGTGAAACAAATATCTCATTTGATCTTCCCAATATCCTTGTGGGGTAAATTCTGCTATTATCTCAATTTTGCACTTGAGAAAAATGAGGCAAACTGAGATTTAAGTGAGTTGTTCAGTTACACAACTTCTCTGAGGCCACATTTGCACTCAGGTATTCCTGATTATAGGCCCTACATTCTGTACACTATACCACTTAGCTGCTTTTGTAAGAGAGCTGTGCAATAGAGAGGACTAAAGCCCAAAGGAAAACTCTTGATGCATTAAGTTCAATCTCTGGGCAGGGGTGACTTGGAAAGATTGCCTCTACATGACCACAGCACTTCAGAAAGCTGACATTTTCATCTCTTTGTCTCTTTGTTTGTGTTTTGTCTTGTGGCATAATTTGTGTTATCTTAATCTTTCATTGTTGATTGATTCTAAATTCTAGTCCTTGTTTTATTGGAAAAATATGATGGGAATAATCTAAGGATTTGACATTTAGACAATTTACATAAGAGAAGGCATGCTATGCAATTAGTGAGACGAGAAATATCTTCTCTGAAAATGAATTGTAATAATAAAACCAGATGACTTTTAGAGCTGGAAAGGAACCTCAGAGATCACAAATATTTTCAAAATCCACTGTAATTACAATGGATCATAGGGTATGGAACTGGAAGGAACTGAGAGGTTAGCTAGTTCAATCCTTTCTTTTGATGGAATAGGAAACAAAAGCTCAAAGGAGAGGCTGAATGATTTGCCCAAAGTCACTAAGACTAGTTGATTGTTTCACATAATTATCTCTGTATTAATTCATTCAAAAAGTTTATATTGAGCTCCTAGGCACTGGATAGCACCAGTGACAAATGAGTTTTAGAGGCAGTGTTGTGATTTCAGAGGAGGGGAATATGGTTGGTCTGATTGTCCAGGAAAGAGATCTAAAATGTTTATTAAGTTGCTAACTCTCCTTTGGTAACTTCTTCAAGTAGGAGCAATTTTGTATAATAACAGGATAAGAAGTATAAAGTCTTATTTTTGGATTAAAAAATCAACTTCATTAGGACAATAAATTTGAGGATTACCCAAAGAAGAGTTGTGTGAAATGACCCAGGGGTTTTAATGAACTACAAAATCAGTATGAGCCTACATTGTGGTTAGGCTGAAAATAAATATATTGTGATCTCTAACTTCATTGAGAGAAGCACAATATCCACAACATTGGGAATGATAGCTCCATTACATTTTTCCTGGGTAAAACTCATCTGGAGTGCTTTGTTTCAGTTCTGGACCCTATAGTGTAGGTAGAATGTTAAACTGAAATACATTCTAAGGACGAGAGAATATGACAAATGAGAAGTTATTGAAACAATCAAAGAAACTTAGCTGGGAGAAGAGAAGATTTGAGGTGGTCCGGTAGCTGTCTTCAAGCATTTATGAACCTCTGTCTGATTGAAGAGGAGGAAGAATTGTTTTGCTTATTGCGGCAGATAAAACTTAGAGTAATGGGCTGAAGATGCAGAGAAGTGGATAGCAACTTGATGTAAAGCAAAAAATTCCTAATAATTAAAGTGGCACAAAAGAAAAATTGGCTACCTCAGAATAAAATGAGGCTCCTCTTATTTGAGGTCTATACTCATTAGTGATATAAAGTGGATTTCTGTTCAAGTTTGTGTTGGTATAAATGGTCTTTGATTTCTATTCCAATTCTGAGGTTTTATGATAAATTGTTATTGTAAACTGCTTTAAATAAAAGAGGAAACAATCCCAGAGAGAATGGGAGAATTGTTAAAGGTCATACCATATTGAGAAGAGCTCTTTCAGAGCACCTAATTTGATCCCTACAACAACCATGTGAGGCAGATAAGGAACAATTATATCCATTTTCCAGAGGAGGAAATTGAGTTTTATTAAAGATCATGCAGAATAAATAATTCATCTTGGAATTTAACTTCTCTTAGGACTACTTGATCTTTCTACCACCCCAGATCGAGGGGAACCTTTTTGTAAAACTGTTATTTTGACTTTTTTGGTCTTTTGAACATTTAGCACAATGCTTGGTATATAGTGGGCATTTAATAGAGGCTCAGTAACTTGACTTGTTGACTTTTCAAGTAGGAAACCTTACATTTCTTCTATAACTCTATAACTGTTATAGTATCATAATGTTATTGCTAGTTGCTAACAATTCGTATTTATATAATAGCACCTTCATGTAGACATTGCACTTCTTTCACAATATTCCCATCAGGTAGTTAATTCAAGAGTTATCATCTTTTTTTATGACTGAGAAAATTGAGGCCTTAAGTGGTTTACTTTTGATGAGCACCCTGGTAGGAAGGGTGATCTCTGAGAAGAGAGAGGAACTCAGGACTCTTTATTATAAATCCAGTGCTCAGTCCACTATGAAGCACCTGGCTCTTTATTCTAGAGAAGAAAAGTGAAAAATCTCTGGAGATGAAAATTTCCCGTGTTCTGAGGTATGATGTGTTATTGGTAGAGCTGTAGACTGATCCAACTATTTTCGAGAGAAATCTGGAATTATGCCTAAAGAATTGTTAAACTGTCTATTCCCTTTGACCCAGCAATATCACTACTAGGTCTATTTCCAAAGATATTTAGAGAAATGGGAAAATGAGCTATTTGTTCTAAAATATTTAAAGCAGCTCTCTGTATCGTGACAAGTAACTGGAAATTACAGGGATGCCTGTCAATTGGGGCAATGCTGAATAAGTTGTAGTATATGGTTGTGAATGAATATTTCTGTGCTATAGGATATGAGCTCAATGATCTTAGAAAAACATGCAAAGAATTACATGAAATTATGAAGAGCAAAATGAACAGAACCAAGAAAATGTTGCATACAGTAACAGCAATATTGCTGGGGTTCTTTTTGGTCAGGCAGTTAGGGTTAAGTGACTTGTCCAGAGTCACACAGCTGAAAGTCAAGTGTTTGAGGCCAGATTTGAACTCAAGTCCTCCTGACTCCAGGGCCAGTGTTCTATCCAGTGTGCTACCTAACTGTCCCACAGTAATACTGTTTTAAGAACAATTTGAGGGCCATCTAGGTGGCACAGTAAATAGAGTACCAACCCTGAAGTCAGGAGAACCTGAGTTCAAATGTCGCCTCAGTTACTTAATACTTACTAGCTGTGTAACATTGGGCAAGTTACTTAACCCCAATTGCTCTGCCTTCCCCCTCCAAAAAAAAAAGAACAATTTGGTATGACTAAGTCATTTTGACAATTATAAATACTCAAATTAACTACAAAGGACATATAAAGGAAAGCATTGTATATATTTGTGTCTAATGGTAGCCATCCCAAGGGTGGGTGGGGGGTAAAGAGAAGAAAACAAATAAATTTACATGATAAATTTATTATATATTTAAAAACAATAGCAAATTGCATACCATAGATTTTCATGTCATGTATAATCATCTTTTTATAATTTTACTATATTATGGAAATGCTTGTTTTGTTTCATAAATTAAAAGAGGAATGATGTGGATTCAAAGGCGCCAATAAGTAAGAGCTCACCTTCTAATAGTCAGAAAAATAAGAGAGGAATAGTGACGGTTCGTGATTTTCTGTGGAGGTGTTCCAAGGTGTTTATTTGTAGAAACAATACAAATAATAATGAAATCTTGTGGTATAGATCTCAGGCATGATTGAGAGCCCCATAAAAATGGATAATCCTGTTGAACATTACCTGCTCACAATGCTTCCAGGAAGCAGGGGGGACACAAAGGTAATGCTTGGAGGAACTTAAAAATTATGGCTAAGGAGAATGTTGTTTTGGGGAAAAGGTAGGAAAACTCAAACCCTGGAAAACTCTAGGGCAGAGGTTCTTAACCTGGGATCTGTCAATCTGTTTTTTTTTTTTTTTTTTGTAAAAAATGCACTTTGGCAAATGTATTTCAATATATTTGGTGTCCTTTGTAATTTTACACATTTTCTTTTTGTCATTTAAAAACATTATTCTGAGATAGAGTTATTGACTTTAAGAGATTGCCAAAGGGGTCCATGACACAAAAATATAAGAACATCTGCCCTATTGGCACAATTGGTGGTTTTCACCATACTACTGATTGAAATAAGCTCCAATTTGGGAAGAGGAAAACTGGTTAAGAAAATGGGTATTTGAGCACATCATTTAGAGTTCTGAACCATGGTTTATAGAGGCAGGGGGAGCTCTTGACAATGGACAGATGGCACCTGGGAGAGTTAATTTTTAAAAATTTGGTGATTTTTTTTTTTTTTTTGCTATAGTCAAGAGATTTTGAATAAGGAATTTGAGGGAGAGAATTCCCCACATAGACTTATCTAGCTCAGTACCACAGAAAATAGCAGGTAGAGTGGAGGAAGAAGGCTAATAGAAGAAAAGACCAGCACGCACACACACGTGCATGCACACACACACACACACACACACACAGACAAAGAGACAGAGAAAGAATGTCACTGGCCAGCATTCTTCTAGGGTATTGTTTTTCATTAATTGATGATCTGAGGGCAGGATTTTTATTCCTTTTGTATTTTATGTGCAAAGTATAGTCAATAAACATTGTGAACTCCAGATCTCACTCTCAAGGGAGTCAGACTTGATCTTGCATGTGTCATTGAGGTTTAGTAGGATGAGAGTTACATCTGTAATTTTTACTTTGCATACCTGTCTCAAAAGGTATATAATAGATAAAAAAGGAGGGTAAAGAAGAATTGCCTTTGAAGAAGATACTCACGTGAGGATATTCAGCAACCTGAGGGGTAAACCATAAGTCACCAAATCTCAGAACTTCAGGGTTGGAGGACACCTCAAAAACCATGCAGGATAAAGAATATCTTCTACAATATACTCATCAACTGGTTAGGCAGCCTCTGCTTAAAGACCTTCAATAAAGTAGAAATCACCACCTTTTGAGATATCCTCTTTTATTTTTAGGTAAATATTAAGAAGCATTTTGTTTTGTTTGATTTACATCATCTAAATTTTAACATTTGCAATTTCTACCTATTTCTCTGAGTTTGTCCCTTGGGGCCAAACAGGACAGTTAAAAATCCCTTTTCTACATTACTGCCTTTCAAACACTTGTAGGACAGCTATCATATTCCCCATGAATCTACTCTTTTCCATGTTAAACATATCCAGTTCCATTGGCTAATTCTTATATAGTGTGAATTGGTGGCCCTTTCCTTCACTGTCTAATTTCTTTTTTTTCTATTCTAAACTTAAAAACCACAAAAAGAAAATTTCCACACATAAAGCAGAACACAAAAGAGGATTATATGTTAAACAATCTCAATTTCATACCCCTTGCTTTTTTGAAATAATGTACAATAAATGCCACAATTTTTATTTTCAAAATTGTCCTGCTTTCTGTGCTTCCTTCTGAACTTCCTTATAGTTTCTCATGTACATTAACAAAAAATGCTTCAAAGACCATCTTTTATTTGGCATCAATTCTGCCCCACCCCCAATTAAAAACAAAGAGAAACACAAGAAAAAACAAGTAAGCGTGGCAAAACATAATGAAGTCATATTGTAGCCATGTCTAAAAATGTGTATCTTTACACCCTCTGTCTATCACCTCTCTTTTAAGAGGTGGGGAACATGCTTCATCTTCTGTCCTTGGGAGATATGATTGATGATTACATTGTTCAGAGTTCTCAAGCCTTTAAAAGTTGTTTTTCTTTATAATGTTTTTGTCTTTGCACAAATTCTCCTGATTCTTCTTGCTTTCCCGTAATTCATACTACCTAAGATCCTTGAAAAGTGTCTTTTACACTTTCTGATGACCTTCCATTACATTCCCACACCACAACTCAGTTATTTGCCAGTTGTGTAAATGGCAATCTGTTCTACTGGTCAATCTTCTATGTTTGATTGCTATCAAGTTACTTTTAAAATAATTACTAATTTGAAGTACAGTTTAAGAACAGGCACTGTTAGGCCCCCTTCAGTGCTATGGGAGAGAAATAATGGATGCACATTCAGATTGGGTCACTGCGTGGTTACATTTACTCAATTTTTATTTTATCATGAGACCTCTCACAAAATGAGAGTACTCTGTAATTGTCTGAAAATGTAAAACCAAAACACATCAATGAAATTAAAATAAAAACAAAGATTTTTGGATAACAGACATATAGTCTCCTACTGATTCTAGACTGGAAGTCTTTTCAGACTTTTGGGACCTGTCTTGAAGTTCATTTGGAATATTATTGTGTTATAATAAACGACAAGCAGAATGATTTCAGAAATACCTGGAAACACTTACATGAACTGAGGTGAAGTGAAGCAAGCAGAACCAGGAGAAAGTTGTACACAGTAAGAGCAATACTGTGTGATGAAGAATTGTAAATGACTTAGCTATTCTCAGTAATACAATGAGCCAAGAAAATCCCAAAAGACTTGTAATGAAGCAGGCTCTCCACCTTCAGAGAAATATCTGATATTGTCTGAATACAGACTGAAGCACGCTATTTTTCACTTTCATTCATTCTTATTTTCTAGTTTTCTTGTACAAAATGACTAATATGGAAACATTTTACATGATGGTATAAGCATAACCTATATCTGATTGCTTACTGTCTTAGGGAGGGCAAGCAGGAAAGGAGTGATAGGATTTGGAACTCAAAATTAAAAAAAAAAGTTACAAAACTATTATAACATGTAATTTGGAGTGGAGAAGGGCAGAGCCACAATGGTGGAGTAAAAGCAGGGACTCGCTTGAGCTCTTCCCTACAGCCCTCCCAATACTTGTAAAAAATGACTCTAAACAAATTCTAGAGCAGAAGTATCCACAAAATGATGGAGTGAAACAAATTCCCGGCCCAAGACATTGTTGCACTGGGATAGGAGAAGAGTACAAACCAATGCTGTCTCTGCCAGCAAAAAGCAACTCCTGGTGAACCATGCACAGGTCTCAGTGGACTGAATCACTGGCATCTGTGGTGGTTTCCAGACTTCACAACTCACAAATGCCAACGACAATGTAGAAGGTAAGTAGAAAACGTCTGTCAGACCTGGGTGAGAGAGGAGTACAGTGCAGCCCCAGCATTCAGGTGGTAGTGGTAGTGGCAGTAGCCGTGGCCGCTGCTTCTAGAACTCTTGACCCACAGACAATGGGGAGATCAAATGGCTGAGCAGAGGGACATTGTAGGGATCTCTTTGCTCATGCTGAGGGAGGATTCTCTTGCTTTTCCTGTTTTTACATGCAACTTGGAAATAAGATATATAGCAACGAGATATAGAAATCTATTTTGCCCTACAGGAATGTAGAAGGGAAGGGGATGAGAGGTAGGGGTGATAGAAAGCAGGGAAGACTGGGGAAAATAGTAATCAGAATGCCTGCCATCTTGGGTGGGGAAAGAGGAGAGATGGGGAAAAAATTTAGAACTCAAAATTTTGTGGAAGTCAATGTCAAAAACTAAAAATAAATAATTAATAAAAAAAGAAAAAAAACCCCATTTAATTGGGGAAATAATAAAATACTATAAAAAGAAAACTTGAGCAATGATTAATGACCAATATGAATGGAAAGAACAAATAAAAATGAATATTGTAAAATTTTATGTTATGAAATAGTATTTTACTTTTTTGAATTACATGTAAAGATAGTTTTCAACATTCACTTTTTGTAAGATTTTGAGTTCCAATTTTTTCTCCCTCCCTAGGTTATACATGTGAAATGATGCTAAACAAATTTCCACATCCATCATGTTGTGAGAAACAAAACTGAATAAAAGGGGGAAAAAAAAACACAAAAAGAAAAAACCTTATAAACCAAGAAAGTGGAAGTAGTATCCTTTGATTTGCATTCGGACTCCATAGTTGTTTCTCTGGATGTGGATAGCTTTGTCTATCATGACTTTTTGGAATTGTCTTGGATCATTGTATTTCTTAGAAGAGTTAAATCAATCATAGTTGCTGTTACTGTATACAATGTTCTCCTTCTGCTCACTTCAACTTTGCATCTGATGTCCAGGTAAATCTTTCAAGGGTTTTTTGAAATATGCCTGCTCATCATTTCTTCTAGGAAATAGTGTTCCCTTACATTCATATACCACACTTGTTCACCAGTTCCCTAATTGATAGTCATTCCCTCAATTTCTGGTTCTTTGCCACCACAAAAAAATTTTCTATAAATATTTTTGTACATGTAGGTCCTTTCCCCTTTTTAATGATATCTTTTATATACAAACCTAGTAGTTTTTATTGCTGGATAAAAGGGTATGCACAGTTTGATTGTCTTATTGGTATAGTTTCAAATTGTTCTCCAGGATGGTTAGATGAGTTTACAACTCCACCAACATGCACTAGTATCCCATTTTTCCCACATCTTCTCCAACATTTATAATTTTCCTTAGCCAATCTGATAGGTGTGAGGTGGTACCTCAGAGTTTCTTTTTAATTTTCATTTCTCTAATCAACAGTGATTAAGAGTGTTTTTTCGCATAGTTATAGATAGTGTTAATTTCCTCATCTGGAAACTGCCTGTTCATATGATTTGACCATTTATCAATTGGGGAAGGATTTGAATTCTTAGAAATGTGACTCCTTTCTTTATATATTTAAGAAATAAGGCCTTTATCTTGCTGTAAAAATGATTTCTCAGCTTTCTACTTTCCTTCTAAACTTGGTTGCATTCATTTTGTTTGTGCAAAAGCTTTTTTAGCTTAATGTAATAAAAATTATCCATTTCTAAATTTTTTCTCTCTCTAGTTTGATAATCAATTCTTCCCTTCTCCATAGATTTGACAGGTAAGTTATTGCTTGCTTTCCTAATTTACTTATTTCATCACCTTTTATGTCTAAATCATGAACTCATTTTGACTTTATCTTGGTATATGGTGTGAGATTTTGGTCTATGCCTAGTTTCTGCCATAGTGTTTTCCAGTTTTCCCAGGAATTTTTGGTCAAATAATGAGTTCTTATCCCAGAAAATAGAGAATTTGGGTTTATCAACTAGTAGATTACTATAGCCCTTTATAACTGTGTCCTGTGTGTGTAACCTATTCTAGTGATCCACTACTCTTTTTCTTAGCCAGTACCAAATAATTTTGATTATTGTCACTTTATAAGATAGTTTTAGATCTGGTACAGCTAGGCCACCTGCCTTTGTATTTTTTTTTTCATTAATTCTCTTGATATTCTTGAGATTTTGTTCTTCCAGGTGAATTTTGTTATTATTTTTTCTAGTTCCATCAAATAATTTTTGGTAGTTTGATTGGTATGGAACTGGATTGGTAAAGAGTATAGAGTGATTGTTTTCTTTCCTTATTGCCTGTTCTAATACTTTCAATTTTTTCTTCTTCTCCTTTTGTCAAAGCTAATGTTACTAGTACAATATTGAATAGTGGTGATAATGGGCATCCTTTTGGCCATCCCCATTCATGAAGACCAATTTGGAAAGGCTTCTAGCTTATCCCCACTACAGATGATGCTTGCTGATGCTTTTCGATAGATACTACTTATAATTTTATGGAAAACTCCATTTGTTCCTATGCTTTCTAGTGTTTTCAATAGGAATGTATGCTGTCTTTTGTCAAAAGTTTTTTGTCTCTCTATTGATATAATGATATGATTTCTACTGTTTTGTTATTAATATCATCAATTAGTTGATAGTTTTCTAATATTGAGCCTGCCCTGCTTTGCTGGTATAAATCCCACCTGGTCATAGTATATTATCCTGATGATATATATCTCTAACCTCTTTGGTAATCTTTTACTTAAAATTTTAACATCAACGTTCATTAGGGATATTGGTCTGTAATGTTCCTTTTTTCTTTAGACACTTCCTGGTTTAGGTACCAGCACCATATTTGTTTCATAAAAGCAATTTGGGAAGACTCCTACTTCACCTATTTTTCCCAATAGTTTAAATAGTATTGGACTAAATTGTTCTTTACATGGTTGGTAGAATTCACTTGTAAATCCATCTGGCCATGGAGACTTTTTCTTAGGGAGTTCACTGGTGATTTGTTCATTTTTTTTTTCTGAAATGGGTTTATTGAAGCATTTTATTTCTTCTTCCATTAACCTGGGCAATTTAAATATATGTATATATGTATATATATTCAAAATATACATCCATTTCACTTAGATTTTCAGAATTATTGGCAGCCAGGTGGGCAAAATAGCTCCTAATTATTGCTTTAATTCTCTCTTTATTGGCTGTGAATTCACCTTTGTCATTTTGAATACTGGTTCTCTACTTTATTTTTTACTTTTTACTTTTGTACTTTCTTTTTTTAAAAATCAAATTAACCCAAGATTTATCAATTTTATTGTTTTCCTCAAAAATCCCCCAGTTCTTAGTTTTATTTAGTATTTCAGTAGATTTTTTTTTTTATAACTTTCAATTTTATTAATCCCTCTTTTGGGTTTTAGAATTTCCAATTTAGTACTAAATAAGGAATTTTTATTTTGTTCTTTCTCTAGGTTTTTTGCATGTCCAATTCATAAATCTGCTCTTTATTTTATTCATGTAAAAATTTAGAGAAATAAAATTTCCTCTAAATACTGTTTTGAGTGCAGCTCATGAATTTTGGTATGTTGTCTCATTATTGATATTCTCTTTGATAAAATTATTAATTGTTTCTCTGATTTGTTGTTTGGCTCACTCATTCTTCAGGATTAGTTAATTTAGTTTACAATTAATTTTTAATCTATCTTTCCAGGGCCTTTATTAAAAGTAATTTTCCTTACATTATGAACTGTAAAAGATGCATTTGATATTTCTGCCTTTCTGCTTTTGATTTTGAGGTTTTCATGCCCTAATGTATGCTAAGTTTTAGTGTAGGTGCCATATATTGTTGAGAAAAAATTCCTTTCTAGCCTCATTCAGTTTTCTTCAGAGGTCTATTTAACTTGTCTAAAATTCTATTCACCTGCTTAACTTCTTTCTTGTTTATTTTGTGGTTAAATTTATCTAGTCTTGAGAGGGAAAGGTCCCCTACTACTCTTGTTTTGCTCTTTTTCTTTCTACAACTCACTTAACTTCTCTAAGAATCTGGATTTTATACCACTTCGTGTATATATGTTTAGTTTTGATATTACTTCATTGTCTATAGTAGGTTTTAGCAAGATGTAACTTCTTTCCTTGTCTCTTTTAGTTAGATCTAGTTTTGCTTTTTGCTTTGTCTGAGATCAGGACTGCTACCCCTGTTTTTTTTTTTTTTTACTTCACCTGAAACATAATACGTTCTTCTCCAGCCTTTTGCATTTACTCTGCGTGTGTCTCTCTGTTTCTTATAAACAATGCATTGAAGGATTCTTTGTTTAATCCACTCTGCTAATCACTTCTGTTTTATGGGAGAGTTCTTCCAATTCCCATTCACTGTTATGATTACTGACTGTGTATTCCCCTCCATCCTATTTTCCCCTTCTTTATATTTTTCTCTCTCTTTTCACCCTGTCCCTCACCACCAGTGCTTTGTTTATGACCAACACTTCCCTCGAACTGCCCTCCCTGCTATTAGCTTTTTCTTTTCTACCTTCCTCTCCTACTTCTCAATAGGGCAAGATAGATTTCTATCCACAACTGATTGTGTATTTTATACCCTCTTTGCACTAAACCCAATTATAGTTAGGCTCCTTCCCTCCTGTCTGTCCCTCTACTGTAATAGATCTTTCACAAATGTTCATGTAATGCTATTTACCCCAAACTGACTCCCTCTTTTCTCTCTTCCCAGTTTAATCCTTTTTTAACCTCCTATTTTTTTTTAGATAATTATATCAAATTCAACTTACAACCAAATAAAAGCGTATATGTGCATGGATACTCCTTTTTTCTATTTATACTACTTTTAACCATCTTAATGGAGATACAGTTCTTTAGAATTTCAAGGATCATCTTCCTATACAGGGATGTAAACTGTTTAACTTTGTTGAATATAATGTTTTTTCCCCTTACTTTTTTATACTTCTCTTGAGTCTTGTATTTGAAGATCGAATTTTTTATTCAGATCTGGCTTTTTCATCAGAAAAATTTGAATGTCCACTATTTCATTGAATGTCTATTTTCCTACCTGAAAGATCAATTTTGTTGGGTAATCGATTCTTGTTTGTTATCCAAGCTCTCTTGACTTCCAAATATCATATTCCAAGGTTTTTGATGTTTTAACATAGAAGCTGCTAAGTCCCATGTAACCCTGACTGTACCTCCATGATATTTAAATTCTTTCTTTTTGGCTGCTTGCAGAATTTTTTCCTTGACTTGATAGTTCTGGAATGTGGCTACAATATTCCTTGGAAGTTTAATTTTGGAATATCTTTCAGGAGGTGAGGTGAATTCTTTTTAATGACTCTTTTATGTTCTTGTTCTAGGGTATTAGGGCAGTTTTCCTTGATAATTTCTTGAAAGACGCTATCCAGGTTTTTTTTTTTAATCTGATCATGACTTTAAGGGAGTCCAGTAATTCTTAAATGATCTCTCCCAGATCTATTTTCCATGTCAGTTGTTTTGACAATGAGGTATTTTACATTTTCTTCTAATTTTTCGTTATTTTGATTTTATTGAATTAATTGTTGATGTCTCATAGTACCATTAGCTTCCACTTGCCCAGTTCTAATTTTTAAGGATTTACTTTCTTCAGTTAGCTGTTCTATCTCCTTTTTCCATTTGGCCAATTTTATTTTTTAAGGAGTTGTTTCCTTCAGTCAATTTTTGTGCTTTTCTAAATTATGGATTCTTTTTTTGTTAATATTTTCCTGCATTGTTCTTTTCTTTTCTCAATTTTTTCTGCTACTCATCTTATTTGATTTAAAAAAAATCATATTTGAGCACTTCCCATGGGATTTTGGCCTTCATATCATTTCATATATGCCCTTGAGGCTTCATATATAAATATTTCAACACTGTTGTCATCTTCTGAATTTATATTTTTCTCTTCCCTGTCTTCATAGCAGTTTTCTCTGGTCAGGGCTCTTTTGTTTTGTTTTGTTTTATTTTGCTCACTTTTAAGCCCATTTCTTGACTTTTCAAGTTGAACTCTGCTCCTGCGGTACCAGGGTCCCTGTCCTAAGATTCTTTACTGGTGGCCAGGACCCTGCTAACTGACTTTCTGAGTCTGGGCTTTCAGGGCTGGTGGCTCAGTCACTTTACTGAGGTAGTCTGGTTTAGTCATGCTCATTGAGTGCTGGATACCAAGCCTGGCAGTTTGCCTGCTGCACTGGAGCTGGACGTCTCACAGTTGTCCTGCTGTACCACTGCCCTGATGAGCCAGGACTGTGGGCCTTAGTTGCTGATCTGTTCTGTGGCTAAGAGCCTGCCTATGGGTTGTCTGAAAGCTGCCTTCACTTTTAATCAAGTAAGACAGACCTTTCCGGATGTCCAAATAAGTTATCTTGGTCTGAAAAACTATTTAACTCCATCTTTTTGTGAGTTCTGTTGCTCTAGAATTCATTTAGGAGCTTGATCTAATGTTTTTTTTTTCCCCCAGGGAAAAAGAAGTGAGTTCAGGCAATTTCCTGGCTTTTCTACAGCATCTTAGTTGCACCTCCACATTATAAAATTTTAAAAGAACAAGAAAGGCCTACAGAAGATATATAAGAAGATATTCCCGCTCCATACTTTGTAGAGAAACAAAGTCCATGAATGAGGCAAATTTTATATATTTTCATACTTTTT
>CM053591.1:90202140-90218942 GCA_028646515.1 Pseudochirops corinnae
TTAAAAAAATATAATTCATATTTTGGACCTGCATATTTAGCTGTTTTCGACCGCGATTACGTCCCCTTGAGTTTTAAATATAAGACTGCTGCAGTCCCATCACAATATTCAGTGGTGAATCTTGTTTGTTACTGTCATTCCCATTCCTTTTTTGTTTAGATCATAATAAAGTTGTATTTCAAATATATATATATAAAAAAAGAATCTTTCCAACTCTTCTTAATTTTTGGTTTTCCTAAAATTTCTTATTTATAATTTCCTGACCCCTACCTCTTCTAATCATTTCCTGTTTTCCCATATAAACTTGTTTGTCCATATTTGTTTGAATGTTGTCAATCCAATTCGGTTGTGATATGCTTGAGGGCCAGAACTATCTTTTACCTCTTTTTGTTTTCCTAAAAGTTAGCATAGCACCAGACATTTAGTCTTTTATTTTTTTCCAATTTTTTCCAATTACATATGAAGACACTTTTCAAAATTCATTTTTAATGAAATTTTAATTTCCCAAATTTTTCTCCCTGCCTACCTACCCCATCCCCTAGACAGAGAGCAATCTTGTAAGGGATACACATGGAAAATCATGTAAATATGTTTCTACATTAATCATGTTGTAAAATAAGGAATAGACAGAAGGGAAATTACAAAAAAAATAAAAGTGAAAATGGTATGCTTTTATCTGTGTTCAGATACCATGGTTCTTTCTCTGGATAATGTTAGCTTTTTCCTTTATGAGCCTTTTGGAATTTTCTTGTGTCATTGTACTTCTGAGAAGATCTAAATCAATCAGTCTATCATAGCACAATGTTGCTGTTGAACAATATGTTCTTGGTTCTGCTAACTTTACTCAGCATCATTTCAGATAAATCTTTTTAGGTTTTTTGAAATCTGCCTGTTCATCATTTCTTCTTGGACAATAGTATTCTATTATATTAACACACCACAACTTGTCCAGCCATTCCCCAGTTGATGGACATTGCCTTAATTTCCAATATTCTGTCACCTTGAAAGGGGCAGTTATAGTATGTGTATGTCCTTTTTCCTTTGTTATGACGTCTTTGGGATACAGAGCTAGCATTGGTATTACTGGATCAAAGATTATGTACAGTTTGATTTTCCTTAATGTATATTTCCAAATAACTCTCCAGAATAGTTGGATTAGTTCACAACTTCATCAATAATGCATTAGTTGTCCAATGTACCCATCTCTTCTCCATTTATCACTTTCCTTTTCTGTCATTTTAGCCAATCTGATAAGTGTAGGGTACTAAGTTGGAGGTATTTTAATTTGCATGTCTCTAATCAATAGTGATTTAGAGCATTGTTTATATGACTATGAACAGCTTTAATTTCTTCATCTGAAAATTGCCTGTTCATATCCTTTGATCATTTATGAATTGTGAAATGACTTATTCTTAGTAATTTGCCTCAGTTCACTATATATCAGAGAAATGAGGCCTTTGTCAGAAACACAGGCTGTAAAAATTACTTCCCATTTTCTGCTTCCTTTCTAATATTAGTTGCATTGGTTTTGTTTGCCCCAAACCTTTTTTAATTAATGTAATCAAAATTATCCATTTTGAAAAATAAATTATCCATTTTACATTTCATAATGTCCTCTAGCTCTTGTCTAGATATAACTTTTTGCCATTCTCTATAGATCTGACAAATAAATATTCCTTGCTCTCCTAATTTGCTTATATTTTTACCATTTACGTTTGAATTGTGTACTCATTTTGACCTTATCTTGGTATACAATGTGAGATATTGGTCTATGCCCAGTTCTTGCCATATTTTCCAGTTTTCCCAATAGTTTTTGTCAAATATTGAGTTCTTATCACAGAAGCTGGAGTCTTTGAGTTTGTGAAGGAGTACCTTGTATCAGGGAGCACTCCTTTCAGTTACTGTCGTGTCTTGTGTGGCTAACCTATTCAAATAATTCACCACTGAACTTCTTAGCCAGAACCAGGTAGTTTTGAAGATTGCCACATGAAGATACAGTTTTAGATATAGTATGACTAGAACACCTTCCTTTTTTGGTAATAAATAGAAATGTTGATGGTTGGTGCTCAATTTGTAATTTTTATTATTCCCCTTTCTAGCTTTTTTTTAAGGGGCTTATCCAATTCATCACCTTGCTCTTTCTCTTTATTACTCTATAAGCATTTAGAGATATAAAATTACCCCTAAGCAGTACTTTGTCTGCATCCTATAAATTTTGCTATGTCATCTCTTTATTGACTTTCTCTTGGATGAAATTAATGTTTCTATTATTTCTTTTTTGATACAGTCATCCTCTAAAATTATATTATTTCAAATCTAACTAATATTTAATCTTTCCATGGTCCTTTGTCAAATGTAATTTTTTAAATTGCTTTTTGGAGGGGGGAATGCAGGGAAATTGGGGTAAAGTGACTTTCCCAAGGTCACACAGCTAGTAAGTGGTAAGTAGCTGAGGCCAGATTTGAACTCAGGTCCTCCTGACTCCAGGCCTGGTGCTCTACTCACTGCACCATCTAGCTGTCCCATCAAATGTAATTTTTATTGAAACGATCAGAAAAGGATGCATTTAATGTATTTATGCCTTTCTGCATTGGATTTTTTTTGTCTTAACACATGGTCAGTTTAAGTGTAGGTGTTATTGAGAAAAAAGTGTATCCCTTTTTATTGCCACTCAGTTTTCTCAAGGGGTCCATCATATGTAATTTTCCAAAAGATCATTCATGCCCCTAACTTCTGTCTAGATTATTTTGCTTTTAGATTCATCTATTTTGTAGAGAAGGGGGTTGAGATTACCCATCAGTGTAGTTTTGCTTTCTACTTCATCTTTTAACTTACTTAACTTCTCATCTAAGTATGTGGAGGTATGAGACATACACTGTATATCTCAGTGTATGTTTGATATTGCTATTACTTTATTGTCTATGGTACATTTATTGTCTATGTTACATTTATGGTTTTTCCTTCAACAAAGAGTATAAACACAGCAACATGTTAGCAATGTATTGGACACTTCCTTGTCTCTTTTAATTAGATCTAGTTTTGATTTTGTTTTGTCTGATATTAGGATTGGTACCACTGCTTTTAATACATCAACTGAAGTATATTCTGCTCCAGCCTTTTCCCTTTACTCTGTGTGTCTCTCTGCTTCACATGTGTTTTATTTTTTTGCAAACAATGTATTGTAGGATTCTGTTTTTTTTTTCCATTCTACCAGATTCTGTTTTATAGATTCATTTCCATTGACAGTTATGATTACTGATTTTATTTTCCATCCATTCTATTTTCCCCTCTTTGTACTTTTTTTTCTCCTTTCACCATGTCTACCCTCACTAGTGTTTTTCTGCTGACCTCTGCCTCTCTCAATCTGCCCTCCTTTCTTTCAGCAATCCTTTTTTTCCCCCCTTCCCTTTCTAATTCCATATAGGGTTATATCTGCAATGTAGTATTCACAATACCTACAGTAACTATAAATATGCTGATATGGTTATTAATCACAAAATGTAACAGGCTCTCTACATAAGAAATATAGCTAAAGCATTCATTTAAATACCAGAAAACTGAGTCCTCAAACCAGAAAGTCAAAGCCAACACAGTAGTTATGAAGTTGGCACATGAAGTTAAAGTAGTAAACACCCACATTTTCAAGCCTTCAAAACAGGACAGGCTACCTCAGGCAAAGATCCTCCTCTCCTCATGCACACAACTGCTCAGCATCCAGGCAGCTTGTTCCCAGCAGCTCCGGCCCTGGCAGTTCTCATCCCTGGCAGTCCTCAGCAGTAGTCCTTAGCAGAGATTCTGGCCGACTCAAAGAAAAAAGAGTTCGCACCGCAACTGTAGCTGCTGCCTCTGCCACCACTTCCAGTCAGCACTGCATGGAGACTAGCTTAGTTCCTGTGTTCTCTTGCTCCACCCTTTTCTGCTACATCAGCAAGTTTAAGGGGCATGGAAGATCTTCAAATCCCAGTATCATTACATTCGTCCCCAAGATCTTTCATGTCCCTTACTTAGCAAAAATACATTAACAATACATTTCATTCCATAGGTTAATAGGCAACAGAATTTTACAACAATATAAATAAAAGATAGCACACAATAAACACAGAAAACAATATTTTAGCACAAGCTCCCCATCATTCCCCCCCCAAACAAATGGGGTCCCAAAATCTTGTGTTAGAGGGCGAAGGTCTCTTCTTCCATGGCTACTTGCTGCTGAAATTGGACATAGAGCTGACCCTGTGCCACAGGGACCCATTTGAGAGGTCAGTTCTTTAGCCAGCATTTGGAATGTGCTTGATACCAGGTCCAGCAGTGACACGTCACAGTTGTGGACAGGGGGTGACATCTAGCTTGAGCTATCGGGCATCTACATGGGGAGGGTACCAAGCCTGTGGAAACAAATCTGACAAAGTGGACAGACAAAAAAAATACCGGCATCACAGCCATGACTCCTCAATCCTTGGCAGTTCTGGGTGGCAGTTCTCAAAAGTCCTGGGCAGTTCCAGTAGACTCTCAGCAGTCTTTCTCTCAGCAACTCAGGCTCCATGATACTGGATACTGCTCTCCCAAATCCTCCTGGCCTTCTCTAGGCTTGGGTCTCTCTCCCAGTTCATGGCTCCTCCCAGTTGAACCCTCTCTCTTCACGTCAACAAGTCCATACCACAAGTGGGATTCACAAGCTCTGGGTTTTAACACTCAACCCAAAAACCAAGCCAATAGAGGGACATCTCCAAATTCCATTACCAATACAAGGGTTAGAGAGGTTTCTGTACTCAACTGAGTGTATATGTTATTCCCCACCTGAACTAAATCCTGTGAGAGTAAGGTTCAAAGTATTCTCAACCCCTCCCATCTTTCCCACTATTATAATGGATCTTCATGCCTCTTCATGTGATATAATTTACCCCATTCTGACTTTCTTTATCCTCTTCTCCCAGCACCATTCTTTTTTTCACTTCCTAATTTTTTTTTACATTATCACATCAACATCAACTAATACTCACAACCTCTTTCTATGTATAGTCATTCAAAGTGCCCTAATAGAGATACAGATTTTAAGAATTACAAGTACTATCTTCCGTTGCAGGTATGTGAAGTGTTTAACCTTATTGAATAGCATGTTTTTCTCTTCCCTGTTGATCTCTTTATGCTTCTTTTCAGGCTTACTTTGAATAAAGGATTTTCTGTTCAGGTGTGGTCTTTTCATCAGGAATATCTGAAAGTGTCCTATTTCATTGACTGTCTATTTTTCCCCTGAAAGATTTTCTCAGTTTCATTGAGTAACTGATTCCATATGCTATCTTGGTATGTATGCAGTGAAAGATGTTGGTCTCTGCCTAGTTTCTACCATACTAATTCCAGTTTTACCATTAGTTTTTGTCAAATAGTGAGTTCTTAGGACAGAAACTGTAGTCTTTGGGTTTATCAAGATGCACATTACTTATAGTCATTGACTACTGTGTCTTATATACTTACTGTATTCCACAGATATGCTACTCTATTTCTTAGTCAATCTGAAGTAGTTTTTATGACCGTTGCTTTACAATATAGTTTTAAATCTGAATACAGCTTGTTCACCCTTTCTTGCATTTCTTTTCAATAATTTCTTTGGTATTCTGGACCTTTTGTTCTTCTTAGATGAATTTTGCCATTATTTTTCTTGCTCCATAAAATAGGATTTTGGTAACATAATTGTTATGACACTGAATAAGTAAATTAATTTTGGTAGAATTGTCATTTTTATTATATTAGCTTGGCCTACATATAAGCAACTGGTTCTCCCCAAACCTCAGTTATTTAGATCTGACCATATTCTGTGACAAGTGTTTTCTTAATTTCAATTTTATTCATCTCTCCTTTGATTTTCAGTATTTCCAATTTCACCCTCACTTGGAGATTTTTCTAGATTTTTTTTAGTTACATGTACAATTCTTCAATCTGCTCTTTCCCTTTTTTATTCAGATGTGTTTAGAGAAATAAAATTTCTCCAAGAACTGATTGGCTGTGCCCCATAAGTTTTTGTGCATTTTCTTATTGTCATTCTCTTGGATGAATGCATTGATTGTTTCTAAGATTTGGTATTTGACCCACTCATTCTTTGGGATTAGATTTTTAAAAATTTCAAATAAATCTTATTCTGTCTTTCCATATCCTTTTATTACATATAATTTCATTGCATCATAACCTGAAGAAGATGCATTTAGTATTTCTGCTTTCCTGATTTTGATATTGAGGTTTTTATGCTGTAGTATGTGGTCAGTTTTTGTGTAAGTGCCATGTATTGCAGAGAAAATGTATATTCTTTTCTATTTCCCTTCATTTTCCCCCCAAAAGTTCTCTTATCTCTCCTTTTTCTAAGATTTTTTTTGCCTCCTTTTGTTCTTTCTTATATTATACTTTGAATCATTTAGTTTAGTCATATATGAGATTGAGAGTTATAGATAACAAAACATATTAACCAATAATTAGGTGACTTAAGATAATATAGACTGTTTTCCTTTTTTAAAAATGTATTTATATCCTTTTTTTTGATGCAACAAAGTAATTTCCAGATATATCTTACCCTTTACTTGCCCTGTAGGTCATCCCTTTTCATCAAAATGATAAAAGAGTAAAAATATTATTTCCATAAAAATAACCAACAGTCAAGTATCTCATAATAAGCAATTAAACATTTTCAAAAGCATTTCAAGCCATTTACAACCATTTTAAAGGTCATAAGATAAACAAAACATCACTGAAGTTTAGCCTTATGACTTACTAACTAGCATAGTTATTTAACAGTGGATATACCTTATTTATGAGGAATAATAGTCAGTGAGGGGGCATAATAAATAGAAAGCTGTGTCATTGAATAAGGAAGACTCATCTTCATGAGTTCAAATCTGACTTCAGATGCATAGGTTTGAGAAAGTCATATTGGTCAAGTCACTTAACCCTGTGTGCTTCAATTCCTCTTCTGTAAAATGGGATGGAAAAGGAAGTGGTAAAAGGTAAATGACACCAGAATCTTTGTCAAGGAAACACCAAATGGGATTATGAAGAGTCAGACATGACTGAAAAAATTGACCAACAAGAGCAATGGGAAGAGAGACACATTTATCAAGTTTCAGTCAAGCTATTAATAGGTCCACATATTTTTCAAAATAATTTAGAATAAAGAAGACTAGTTAACAACTTGTTTATATCCTTTCTCTTAATCTCACTACTTTGAGTATAGACAAAGGAGGTCAAAGTCAGAAAGAACAATCTTTCCATAAGAAGTGACTTTTAATTTATTTTTAATTTTTGAAATTGAAAGTTGAAAAGAAATAAATGACCAATTAATTACTTGAGGATGGCTGAAAAAATGATCATATAAATGCAGTTAATTATTTAATGAATTATCTAAAATAAAGAATATAATAAATTAAGAGGAACAGTAAAAATTTTGTGAACTCATATAGAGTAAAATAAGCTGAACTAGGAGAACAATATGCCCAATGAATATAATAATATAAACAAAAAATCTCAGTTTTGATGAATTGTATTGACCAGTCACAGTCTGGAATAATAAATGATGAACCACTTCTCTGTCCATAGAGAAACCATTATGTAAAGTTTTGCATTGACTTTTCTGCCTACTTACTGTGGAACAGTCACTTCACTTACTTGACTTCAGGTTATTTTTCTGGATAATGAGTGGGTTGGACTGTATGGACTGTCTAATCCTGTTCCCCTCTAAGTCTATGAATGAGTTCCTCTGAGCCTGTGAATCTGGGAAGGAAATGGGCTAAATGAGTTGTGGATGGAGTATCAAAAGGAAAAGACTGAGGGGAAAGCCTCTTCACCTGGAATTGTATTTCATTATTAGAGGTATTTGTCAAGCAGAGTATTTGGAAGAAGGACAGAGAGATACTAGTTTTGGGGAAGAATATTTTCTGAACACAAAACATTTATTCAAAACTTATTTTAGTTTAATTTTGGGACATATCATGTAAAATATTGTTGAGGAGAGAATGATGGAGAGAGGCATGGGAACTTGGTTCCTTAAAGGTCTTCCTCAAATGACCAAAGAGTATGGCTGCTGATGTCTATGTACCTTCTAATGGAAGGCGATGAGACAGGAGCTTCCCTGTACAGTTACTGTATCTAGTGATTTCATTTTAGTTATTTTATCCTTTCATTGTATATTGACCTTGCTGGCTCATTCCTGACATGGGAAGAAAGTTAGTGATGACATTTAACTGATTTTGCAACACAAGATATCAAAATACCTTCAAGGAGTTTAGGTTTCTGTATGGGAGAGAAATGACAAGATGGAAGACTCCCCATCATTGCAATCACAATATTATATGTCATGTTTCCAGGCAAGGTGGCTTCAAAGACTTTAGCTAACTTTTATTTGGTGATGACTTTTTGGGCAGGAGATTTTGCCAGCCCTCAAACTCAATCCAACCAAAACTTAAGGATAGGAGTGATCTGGACATGACCAATGCCTTCAGATAAGGGACTTAGTGTGATGTATCAAAGGGGACATTGTTCTCTGAGGTCTTTATAAGAACAATTTCCTTGGTCCATGCAGCACAGATAACATCGACACCATGGCTTCTACCAAGTGGCCCTGCTGGGCCTAAGCTCAGCTCAATTCACAGATGAGGGTAAGTGGGAGAAACAAAGAATCTAGGATCATGTTAATGGGATATTGGTCATTCATCAGGATATAATTCATGTGAGGTCCTTTGTTGTTAGCTTTCCTCAGCAAGTTAGGTACTTTTGTCTTCCTAGAGTTAGATAAATAGGAGGTAGTATTCTTATTTTCTATGTTCTGATGACTGCTCATACTTGGTCAAACTCAAACTATTCTTTAAACTCTATTCATTTCCCCAGTCATATATTCTCCTTTTTCCTCACACACAGCATTCCTTCACCCATACTTTAATCCTGCTCTTCCAACTGCTATATATTTAGTACTCATCTCTACTACTTAGAATTTGTAGCTTCAGTTAAATTCTGTTTATGTGATGTCCTATAGGAAATCTATTTTCATTTGTTTGTATGTTCCCTTCACCTAAATTTTTTTGTTTTTACCTATTGAACATTTAATTTTCTATATGCCTGTTTTCCCCCCAAAATAGAATTTAAATTGCTCAACATCAGGGACTCCTTCCTCTTTCTTTGCATATCTAGTACCAAACAAAGTGGCTGGCACATCATAATAGTTTAATGATTTCTTAATGAATTGAACTGAATTATCTAGCACAAAATATTGATAAAAAGAGTAAAAAGATTCTATGTCTAATGAAAGGTTTCCATTCCTGGGACAAAAAAAATGTCATTACATTGGAAAACAGAAACAACTGAATTTTTCATTTTCCATCAAGATTTTGATGCACATGAAGAGTTTTTGACACTCATATAGACATCATTTTATATCTTCCCTTTACTGCATGGACTCCATCCTTCTTGACAATGTGTTTATCAAAATCTTCTAAGGTATAGATCATTTTTCTAAGATAAGAATGTTCAGATAGAGATTTAACCACTGCTTTAACAGGTATGAATTCCTCCTCACCTATCAGGCCCTTTATTCTGGAAAAAAGGTCAAGCCCTGTCTTCATAATACCAATAATTAATCAATCAACAAGCATTTATTGTTGTTAAAACAAAACAAAATCTGTGAAGCATATTCAGAGTGAAGTTGTTTCTCTCATTTTAGAGTTGACCTTCTAACCAGAAATGATCATGTTAACATGTTACTGGTGTTGGGTCAGGATATAATTCATGTGACATTATTTTAAACAAGAAAGATTTATTTTTTAAATTCAAAAAGGATATTTATACTCAGAATTCATCTATATATTTCTTCAGAAGTCAATATTTGGCTCCTGCTTAATAAAATTAGGGTGATGGAATGAAATATTATTTTTTTTATAGGAAGGATTGGCATTGTAAAGAATTAGCCTAAGTGTGGAAACATAACAATGTGCACCATATCGGATCTCACTTACATTAGTGCTATAGTTGTCTGACATATAAGTGTAATAAAGGAGTGAAACCACAGGGCAGTGGAGAATAAATCTGAAAATCTTTTTCCCAATGCAGATTATCTCTACTTATGAAACAAGTTAGTGTCTTAGAGATTTTCTTGGAGTATTGAGGCAGTATGTCATTAACCTCTGTTTTTATGGCCAATTTGTGTCAGAGGTAGAATTTGAACAGAGGACATTTTGACTATGAAACAGGGTTTTGATCTGTTGTGCCATTCTGTGTCTCTGTGAGATTATCATCACCATGTTCCACATGAATAAACTCAGGGCCAGAGAGCTTACACAAGTTTCCACATGGTGTAGATATCTAGTGGTTTGAAAGCTATAACATTAACTCCAATCCCTTAATTCTACATCTCCTGGTCTAGAGAAAGGCAACAAAACCTATTGGGTTAAAAGAAAAATATTTGCAGACCACACCCTTGGATTAAAATTCTTCCTCTGCCACAGTGCCTGGCGCATGGTTAAGTGCTCAATAAAACTAGTTGACTTGAGATCTTCCTTGAGTTCCTTCAGATTTCTCATTAGAAAATGGAAGATTTTCATTAGATGGACTTTAAGATATTTTCCAGTGGGAAATTCTTTGATCTGAAACCTCATATTAAAAAAAGAAGTGATGGATGAAATGTCTTTTTAGCCTGAGGATATTGAGCTCTCTTGAAACCCTCACGACATGGAAAAGAGATTAATTCCTTCTCTTTGGAAGTGGAGGTATAAGAGCAAAGAAAGCCTTATCTAGATTGAAAGTCATATGGGTCCAGAGTGAGGAAAAATCTAAACAAAACTTGTCGAGTAATGTGAATATGCAGAAAAGTTCATCATTCATGAACATTTTGTATTTCTCCCTCACAAAACAAAACTTTGTACAGAATAGAGGTAAGACTGCTGAGTAGAAAATATTCTAACATGTAGGTAGACTTCACCTGAATTTTCTATTGAAATTGTCCCTATCTGCATCACAAATTAGGACCTTCCATGAGTTTTCATATCATATATTGGGGAGGGTTGTGCTTGAGCTTTTCCTCTTTTTTCATGTATTTGTCACTCAGAGAAGTTCTTTTGAATGTGTTCCATGTCATTTTGCAATTTGAGAAATTCACAATTGTGCTCTTTTTGGAAGGGGAAAAGCAGGGCAATTGCAGTTAAGTGACTTGTCCAAGGCCACATCGCTAGTGAGCGTTAATAGTCTGAGGCTGGATTTGAACTCAGATCCTCTTGACTCCAGGGCTGGTGCTCTATTCAATACATCATGTAAATGCCCGTCTGTCCCACTTTTGAGAAAAAGACAGCCTTTTCCCATATCCTCAAATAATTCTAGTAACCTTACTTTGTTTATGTTTACCCTCTTAAATAGGTAGAATGTAAGAGATCACTAATAATTCCATTCACAACCTTAACAAATCTTGAGTATTCAGGCTACCAACATTTAAATCCAATCTTAACTTCTCTTTTATTTATTTCCTCCTTCCCATCCCTAGCCCATAAGACCACAATTGCTTTAGAACACCATTTAATCACTCAAAGTTCTAATAATTTTATGGAACCAAACCTTCTTTAAATCATAGGCCAAGAAGCTCCACTGAGGTGCTTTAGTTTCTAACAGTCTTAGGACCTGGGATATTTTAAGCGTTTAATAAATACTGACTGATGGACACAGTCCATAACTAAGGCAAAAAAAAAATGTGAAAAGTACAGATTTCACAGTCTCTTAAAGCTTAAATTTACTTTCTTTCACTTAAATAAGTAGGAGGTGGGACTTTATGAGAAATATGTATGAGTTATGAATGCATAGAAAACATGTGAGCATCCTCACATGAGGGGATGCTCAAGAAACATGAATGACCAAGGCACATATAGAGGGATAACTAACAGTTTTGATATAGCAAGCTGCCAATGGCTTCTGCTGCTGTCATTATATGAGTCTATGCTCAACTTGTTCCCGGGCAATCATGTAGATGCTCATTCATCACATCATTGCATTCAGGCTTCCATTTAGCCTGGACCATGCCTGGGTGTTCATCCTTTGGATGATGAACCTATGACACAAACCATTCCGTATGTATCCACTACATACCTGTTTTTTTCCTTCGTGTGACTATTGTATACCTATGCTGTCTCCTCTTAGATGAACAAAATTCAGAAGATCCAGTAGATGTACCAGCACCATATGATAACCAGCAGGATGAACAGAACGCTGGTGAACAACAAGGTGGAAACCAAAAACCTAGACCTCCAGGTGGCCAACAAGGAGGTTACCCAGGTGGCCAGCCAGGAGGTCAACCAAGTGGTCAGCAAGGAGGCTGTCCAGGTGCCCCACAAGGAAGTCTAGCAGGCGATCAGCAAGGAGGCTGTCCAAATGGCCAGCAGGAAGGCTCTCAAGGTGGCCAGCAAGGAGGACGTCCAAGTGGCCATTAAGGAGGTCTTCCATTCTGCCCACCCCCAAGGTAGTTCATTGTTATTCTCAATAAATCAGTGTCTATGTTTGAATACGTACTGGCTTTCAACTAACATCATATGTGTTCCAAAATTTTTTAGAGCTCTTTCCCTTTTTCCATTATTCTGAGTATTTATCCCTCTTCTTTTCTTCCAACTATGGGCTTACCATTCCTTTTCTCTGCACCATTCTCCTTGACAGAGACAGAGAGAAAGAGGTAGAGAGAGAAAATGAGAGGCAGCAGAGTCAGTGGCAGTGATATAGACAGTGGGAAGGAGATGGTGGTGGGGGAGTGAGTGGGAGAGACAGAGACAGAAAAACAGAGACAGACAGAAAGAGATAGGGACAGAGACAGAGAGATAGAGACAGAGAGACGGAGAGAGACAGAGATCAAAACTTCACCTATTCTTTTCTTCCTAACCTTCATGCTACTCATCCATATCCCTGCCTAGTGTCTCCCTCAAAATTTTGTTTTGTTTTGTTTTAAAAATTTCCTTAACGTGACTTTGTGGTTGTTGTTGCCCTTACCCAAGAGTCCTAACCAGAATGGTTCATCCTCTCTAAGTCATTTCCTTTCTTCTTTCAGTGAATAAAAGACAAGACAGGAATTCAGGAGGTACCTTTGAAGACTTCATGTGGACCTGTATATTGGGACAGGACACCCCTCTTGAGCTTCTCCTTCTATTTCTTTACAATACCAACAAATACACTAGTAATTAAACTTTGACTCCTGCTTCTCTTTGTGGGTGTTTGTGTCACTCAACTTTCAATATATTAAGTTCTAGATAGAGGGAAAGAATTACTGTCCCCAGCTACTTAATACTTGGCTGAGTCCATATTATTTTTTGTTGCATGGGCCTGATCTGGACAGAGTGCTTAATCCTGAGTGCAGCTTGCTCAAGATTGGATGGGGAACATGCATATGACAAATATTTTTGATCTGTTGTAAAGTTCCTATTATTAGTAGGCTACGTAGCAGGAGAATGCTCATAGCTCTTGAAACTCCTGGATAATCTTTAATCATTTTTGTGAAATATAGTCCAATTTCCATTCTTTTCCTCTATTACTGAACAGAGCTGAAAAGCTCAGAGCGAATCTGATGCTCCCTGAAAGTACACTCTGTCAGCCATCAAGCCTACAGTAATTGCCTACTGTTTGCCAGGCACTGTGGAAAATTCTTACATGTAGATAAATTCAATAAAGAAAGAAAGAAACCAAAACAAAACTAAATATAAGCAATCTCTGCTCTCAGGAAGCTGACAGTCTAGTGGCTGAGACATCATTAAAAGAACCACATATGTCAAAAGAATTTGAAATGTAGTACAGTGCATACTGGATTCTAACCTTGGGAAAGCCAGAGCTGAACAGAGCAGTCAAGAGGCAGATGTGTCAGGAATCAAGCAATGGTTTAATTAGTTTTAGGGTAAGAAAGACAAGTTTGCCTATGAAAGTCTCCCTCAAGAATAACATACGCAGTTAAGAATAAAAATCTATTATGCCCAACAGGCAGTAAGAGGGATAAGGGGGGAGGGGTGTAAGAAGGGGCAGGGTGGCCAGTAGAGAGGGAAAGAGTAGCAAGGGTAAAGGGTAGGTAAAGAGGGGAGGACACAAAGAGGGAATACTGAGGGAAGCGGTTGTCAAAAGGAAAACTCTTAAGGAGGGGAAGGGAAAAGGAAGATACAAAGATATAAACAGGGAAGGGAATAAGTTGGAGGAAAAGTCACAGATAGTAATCATAATGTGAATGTGAATGGGATGAACTCTCCCATAAAACATAGATGAATAGCAGAATGGATTAAAAACTGCAATCCTACAATATGTTGTCTACAAGAAATGCATTTGAAACAAGGGATATGCACAGGGTAAAGGTAAAAGGATTGAGTAGAATATATTATGCCTCAGTGAAAGTAAAAAAAAGCAAGGGTAGCAATCCTTGTCTCAGACAAAGCAAAAGCAAAAATAGATCTAATTAAAAGAGATAAGGAAGGAAACTGCATCCTGCTAAAAGCCACCATTGAGAATGAAGCAATATCATTACTTAACATATATGCACCAAGTGGTATAGCATCCAAATTCCTAGAGGAAAAGTCAAGGGAATTAGAGGAAGAAATAGATAGCAAAACAATACTAGTGGGGGACCTCAATCTCCCCTTCTCTGAACTTGATAAATCTGGCCTCAAAATAAACAAGAAAGAAGTTAAGGAGGCAAATAGAATTTTAGAGAGGCTAGACGTGATAGATCTCTGGAGAAAACTGAATGGGGATAAAAAGGAATATGCCTTCTTCTCAGCGGTACATGGCACATACACAAAAATCAACCATGTAGTAGGGCATGAAAACCTCACAATTCAGTGCAGAAAGGCAGAAATATTAAATGCATCGTTCTCAGATCATGATGCAATAAAAATCATGTGCAACAAAGGGCCATGGAAACATAGACAAAAAACTAATTGGAAACTACATAATTTAATCCCACAGAAGGAGTAGGTCAAACAAGAAACTATAGAAGCAATTAGTACCTTCATTCAAGAGAATGACAATAATGAGACATCATACCAAAACTTGTGGGATACGGCAAAGGCAGTTCTTAGGGGAAGTTTTATATCCCTGAATGCATACATGAATAAATTAGAGAAAATGGTGATTAATGAATTGGGCATGCAATTGAAAAAGCTGGAAAAAGAAGAAGTTGAAAATCCCCAACTAAATACTAAATTAGAAACAAAAAAAAAAACCAAAGGAGAGATTAATAAAATTGAAATTAAGAAAAGTATTGAACTAATAAATAAAACTAAGATGCAGTTTCATGAATAAAAACAATAAAATTGATAGACCTTTAGTCAAAATGATAAAAAAAGAAAGAAAGAAGAAAACCAAATTTCCAGTATCAAAAATGAAAAGGGTGAACCTACCTCCAGTGAAGAGGAAATTAAAACAATAATTAGGAAGTGTTTTGCCCAATTGCATGGACATAAATTTGATAATCTTAGTGAAATGGAGGAATATTTACAAAAACACAAGTTGCCCAGATTAACTGAAGAGGAAGTAAATTACTTAAATAACCCTATCTCAGAAAAAGAAATTGAACAAGCCATTATTGAACTCCCTAGGAAAAAGTCTCCAGAGCTGGATGGATTTACTAGTGAATTCTATCAAACATTTAAAGATCAGTTGATCCCAATACTCTACAAATTATTTGGGAACTTTGGTGAAAAAGGAGCCTACCAAATTATTTTTATGACACAAATATGGCATCAATACCTAAATCAAGAAGAGACAAAACAGAGAAAGAAAATTACAGACCAATCTCCCTCATGAATATAGATGCAAAAATTTTAAATAAAATGTTAGAAAAAAGACTACAGCCACTTATCAGAAGAATAATTCATTTTGATCAGGTAGAATTTATTCCAGGAATGCAAGGATGGTTCAATATTAGGAAAAGAATCAGTATCATTGATCATATCAACAATAAAACTAGTAGAAATCATATGATTATCTCAATAGATGCAGAAAAAGCTTTTGAAAAAATACAATATGCATTCCTATTAAAAACACTAGAAAGTATAGGAATAAATGAAGTTTTTCTCAGAATAATAGGTAGCATCTATTTAAAGCCTTCTGCATGAATTATATGTAATGGGGATAAACTAGAAGCATTTAAAATAAGATCAGGGGGGAAACAAGGATGTCCACTATCACCCCTCTTATTCAATCTGGTACTAGAAATATTAGCAGTAGCACTTAGAGAAGAAAAAGAAATCAAAGGAATCGAATTAGGCAAAGGAAAGACTAAGCTATCACTCTTTGCAGATGATATGATGATATGTCTGGAGAATCCCAGAGGATAAGGTAAAAACTTCTTGAGACAATAAATAAATTTAGCAAAGTTGCAGGATATAAAATAAACCCATCTAAATCCTCAACGTTCCTACATATTTCCAATGAAGTCCAAAAGCAAGAGACAGTAAGAGAAACCTCATTTAAAGTTACTGTAGATGTTATAAAATATTTGGGAATCTACCTGCCAAAATGAACACAGTACCTTTATGAACACAACTACAAAACACTTTTCACACAAATAAAACCAGATCTAACTAATTGGAAAAATATCAATTGCTTGTGGCTGGGTCATGCTAGTATAATAAAAATGACAATTTTAGCTAAGTTAAATTATATATTTAGTGACATACCAATCAATCTACCAAAAAATTACTTTATAGAACTAGGAAAAATAGTAACAAAATTCATTTGGAAGAACAAAGAGTCCAGAATATCAAGGCAATTAATGAAAAGAAATGCTAGGGAAGGTGGCCTAGCCATACCAGATTTTAATCTGTATT
>CM053591.1:90219442-90269254 GCA_028646515.1 Pseudochirops corinnae
TATCTATCTATCTATCTATCTATCTATCTATGCAATTATTATTAGTATCATTGATTACATCCAACTTAAAATTGAGATACACAGGCACTGCGGTTGGGAGATCCATCCTGCCCTACCGAAAAGTGACATAGGAGAGAATAGACTGGGGTGGGGGAGACACACTGGGATGGCTGTTTTGGGGCGGTGGGTGGGGAAAGAGGGGGAGAAAATATGTAAATCAAAATCTTGTGGAAATGAATAATGCAAACTATAATAAAATTTAATTTAAATAAAAAAAAAGAGATTGTTGTATACCGTGAGACTATGGGTAGAAATGAAGGTAGATGTAATGCTAATGATATTTGAAGATCCTTTTGTATTGCTAAACTCAGAGGTACTTAGTACCTAGTTTCAAATTAAGCATCTGTTAAAGAAACAGAAAGTATGAACTCCTGTTGCAGATGTAAAAGGAACAGAGAGGAGCAATGTTGTATATAAGGAAAAACCCCAAGAATTTCCTAGGAACTTGTGGTGGCAGTGATTCTTCTGAGGGCCAGCTGGTGGTTGAATTTCCGAGATTTTCTGCACCAACCCAGTACAGCACCATAATGAGGGAGTCTTTGGCTGCTATGCTTCCCACCCATTGGTAAAGTGGTATAAAGCATCTTGTTATCTTATAGGCAGTAAGCTTCTGGGGACCAAATATTCTAGATTTAAGGCTCAACAACTCTAAAATAAATGCTTTTAGCCAGGGATACCTAGCTCTTCTGAGAATTTAGCCAAGAGGTTTTAAATGTCCCATTATCTCTTTCAACCATTTCTGGTGACAGGATGGTGGTGGCAATAGGCACAATGGAGATGATGAGTGACTGACTAGAATTAAAGCAGAAGAGTTAATGAAGCTCCTGTAAAATGGGTATCTCTACTGCCATTTATTTCTTAGGTTCTCCCTATATTGGAATTATTTTTTTCCAAGAAGATTTTCTCTCCCTCAGAGGCTGTGGAAGTGAAACAGGGAAATCCTACCACCCACGTGCAATGCTAAACGTGAGAAGGTTTCTAGAGGACTGCTGCTGTGAACAGCTTTAAAGGTTATGATTACAAGCATAGTGAACTCCATTTATTCAGTAACAAATTAAGGCAAAACATTTACAGAAAATCAAAATACAGCAGTCACCATGTCACAAGTCACCAACTTAACACCAAAATGTCCACATAGTTTTCACCAAAATGGTCCCATAATTTTAAACAAAGTACATTCATTTAGTAACTCAATCATTTAGTAAGTCCTCTATTCAATCACAAAGTACAAAGTTTGAAGTTCTCCTTTAAATAACGTGCATTCATTTAGTCAATCACAATGTCCACCCCTAGGTCACATAGTATTAATCTCTTCATCAAAAAGTCTTCCTTCTTAAACAAAGTACATTCATATAGTTAATCACAAAGCACAAAGGCCATCTATCCCTAGGTCACAATTAGGTTACAATATCATCAGTCAGCATTATGTCCCCAAGGAGAGGTCTTTTCATCTTGCCTCAAGGCAGATTCTCAGCTTCCATGGCTCCCCTTCCCACAATTTCTGTTCCTGGGAAAACAAAGGTCAACAAAGCCCCAATAACAAAGCCCCCCCCCCCCCCCCACAAATAAGTGCCGCATTCCTACACATTGCCACTGACAGCCTCATCAATTCATTTTCTGCCTGTGAAATCAACCTACACCCTGAACAAGAAGTTCTTTTTTTTTTTGCCTTTTTTTTTTTGGAGAGCAATTGGGGTTAAGTGACTTGCCCAAAGTCACAAGGCTAGTAACTGTGTCAAGTGTCTGAGTCTGAATTTGAACTCAGGTCCTCCTGACTCCAGAGCCAGTACTCTATTCACTCCACCACCTAACTGCCCCCCAGGAACAAGTTCTGGGGCCTCTTTCAACAAATGAATCTGACAAAGTAAAATCAAAATGGGCAGACAAAATACTGATGCCACAGTCATGCCTCCTCAGTTCTTATCAGCTCCAGCTGGCCCTCAGAAGTCCTAGGCAGCTCCCAACAGTTCTCTCTCTCTCTGCCTCTCTCTCTCTGTCTCTCTGTCTCTGTCTCTCTCTCCCCTTCTCCCCCTTTCTGCCTCCTTCCTTCCCTTGCCCTCCCCCAGCAATAATTCTGTCTCCCAGCAGTTCTCTCTCTCTATCAGCATTTTCACTCTCAGCAGTTCTCTCTGTCTCTGTCTCCATAATGCTGTTCCCAGAAGTTCTGGCCTCTCTGAGCTTGGGGCTTTCCCTATACATGGTACCACCTCCTTTCTGTTCAGCCCCCTCTCATCAAGTCAACAAGTCCATGTCACTGTGGCATTCACAAGCTCTGGGTCTTAACACTTAACCTTAAACCAAGTGCTAAGTACCTGTTAGCTTGCCTATACAAAGGGATTTTCAAATTCCATTATCATTACCATTACCATTATACCACCATGAGAACATAAGCAAAACATCTTTGTTACTATGGACAGGTGGCAATTGAATGAAGTTGACCTGACAGATTTTAAAGTGGGCATCTGGGAGATGAACTTGCTCACAAGCTGACTTCAGAGGCTTGGATGCACTGTGCTTAAGGCCGTTATAATCCATCTTATAGGTGTTAGTGGTGGTAGCCAGGTGAAATTCCACCTTCAGTATTTCTGGGGAAGTTCTACTAGATTGACAAGTCCTCAGGGACTTAATGAATAAAGGTATTCCATGATAGGGAGTTATAAATTCATAGAGAATATGGGAATGTGAGTTACATAAATATGAGTCACAAGTAGTAGTAGTACATTGGCCAATGTAGGAGAATCAGTTCCGGATTTGATATTCTGTATATGCCTTGAGTTTGTTTGATTTTTTGAAATAGTATTTATTTTTTCCAATTACATGTAAAAATAGTTTTCAAAATTCATTTTTGGTAAAATTTTGACTTGCAAATTTTTTTCTCCATATCTACCTATCTCCATCCCCAAGACAGCAAGCAATCTCATAAAGAATATACATGAACAATAATGTAAAGATAATTGGACATTAATTTTGTTTTAAAAGAAGGAACAGAACAAAAGGAATATGCAACAACAACAAAAAATAGAATGTAGTATACTTTGATCTGCATTCAGATACCATAGTTATTTCTCTGGATATGGTTAGCATTTTCCTCTATAAGCTTTTTTGGAATTTTCTTGGATCATTGCACTGCTGAGAAGAGCTAAGTCAATCATAGACTGTCACTGCACAGTGTTTCTGTTACTATCTACAATATTCTCTTGGTTCTGCTCACTTTACTCAGCATCAGTTAAGATCAGTCTTTCCAGGTTTTTCTGAAATCTTTCTGCTCATCATTTCTGCTAGGACAATAGTATTTTATTACATTAACACACTACAACTTGTTCAGTCATTCCCGAATTGATGGGCATTGCCTCCATTTCCAATTTTTGCCACTGAGAAAGGGGCAGGTATAACTACTTTTGTATGTGTATGTCCTTTCCCCCATCTTATGACATCTTTGGGTTACAGACTTAGCAGTGGTGTTACTGGATCAAAGGTTATGTACAATTTCATTGTTCTTACATGAACAAAGTCACTGCAACCAGAATAAGGAGATAAGCAGTGGAGAAGGAACACAGTTACAATTACCTCTGATAATCTGATATCCAAGTAACATATGAGATTGAGACTCAGAGATGATGAAACATTTCACCCAATAATTAAGTGCCTAAGGAGAATATAAATAGTTTTCTTTTTTTTTTTTTAAAAATGTATTTATATCTTTTTTTGGTGCAACAATGTAATTTCTAGATAAATGTTACCCTTTGCTTGCCCTGTAGGTCATCTGTTTTAATCAAAATGATAAAATAGTAAAAAATATTATTTCCATAAAAATAACTAACAGTCTGGTCTCTCATAATATGCATTCAAACATTTTCAAAAGCATTTTAAGCCATTTACAACCATTTTAAAGGTCTTTCCAAATCCTTTATCATAACATAAAGAAAACATCACTGAAGCTTAGACATATCACCCTCTAATGAGCACGGTTATTTAACAATGGATATACCTTATTTTTGAGGAATAATAGGCAGTGAGGTGGCAGAGTGGATGCAGAGCTATTCCCTGGAATCAGAAAGTCTCATCTTCCTGAGTTCAAATCTGTCTTCAGACACATGGTCTAGAAAAATCATATTGGTTAATTGATTCAACCCTGTTTGCTTCAGTTTCTCCTCTGTAAAATGAGATGAAGAAGGAAATAATAAATGATAAATGACTCCAGGATCTTTGTCAAGAAAATCTCAAATGGGATTATGAAGAGTCAGACATGACTGAAAATACTGAACAAGAATGGCAATGGGAAGAAAGACACATTTATTTAGTTTCAGTAAAGCTATTAACAGGTCCTCATATTTTTCAAAAAACTTAGAATAAAGGAGACTAGTCAACAACTTGTTTATATCCTTTCTCTTAATCTCACTACTTTGCATATAGATCCAGGAGGTCAAAGTCAGAATGAACAATCCTTCTATAAGAAGTTACTAATAATTCATTTTTAATTTTAGAAAACAAAAGTTCAAAACACATAAATGACCAATTACTAGAGAATGGCTGAACAAATGATCATATGAATGTGATTAGCTATTTATGAAGTGGTGAGGAACTAGTTAAGTAAAAACTTCATGGACTTAAGATAGGAGTTAAGAAACTGGCCTAGAGTAATTTGTCATCATGCCCCATGCCCCTCTCTCCTTACCTTACAACCCTCCCCCCTTGCTTATTCTTCATTGTTCTTCTTTCCAGGTCATCATGCTTTGTAATCACAAACCCCCTTGCCTCAGCAACTTACTTGTATCTCCAAACAATGGGACTGTATTGTATAAAGAGATTCTGCATCCCTGAGCTATCTGCTGATTCCTTCAGATTGGTCTGAGAAGGACAGCTGCCAGCTGGCTAATAAAAGCTCCTAAAACTTTTTATTCAGACTCTGATCACTCTGTTAAGACTTGCCATTTCATTTGGAGGCCCCGGTGAGATGGCCTTTGACCACCTTTCCATCTGCAAGGGGGACTGGACTGGAAAGTTAATCCAGGGGACAGCTGCTGAGAGACATTCCTCAGCCCTGGATCCACTTCCTTGTTCCAAGTCAGACCACAGATTGGAAAGATTCCTACATTATCTTAACAATTGGCAGACAGGGAGCTCCAGTTTCTGTTTAACTTTCTCTCTTCTCTTGAGGCCTCTGTTCTGGTGAGTATGTCTGTCTGATAATAGGGTAGGGGGCAGGCTGGACACAGCAGAGACTGACTGTACTGAGTCAATCACTTGGGATGCCAAGTGCAACCCCTGTTCAGGCCCCTTGAGGGATCCTCTGTTTAAGTCTCTTCCTCTGTCTCTCCCTTGAGACCTCTGGTTAAGTGTTAAGTCTGTTTTGTCTGTCTGTCTGTTTCATGTCTCAGTCTTAAGTATCCCTGTAACAGTCTGTGGTTTAGAAGTGGAAGTTCCTTTTTCTCTCCTCCCTTCATTGAAAGATTGGGAAAAAGAGGAAGTTAAAAATTAACTGTGTAAAATAAAAGAGCTAATGGAAGGAGAATATTTCACCCTCCTTGTCCAGGGTCGCCATCATTATAAACTAATCCAGGAACTCAATGAAACCTTAGAGTTAAAAGAGGCTCACAGTAAGAAAGAACCTGAAAGTACCTGCCCCCACAGCCAATTGAAGTCAAAGTCAGGAGATTCTATCCCCTGTCAGGGCAAAAGACTTCTGATGGAAAGGAAAATTAAGGGAAATGTTTAACATGTTGCTATTTTAGAGGCATTCTTTCTGCCTGGTTTCTAGGTCTCTGTACTTTGTGTTTTGAACTGCATTTCCTGATTGGTTAAAAACTTCCCTTTTGAATTCTAAATGTCTGGGCAGAGTTTTGAATGCTGAGAGACATGAATGCATTTCTTTTTATGTTCATCTGAAAGTCTATGGATTACCACATATACCATCTATGTGAGATTCCAGAATGTAATTGATTTCTAGTGATAAGTTGATAGGTTGCTTTATTTCTGTGTAATTTCATGTGGAATTATAAAGTCATAAGATTGGTAATTAATTGGTTTTTATTTCAAAGTCAGAACCTTGTATCATCTGTTTTGTAAGAGAAGTAGTTTCTTTTGTAATGTTTTAGAGTACTGTACTTTGAAAAATCGTATGCTTAACTTGTGAAATTGTTAACAGATTTATTTGGGGAAATGTTTTAATGCTAAAACCTAAAATTGTTAATTGGTACTGTATGTAGAATGGAGAAGACTGATAAAAATGTTATTCTGAACAGTCTTCCTGCACGTACGAGAATTGAAAAAGCAGAGGCATCACCACCAGCCCCTCCCTAAAGTCCTTCTCAGTCATTACCTGTGTTGTAAAACTGCCAAAGCCCCTAGGAACTATCTCTATTAGGCAAGGTCATTCCACAAGGGAAAGGAATGATAGTGAGTGGAATTCCTTACATTTGTGAGATCTGGTAAAATTTTATTGCTTATTGCAGCTCCATGAGACTAAAGATAAAAACTGACTCTAAGCTGTGATTAGTGAAACTTGTTGTTTAGGGTAAAAGGCATTTGGGACAATAACTTAAATTTTGTTTGGAGTTTGGATTTGGGTATAGTTGTCTGCATAAATCAGTAAATGCCACAAGCTACTCAGAGGGAATGTGAACTGGTGGAAGTCTACATTTGGTAAAATCCAAAGGGACAATCTCAGTGTCTGGGATGGGAGCTTTTCCAAGAATCTAAAACAGGCCTGCACAACAACTGCTACAGCTTTACCTTATTGCTCTGTGTTCTCATTGTGCTACTTTGACCCCACATTACTGTAGAAAAGAGCAAACAGGTTTCAGTGACCATAGTGCATGACCAAGTTAATGATTCTCATAAGAATAGAATATAGCCTGCATACCCAGCCAAAATGGGCTGGATGTTTTGAAAGGTCTTGTGTGGCAATTTCTGAAAGTGTAAAAAAAGTTTTTTTCAATTGAATTATTGCTAAATTAATGTAATGAGTTGTAAAACAGAACAGATTTTGCTGTTTCAATTTAATTTGCAGCTATTTCATGAACTAAGCAAAAGTTAGCATTTGTAGCTGAGTGTATAGGTAAAGGATTCATTTTCTGAAGTATCTCTCTTTCTCCCAAAGTGAATATAATCAGAGGATAGACAAGCTTTGTGAAACAAGAATGTATGCCTACTATTCAGTTGGGAGTTTCAAGCCAGGAACCTTCTTTGTTTAAGGCAATACAGTAAAAGAAAGTTAAATAATCTGAGTAATGGATTATACTAGCCCATGCTCACTCTACTTCTGGTCATTTTTCTCCTACTTTTTTTTTGGCTCTTGTTTGTCTAATCTCTCTGCCAGACTTGTATCTTCTAGGCTCAGTGCATTCCACTTGCAGATGCCAGCACAGGCTGATTACCATCCACTGTCCAAAGTCGCTACCCACCACCCCTTGGATCTGGCATCTGCCAATTTCCAGACATTGGCCACAGCCCCTACTCCTTGAATGATGGACTCCTGTGAGGCAGGGACACCTCTTCATCTTTTCTCAGTGTGAAGCAGCCTGGGACTGAGACCTTTATCCCTTGTCCCCAAATGATTTTGGGTCCCATCTGTTTAAGGAGGGAAATGATGAGGTGCTGGGGTGCCTTATGATGGGGTGCTGGGGTGCCTTTGGCAAAAGGCATGGGTTCCCATTTAATAAGAGCCCTCAGACCCAGGCCTGACTTTGAATTGTTAGTTCTTTGGAAAAAGCCAAAGTCTTGCCCAGAGCCCACATCATTTCCATACTCCCCCTAAGCCCCAACCAAGAGATGACCCCATTTCTCTGAACATCTCCAATGGCTTCCCTTGGGGCCTTGACCTAGCCTAGCCAGCCCCAGGGTGAGGAGGTGGAAGAAGAATCTGGCAACAGATGCTGCCCAGAGGCCCAGCCCTTTACTGGCTTTTTCACCTGCAGGCCTGATGGCTGTCTTTGGCATTATCACCAAGCTAGACCTGGGGAGTGTAGGCAAGGAGAACCATCCCAGGCCATTCAAGCGACCAGCTTTGTTTGTCCACTAGCAGCAAAACCTCCCTGTACCTCCAAAATCCAACCCAAAATCCAGTCCCATCCCCAACAGACAAATAGAGAGGTGACCCAAACTGGGTCAGGTTCTCAGGCATTGGGGTGCCTTTGTAACTTTGTTTGTAACATTGTTGTAACTTCAATCTGTAAAAATCTCCTTGTGTGCCTCTGCAATTGGCATTCCCCAACAAAAATAATACTGGGAGATATGCAGGCAGTTTGTGTCCTCTCCCCTTCCTATGATCTTGCTAAATTACCCTATGCTAACCTGTGTGCTGCTACCATCAAAATTGACAAGGACCAAGGGTCGTCTAACTGCATCCTCCAAGCTCCTGACAATGCCTGGAGGCATGCACCACTGGCCTTACCTCCTGCATTCCCATCCATGTCTTAGTGGACTCTAACTCCCCTAAAATGTGTATTTTGGTCCATGTTCTTCTCCAGGTTTTCTTTTATTCTGGGGAGGGGGGCCATGAGCATTTGGCTTGTGTACCTGAGTGAAGCCAGAGCCCATCTTTGTTCCCCTCCTGGGGATTAGGTATTGCTGGGTCCACTGCTGTAGGCATGGCAGCTCTGGTTAAAGCAAAGTCTTGGTATGCTGCCTTAAATGCCCAGGTAGATGAAGATATAAGAGAACTGGAAAAACACATTTCCTATCTGGAAAACTCCCTAGATTCTTTGGCTGAGGTTGTGCTACAGAACCAGTGGGGGTTAGACCTCCTCTTTCTTAAGCAAGGGGGTCTTTGCATGGCCCTTGGAGAGGCCTATTGTTTTTATGCCAACCATTCAGGGCTGATCAAAAACAGTAAAGAGAAGCTGCCTGGGAGTCAGGGACCAATTGGTTCAAATCACTATTTAATTGGTCACCCTGGTTGATTGCCCTCATAACATCATTAGCCAGCCCCACCCTCCTAGGCTGTGTGCAGAAGTGGGTCCAGTTTATCATACTCATGATTCTGTGTACGCACTAAGCACCCATAAGCGACCAGGAATCCATGATTTTATTCTTTCCAAAAAACAAAAGGGAGGAATGAAGTGGCCAGGAATTAGTTAAGTAAAAACTTCATGGATTTAAGATAGAAGTCAAGAAACTGGCCTAGAGTAATTTGTCATTATGCCCTGTGCCTCTCTCTGCTTACCCTACAACCCTCCCCCCTTGCCTATTCTTCATTCTTCTTCTTTCTGGGTCATCATGCCCTGCAAACATAACCTGTCTTGCTTCAGCAACTTACTTGTATCTCCAAATAATGAAACTTTACTTTATAAAGAGATTCTGCATCCCTGAGCTATCTGCTGATTCCTTCAGATTGGTCCAAGGACAGCTGCCAGCTGGCTAATAAAGGCTCCTAAAACTTTTTATTCAGACTCTGTGGTCACTCTGTTAAGACTTGTCATTTCTTTTATTGAATTACAAAAATAAAGAATATGATAAATTAAGAGAAAGAGTAAAAATTTTGTGAACTCATATAGAGTGAAATAAGCTGAATTAGGAGAACAATATGCCCAATGACCGTAATAATGTAAATAAAAGATCTCAGTTATGATTAACCGTACTGAACGATCTCAGTTGGTTAAAAAATGATGAATCACTTCTCCCTCCATAGATAAACCAATGTGTAAAGATTTGCACTGACTTTGCTACCTCCTTACTGAATGTGGAACAGGCACTTCATCTACTTTACTTCAGGTTATTTTTCTGGATAATGAGGGGGTTGGACTATATAGACTCTCCAATCTTGTTCCTCTCTAAGTCTATGAATGAGTTTCTCTGAGCCTTTGAATTTGGAATGAAATGGGATAAATGAATTGTGGATGGAATATCAAAAGGAAGTACCTGGGGGAAAGCCACTTCAAATGGAATTACATTTCAATATTAGAGTTATTTGTTGAACAGAGTATTTGGAAGAAGAACAGAGAGATATTATTTTTTGGGGAAGAATATTTTTGAACAAAAATTTCTTCAAAACTTATTTTAGTTTAATTTTGGGACATATCATCTAAAATATTGTTGAGGAAGGAATGATGGAGAGAGCCATGGGAGCATGGATGCTTAGAGGCTTTCCTCAAGTGACCAAAGAGTACAGCTGCTGATATCTATGTACCTTCTTATAGAAGGTGATGGATCAGGAGCTTCCCTGTACAATTACTGTATATAATCATTTCATTTTGGTTATTTTATCCTTCCATTGTATATTGACTTTGCTGGCTCATTCCTGATCCTTGAAGAAAGTTAGTGATGACATTTAAATGACTTATGCAACACAGAATATTAAAATGACCTCAAGGAGTTTAGATTTTTTTGTGGGAAAGAAATGACAAGATGGAAGACTACCCATCACTGCAATCACAATATTATATGTGGTGTTTCCAGAAAAGGTGGCTTCAAAGACTTCAGCTAACTTTTATTTGGTGATGACTTTTTGTGCAGGAGATTTTGCCAGCCTTCAAACTCAAGACAACCAAAATATAGGGATGGTAGTGATCTGGACATGAACAACACCTTCAGATAAGGGACTGAGTTGACATTTGAAAAGGGACATTGTTCTCTGAGGTCTTTATAAGAACAGTTTCCTTTGATCCATGCAGCACAGGTAACATTGACACCATGGCTGCGACCAAGTGACTCCTTCTCTTTTTCTCAGTGGTCCTGTTGGGCCTGAGCTCAGCTCAATTCACAGATGAGGGTAAATGGGGGAAACAAAGAATTTATGTTCATGTTACCAGGATATTGGTCATTCATCAGGGTATAATTCATGTGAGGTCCTTTGTTGTTAGCTTTCCTCAGCAATTTGGGTACTTTGGTCTTCTTAGAATTAGATAAATAGGAGGTGGGATTCTTATTTTCCATGTTCAGATGGCTCCTCAAATCTCTTTTCTTCCTTTGGTTTGCAGTCAAACTCAAACAATTCTTTAAACTCTATTCTTTTCCTCAGTCATATATGCTCTTCGCCTCACACACAGCATTCCTTCACCCTTACTTAAATGCTGCTCTTCCAAATGCAATATATTCAGTACTCATCTCTACCTCTTAGAATTCCTAGCTTCAGTGAAATTCTGTTTATGTCATCACCCATAGGAAATCTATTTGGATTTTCCGCCCTATGCCTTGTTTGCATGTTCCTGTCACCTAAATTTTTTTTTTTACCTATTTAGCATTTCATTTTCTATATGAATGTTTTTCACCCAAAATAAAATTTAAATTGCACAACATCAAGGACTCTTTTCTCTTTCTTTGCATACCCAGCAGCAAACAAAGTGACTGGCACATTGATAATAATTTAATAATTTCTTAATGAAATGAACTGAATTATTTGGCACAAAATATTGATAAAAGGAGTAAAAATTTATATTTCTAATTAAAGGTTTTCCTTCCTGGGACAAAAAATGTCATTACATTGGAAAACAGAAATGACTGAATTTTTCATTTTCCATTGAGATTTTGACACTCATGTAGACTTTTGACACTTATATAGAACTAGTTTCTCCCATATTAGAGCTGACCTTTTGTAATGGTAATGAAATGTGAAGATCCCTTTGTATTGCTAGGGAATTAATTGCAATTGCAAGTAAGATCCCTTAACTGCAGAAATTAAGCCTCTGTTAAAGAAACGGAAGGTATGAACCCTTGTTGCTGATGTAACAAGAAGGGGCTGAACAGGGTGGAACCATACTGTATGTAAGGAAAAACCCCAGCTGGGAAAATCAGAACTTCCTGTTAACTTGTGATGGCAGAGATTCTTCTGAGGGCCAGCTGGAGCTGTTGAGGCTGCTGAAGACTTCTGAGGGCTAGCCAGAACTGCCAGAGGAAGTATGTCTGTGGTGTTGGTACTTTGTCTGTTTGTGTTTTTGTTAAGGTTTGACTTCCCAGTAATAGAGACTGTGAAGGATTTAAGGGGTACTAGACACTGTGAGCTTCACTATGGAACAGGAACTGCACAGAGAGATAGACAAGGAGCTGGGAGCTGTCTGCTTTTGCACCCAGGTGACAGTTTGGTGAATCCAGGTAGGAGCTGGGACCATGTAAGGGGATACAGGGAAGCTGAAAGCCTGACCCAGTCAAGATGAAAAGACCTCTCCTTGGGTACTGCATAGTAATTAAATTGTGATTTACTTGTGACTGAGGGTTGGACAGCTTGTGTATTTCCCACTACCCCTTAAGAGTGTACTGAGTAGAGACTAATGACTGAACAATAACTGATGATTGAATAGTGACTGATAACTGAATAGTGACTGATTTGTAACTTAGTGTGCCCCATGGGTGGAGGACTTTGACCTTTTGTATTTTATGATTGAATGATTGCGTCATTAAGTGATCGATTGACTAAATGATTGTACTTTGTTCAAAACTATGTGACCACTGCAGTGAAAAATATGAAACTATGTGGCCATTTTAGTGATAAGTTGTTGAGTTGTGACATGATGAATGCTATATTTTTATTATCTGTGATAAGTTTTAACATTGAGAATGCTGTACCTTGATTTTCTGTGAATGTTTGCTCTGATTTGTTATTGAATAGACTGTTCACTATATTCTGTAATCAGTACCTTGAAAAGCTGTTCACAGTAGCATTCTTCTGGAAAGCTGCCCATGCTCAGTTTTACACCCTATAATCAGAAGTGATCATGTTAATAGGATACTGGTGTTGAGTCAGGGTATAAATCATGTGACATCTTTTCAAACAAGAAGTACTATTTTTTAAATTTAAAAGGGATATTTATAATCAGAATTCATCTAAATGTTTTCTTAGGAGCCTATATTTGGCACCTTGCTCAATAAAATTTGGGTGGTGGAATGAAATATTATTATTTTTTTTTATCAGAAGGGATGGCATTGAGAAAGACTAAAAAGACATGTAAATAAAGATTTGAGAAACCTAGAAACAAATGAAGTGAAAAAATAATACTACCATTATAATACTACCATTAAATACTTTCAAAATAGCAATACAATCCAAATTTAATATCTTGAGTTTCTCTGGGTACATGCCATTGTATTCCAAATTGTACTCAGGGCCCATGTGAGCTATTAGACTTTCATATTGAAGGATGGATCATTATGACTTTTGACCAATAACTAACTATAATTGAATAGACATTTTCAAAACACAAAATAATAACTTTCTAACCCCCAACTAAAAGTACAAATGTTGAGGTAAACCACAACATGAAGTTTTGCTGACATATTTAACAAAACAAAAACTCTCTTATCCTAAAATTTTATACTTAATTAAAAAAATATGTCTAAATATGTTCATATTTAGAAGGCAGTATACAAAGTTGTGGGTATGAACAGGAGGAGGGTGAACAGATTTCCTTTCTATATACACCAACATATAAGCATATACCAGAATAGTAGAACTGATGTTGTGATATGCCTACAATGCCAGACACAACAGACTTAAGTTACTCTCCCTTTTGAAGCTGTTTGATTAAGGTGATACATAAAGATAGCTTCAATATACAGCAAAATTAGACTGGCTGCAACAAGCCCTTACCCTTCAAAGTATAATTATGACTCATTAAGAATATTCATTCTCATACAAATCAAAACAAGGTTTTACATAACATAAATAAAAATAAATAATGAAGCTCACCTTTTTTTTTTTTTTGGAGGGGGGAAGGTAGGGCAATTGGGGTTGAGTGACTTGCCCAAGGTCACTCATGTTAAGTGTCTGAGGTCAGATTTGTACTCTGGTCCTCCTGACTCCACAGCTGGTGCTCTATTCACTGCACCACCTTGCCGCCCCTTTATTTACATGTCTTTTTAGTCTTTCTCATTTAAATTCTACCTTTGCTTGTTTGTAAATCAAAGGAATTGTACTCTTTGACACTGACAGTGTGATACTCTGGTCCTACCATAGTGACTTACCAACTCTAGTTATATATAGCTTGTGTTTGTCAGAGGCAGGATTTGAATCAAAGATTTCATGACTTTCTGTCTACCATTCCACACTGCTTCCAATGAGGGAAATAGTGGGAAGATATTTTATATGATAGATTTAGGCTTGGAAGGGACCTTAGAAGCCATCTTGTCCAACCTCTTCATTTTACAGACGAGGAAGCAGAGAAGTCCAGAGAGGTTACTTGGGTTGCCCATATTTATATAGGCTATTAAGTGTCAGAGGCAGGATTTGCACCCAGGGCTGCAGACTTCAAATCCAATATTTTTTCCATTATAATACATTAAATAGAAGGGCATTGCAAACATTTCATGGAGTGTAGAGTTCATGTTTTGGGTGGTCACTTGTGGTGAGACCAGATATATTCCTCCAAAACTTCTCCAGACCATAGAAAAGTTGAGGAGGACAGCACAGGCAGCTTCTCTGAAGTATTCTCAGATTTAGAGGTGAGAATTTGCTACATGTAAGAGATGTTTAATCAGAAGATATAACCATCCTTAATGACCTTTTCTATTTAAAATTTGTCTTAGCTAAAAAGAATTTTGGATATTTACTGGTTCTGAAATTATATTGTCAAATTTTATCAATCACTTATGTATATGGTTAATTTTTAGGTAAATAGGCTATAGTAATTATAGTTCTATAAATAAAAGAAAAAAAAACATTGGCACACATACATACACACATAAAATGTGGAAGTGTAACAATCTCTCAGCTAAATACAAATTCTTACATTGTTGTCCCAAGTACCTTCTAGAAATAATGCTTAGCTCTGACACAGAGAGAGAACATCAAATTTGCAGTAATTTCTTCTTAAAACACCACTGGCTATATATTGTATATATGTTATAGTTATAAAGAAAAGTAAGACAGACAATGAAAGATTGAAACATCTAGAAATTCTGAAATATTTTACTTCCACAAAAAACAATATATTCATAATCACATTATAATATGGCTATTATAACTCTAAACATGTATGCATGCATGTGTGTATGTATATATATACATATATGTATATATCACACATGTTCTGCCAAGCCAAACAGAAATGGTGAGTGCCATTTGAAGCATCATTTGCTACCCTCAAGAGGATGAAATACTTTGTTCTTCCACATTCTTCCAATGATAGGAAAATGTATTCATTGGCCAAATTTGGGTATGTTATAGTGAAAGATTTTTAAATTGTTGACATGTCTATTCTCAGCCTAATGGTATATTTATGCAGTAACTGAAAATATAAAAAAATTTAATAGCCTCATAAATAAAAGAGTAAACATAGTTTATCACTTTCCCAAGTTCAAAAAAATAGCTATTTGTTGTAGTAATAGCTGTTAATGATGACAGTAGTTGTTGGTTTTGAATAATCAATCAGCAAGCATTTATTCACTCTTTTGTACCCATACTATGCCTACTATGACTGCTTTCTAGTACATTGGTTGAAAATTCTAGTGTTGGCATAATTAAGTCAACTAATGTGAGTAGATATGATCTTTGTAATAATGTCATTCTACATTAGGACAGTTATGCCAGTTGACAACACAATATATATAATTCAGAGCGTTTCCATTTTAGAGAGGTAAAAGAAAAAAGAATCATGACTACTGGCATCACTAGTTTGACTGTTTACACTGGCTACATGTGAAAACGAAATAAAGATTTCCTCATGTCTGCTAAAAAAAAAAAAAAGAAGGGTTGGCATTGGCATTGTAAAGAGTTAGCCTAAGTGTGAAAACATCTCCATTTCATTAGTGCTGTACCTGTCTCAAATATAGCCATAATCAAGTTCAGTGGAGAATACATCTGAAAATCTTTTTTTCCCCAATGCAGCTCAATCTCCGCCTATTCAACAAGTTAGTGTCTGAGAGATTTTCTTGGAGTATTGGAGCAGTCCATAATTTACTTCTTTTTATGGCCAATATCTGTCAGAGGTAGAATTTGAACATAGGACATTTTGACTGTGAAATTGGGTTTTGATCTGCTGTGCCATTTTGCCTCTCAGTAAGATCACCATAACAATTTTCCACATGAAGAAAATCGAACTCAGAGAGCTTACATAACTTCCCACCTGACATAGCTGCCTAGATTCTGAAAGATATGACATGAACTCAAAACCCTTGGTTCTACATCTTGTGATCTAGGGAAAAACAACATAATGGGGTAAAAGAGAAATATTTACAATCAATGCCCTTGGATTAAAATTCTTCCTCTGTCAGTATGACCTTGGTTAATTCACCATGCCTGGTACATATTTAAGTGCTTAATAAACCTAGCTGACTTGGCAATCTTCCTTTAATACTTTCAGATTTCTCATAAGAAAATGGAAGATTTTCATTAGATGGATTTTAAGGTATTTTCCCACTGGAAAATTTCTGGTCTTAAACCTCATATGATAAAAACATATTCTGATAGATAAAATGCCTTTTTAGCATGAGGATATTGAGCTCTCTTGAAACCCTCACAAAGTGGAAAGGAGATTATTTCCTTCTCTTTGGAACTGTATGTGTAAGAACTAAGAAAACCTTATCTAGATTCAAAGTCTTATGAGTCCAGAGTGAGGAAAAACCAAACAAAACTTGTGGACTAATGTGAAAATGCAGAAAAGTTCATCACTCATTGCCATTTTGAATTTCTCCCCCACAAAACAAAATTCTAAGATCATTGATCTATCATTTCTTATAGCATAGTAGTATTTCATTATAATCATATACCACAACTTGTTCAGTCATTCCCCAATTCATGGGCATACCTGTACTTTCCAGTTATTTGCCAGCAGAAAGAGAGCTACAATCAACATTTTTTAGAACATATAGTTTCTGGGGGTGGTGCCAAGATGGCAGAGTAAAGGCAGGGACTCACCGGAGTCACCCCTTTAAAATACCCTTGCAAATAACTTTTTAAATGATGCTGCACACATTCTAGAGCAGCAGAACTCATAACAATATAGAATGAAACAAATTTCTAGCTCAACATAGCCTGGAAAGCCAACAATGAAGGTCTTTTGCATATTGAGAGAGAGTAGGGCATTCCAGAGCAGGCTAAGCCAGCACAGACTAGTCCCAAGGAAACTCAGAGCATGCCTCTGGGTGACTGAATCACTTGCAGAAGAGGAGGTTTCCAGACTTCTCAGCCCACAGATGTCAAAGAAAAATTGGGAGTTCAGCAGGAAAGGTCTATTGGACACGATTGAGAGTGGAGTGCAGTCCAGCTTTGGCTGAACTAGCACAGCCCTGGCCCCAGCAAACAAGAGCAGGCCACGGGAGTGACTGAATTAGGAGCACATAGATTTGCTTTCAGAGGTTTCAGGGCATGGATTGTAAGGGGCTCAAACAAAAGGTCAGAATGAGATTAATGGGGCCTCTTTGTTAGCACTATGCAGGACTCCATTGCTTTGCCCATGTTTGGATGTGGGTTTCAGTCCTAGGTGGCAGTCTCAGGGCAAAGAGGACAACTAGCATAGCAGAACTTGTGGAAAGATTGGAGAAGGGATCCTCTTCACAGTTCCAGGACAGAAAAGTGTGCTTGTGGTCACTCACAGACCATAGTACAGACCAGGAGAGGTGCAAACAATGCTCCTTAGATCATGTCAGTTTGGAAGAACTGAAAATTTACAGGGCCCTAGAAGTATCTCTGAAAACAGCTGCTCAAAATCCCTAAAACTAGGGACAGTTCATACTTCACTGTGGAAGCAAGGTCATACCTTAACACAGAGTTAAAATGTTAAGTAATGGGCTGGGAAAATGAACAATAAAAAACAAACTAACAAACACTGACTATAGAAACTTATTTTGGTGGCAAAGAAGATCAAAACATACTCTCAGAACAAGACAACAAAGTCAAGGTTCCTGCATCCAAAGCCTCCCAGAAAAACATGAAATGGTCTCGGGACATGGAAGAGCTCAAAAAGAATTTTAAAAATCAAGCAAGAGATGAAGAGGAAAAATTGGGAAGAGAATAGAGAATGATGCAAACATGTCAAAAGTTTGCTAAAGGGGGTGGGGAGCCAAGTTGGTGGAGTAGAAGCACCAACTTGGCCTGGGCTCCAGCTCCAAAATATTTCCAATACTTGTAAAAAAATGACTCTAAACAAATTTTAATGCTACAGAACCAACTAAGTGATGGAGAGAAACAAATCTCCAGCTGAAGACAGCTTGGCAGGCCAACAGGAAAGGTCTATCGTCGTTTGCTGGGAGCCAAGCACAGTCCTGCAGGAGCCATGTGGTTCCAGCCCCAGGTTCTCTCTGACCAGCAGTGGCCAGAGAAGACTTCAGGAGAGTGAATGACCAGCAGCTATGGCAGCTTCCAGATTTCTTAACCCATAAATGTCAAAGAGAAAGTAAAAGGTAAGTGTCAAACTGTGTTAGAACAAGGGTGGTTGGAGGAGAGGGGTCCAGGCCCTGCCCCCTGGACAAGAAGTGACAGAGGCATGGCAGCTGCTCCACATGTCTGCCTCAGGAGCTCCTGACCTTTAGATTGTAGAGGGACCAAGCAACCATTAGAGGGTAATCGCTCTTGCTTTGACCTGCTTGAATCTGGATCACTGTCTTGGCTGGTACTCCCAAGGTGTGTGACCAGTGAGCCAGAGATTGGGGAACAGGCTATAGAGACAGTTCTCTGCTAATAGCTCGGGCAGGTGGGAAAATGCCAACAATTTGGGAAAAAGTTCTCCATTCTGGAGACAGAGTTTTACCATGGCAAAGAACTCAAGGGTCAAGTAATTGGCTGGCAATATGAACAAGCACAGGATGCACAAATACAGCATAGAATCCTTTTCTGAGTACAGAAAGGATGAAGGCATGGAGTGAGAAGAAGACAGAAAAGTCAGAATTCCTGCATCAAAAGCCTCCAAATAAAATATGAACTGGTTATAGGCCATGGAGGAGCTCAAGAAAGATTTTGAAAATCAAGTAAGAGAAGTGGAGGAAAAATTGAGAAGAGAAATGAGAATGATGCAGGAAAATAATGAAAAGTGAGTCAACAGCCTGCTAAAGGGAGCCAAAAGTACACTGAAGAAAATAATACCTTTAAAAATAGACTAACTCAAATGGCAAAAGAGGCCCAAAAAGCCAAGGAGGAGAATGCCTTAAAAAGTCAAATTTGCCAAATGGAAAAAGAATTTCAAAGCTCACTGAGGAGAACAATTCCTTCAGAATTAGATTGGAGGAAGTAGAAGCTTATGACTTTATGAGAAATTAAGATACTATAAAACAGATCCAAACAAATGAAAAAATAGAAGGCAATGTGAAATATCTCATTGGAAAAACCACTGACCTGGAAAATACATCCAGGAGAGATAATGTAAAAATTATGGGACTACCCAAAAGCTATGATTAAAAAAAAACCTGGATACCATCTTTCAAGAAATTATCAAGCAAAATTTCCCTGAATTTCTAGAACCAGAGGGCAAAACAGAAATAGAAAGAATTCACTGATCACCTCTTGAAACTGATCCCCAAAAGAAAACTTCTAGGAATACTATAGCCAAATTCCAGAGTTCCCAGGTCAGGGAGAAAATACTACAAGCTTTCAGGAAGAAATAATTTGAGTATTGTGGAAACACATTCCAGATAACAAAAGACCTAGCAGCTTCTACATTAAGAGACTGAAAGGCCTGGAATATGATATTCTGGAGGTCAAAGGAGCTAGGACTAAAACCAAGAATCATTTACCCAGAAAAACTGAGTATAATGCTTCAGAGGAAAATATCATCATTCAAAGAAATACAGGATTTTCAAGCATTTTTGATGAAAAAACTTGAGCTGAACAGAAAATTTGACTTTCAAATACAAAAAGCAGGAGAATTTTGAGAAGGTAAACAGGAAAAAGAAATCATAAAGAATTTATTAAAGATGAACTACTTATATTCCTACATGGAAAAATGATAATTGTATTTCAAGACTTTTTTTTAGTATGAGAATAGTTGAAAAGAATACATATGCATATATGTATACATACATGTATACATACATACATATATATATGTAGAAGAGGGTGAAAAAAAGGCTTGGTAAAGACACACACACACACACACAAACACACACAAATACTGAAGATAATAACACCTTGTATTACAGACTAGGCCAAATGGCAAAAGAGGTCTAAAAAGCCAGTGAGAAGAAGAATGCCTTAAAAAAGAAAACTGGCCAAATGGAAAAGGAGATTGAAAAACTCAATGAAGAAAATTATTCCTTAAAAATTAGAACAGAGCTAATGAAAGCTAATGGCTTTATGAGAAATCAAGAAATCATAAAACAAAACCAAAAGAATGAAAAATACAAGACCTTGTGGAACATCTTACTGGAAAAACAAATGACTTGTACAATAGATGCAGGAGAGATTATTTTAAAATTGTGGGACTACCTTAAAGTTACAATAAAAAATATAGCCTAGACTTGATCTTACAAAAAATTATCAGTGAAAACAGTCCTGATATTCTAGAATCAGAGGGTAAAATAGAAACTGAAAGAATCCACCAGTCATATCCTTAACAAGATTGCAAAATGAAAACTGCCAGAAATATTATAGCCAAATTCCAAAATTTCCAGATCAAGGAGAAAATATTGTAAGCATCTAGAAAGAAACAATTCAAGCATTATGGAGCCACAATTAGGATAACAAAAGATGTAGCAGCTTCTCCATTAAAGGACATGGAATAAGATATTCTAGAGATCAAAGGAGTTAGGATCATAACCAAGGATCACATATGCAGCAAAATTGAATAAAATCATGAGAAGAAATGGACATTCAATGAGATAGAGGCATTTCAAATATTCTTGAGAGAAGACCAGAGTTAAATAGAAAATTTTATTTTCAGATAGAAGACTCAAGAGAAGCATCAAAAAGCTTAACAGGAAAGAGAAAGCATAAGGGACTTAAGTTAAATTGCTTATATTTCTACAGGGAAAGATGCTACTACTTACAAGAACATTCTCATTATTAGGGCAGTTAGAAGGAGTATATATAGAAAGAGGGCACAGGTGTGATTTGAATATGAAGGTGTTATGGGAATCTGAAGATCTTCCCTGCCCCTAGGCCCTTTGATAGGCTTAAGTGGCTCTGAGAGCCTTCCATGATTTGAAAATACACTTTGCCCCTCATAGGCTGAATATGGTCACATGGAGGCTGTGGTGGGAGGCTTGTTTTTCAGGAATGCCCATGCCTTCTTACTTTGTGATTGGGCAGTGGGTCAAGAGGGTTGTGACATTCTCTGATCCAGGAGAAGGCTATATATACCCTGATGTGAGGTTTTGCTTTGGGGCTCACTTTGGAAAGAGTTGTGTGATTTGGCCATTTGAGACTCTGGGAAGTCGTTGAGCCCCTGGCTTTGAAAAATCCAGATGTTGGTGCTTCCCTCTCTGGTAACTAACTAGGTCTGGATGTAATGGTCAGATGGTTGGAAGCCTGTCTGCTGTTCTGTTTCTTTCTCTGAAGTTCAGGGTGCTGACTTTTTCTACTGAACTAGGTAAATGATAAACGTTTGATTGATTAAAGTAAGACTGTTAACCCATTTTGAGTTGCTTTCCTTTAGAAAAGCAGATCTAAGGACCTGTGCTAGCAGCCATCCTGGGTATGCTAGGGTGCATGCTGATACAGAAGGTATGATATAAAAATAAAATTAAGGGGTGAGTGAGCAATGTACTGGTAGAAAGGAGAAGGGAGAAGTACAATGAAGAAACTTATCTTACATAAAAGAGACAACAAAAAGTATTTGCAGCGGAGGGAAAGAGGGGAAGTGATGGAGAATGAGTATACCTTATTCTCATCAGAATTGTCTCAAAGAGGAGATAACATATACATTCAATTGGTTATAGAAATCTGTCTTACCTTGTAGGAAATTAGAGGGAAACAAGATAAGAGAAGATGGCTGGTGACAGAAGGGAAGACAGATTGGGGGAGAGGGTAGTAAAAAGCAAAACACTATTGAGGAGGGATGAGGTGAAAGGAGAGAGGGAAGGGAATCAATGGATGGGGGGAAAAGGATGAAATGGAATAGCCTTTAACAACATTACTATTATGGAAATATTTTGTGTGACTATACATGTATAACATAATGAATCACTTGTCTTCTCAATGAGGGGGTGGAGAAGAAGGAAGGGAGAGAATTTCAAAGTCAAAATATTGAAAATGAATTTTAAAATTGTTTTTACATGTAACTGAGAAAAATAAAATACAAAATTAGAGAAAAGAAATTTTTGCACTAATAAGCCAAAGTAAGCAAGATTAGAAGGGAAGCAAAAACCTGGGGGAAAAAATTTACAGCCAGTGTCTTTCATAAAGGCCTCGTTTTCAAAATATATAGAGGACTGAATCAAATTTATAAGAATACAAGTCTTTCCCCAATCAACAAATGATCAAAGGATATGGACAAGTAGTTTTCAGATGAAGAAATTAAAACTCTCTATAGTCATAAGAAAAAAATGCTCTAAAACACTATTGATTTGAGAAAAGTATATTAAAAACAGCTTTGAGGTACCACATCACACTTATCAGATTGGCTAACATTACAAAACAGGATAATGATAAGGGTTGGAGAATTTGTGGAAAAATTGGAATACTAATGCATTTGTTGGTAGAATTGTTAACTAATTCAACCATTATGGAGAATGATTTTGAAGTATGCCCACAGGGCTGCAAAACTTATGTCCTTTCACCAAGAAATGCCAGGTCTAGATCTGTATCCCAAAGAAATAATTAACAATGGAAAACAGACTCAGATGAACAAAAATATTTATAGTAGCTCTTTTTGTGGTGGCAAAGAATTGGAAATTGAGGTGATGCCCTTCAATTGGGTCAAATTATGGTGTATGCATGTAATTGAATACTATTTTTCCATAAGAAATGATGAGCAGGCCTATTGTGATCAGCACAATTGCATGGCCTAGCAACCAGCTGATTAAAGAGAAAGAGAGAGATGGGAATGTATGTCTGTTTATTATAGAACCATTTCATACAGAGCTGAAGATAACAAAGAACTTACAAGGTTTATATTTCTATAGCAGAAATTCTTACATAATCAGAATGCAAGGACCCTCCTTTGGTCTCGACCACTCCCTACCCCAGCCTAAGGCTAGTTGTTCATTAAGACTTCATCCTAGGACCATGTCCAGAGGCATAAACAAACAGGGGTCACAAACAAGCCTTACTAATTAACTATCCTGAATTTTCCTTAGGACCAATGGAGGCATCAACAAACAAGATTATACTCCTCCTGCATATCTGCCTAGTGACTCATAGAAGAGGGGAGCATTTCCTTAATGGGGCTGGGGGACCCCTGAAAGTCTAGTCTAATACATCTTCCCCATTTTATTTATTTATAGGAGAGGAGAACATTCCATTAGTGAAGCCTGGGAGACTTCTGGAAGTTCTTTGCTTCTCCCCCATATTATTTACATATAGGAGAGGGGAACAGCCCATTAGAGAAGCCTGGCAGACTTCTGGAAGTTTTCTACTTCTCCCCCATATTATTTATTTATAAGGCTATGGGCAGAATCATGCAGTTGGACATTATATACAACTTGTTGAATGATGCAAGAAAAACAGGAAATAAGGATGGGTAAACAGGTACATAAAACCAGTAGTACCACCCCTATTCCTAGGAAGGTTATAATTTGCTGTATTTGCCCAGGTGATATTCCCTGAGCTCTCTTTATCCAATCTACAACGTTTTGTGCCTCTGGATTTGGTAGTAGTGACTGCTGTCTTTCCTGATCCATAAGATGTGCTAAATTCTCTAAATCAGTTGTTCTCAACCTGTGGGTTGCGACCCCTTTGTGGGTTGAACAGGGTCGCCTACGACCATCAGAAAACACATATTTCTGATGGTCTTAGGAACCAAGACATTGCTCTATCCGTCTCTAGGTGGGTCCTCTCACATGCAGATATGCCCGCATACGAGTATTAAAGGGTAGCGGCATTAGGAAGGTTGCGAACCACTGCTCTAAATAATTTATGTCCAGAGGTGTGCTACGGTCACCCCATAGCCCATTAAGATGGTTTCTAATTTGGGCTATGTCATATTCTGACTCATTATATTGTTTGTTTACCATACAGAAATACATATATCTATAAGCACATATTAACTTTTGTTTGAATTGACAATTCAATCTCATCAACTAAAGCAATTACATCAACTCTGAGCTGTGTTATTGCTTTATAAAAACTCTTATTGATTTCTGATTGTAACAAAAATCCTCGTGAAACATTGGCAGACAATTCATGCAAAAATTGAGCTTCCACTATCTGATTTTGTACAGTGCTAACAGACATAGACACAGCAACACTGCTCACTATAGTAGTAATTAAAGCAATTATCCCAAAAACAATACAGGAAATACACCTCTTTTTTCAATTAAAACTCAATTGCTGATTAAGTTGAGCAATAGAATGATCAGCACGAGAATAAAACCAATGCTCACTCTCCACAGGAATCATAATCATACTAGATCTTCTTATAACAAATAGCAATTGTTCCAAAGAAGCATTATCATGACATTCAGAAGCCTTACAATTAACACATGTGACATAATGCTTATCAACTTTAGTGATATTTACATTGCTAAGATTTCCCCACATGAATGCATACCTCCCTCCTAAACAAGCATGTACAACGCTGTGGTCAGTCTTGTTGAAGTATGTCCCATGAGGAGAAAAATAGCAAAAACTGTTGTTACTGGGGCCCATGGCAAAGGGATTTTCCATATTTCCGGGTTTCCTCTCTGTAAGTGTCCAAACTAATTTTGTTTAGGATACCCTCCATGTCTATGTTTAATGGTCTTGTCATTGTGCCAGGAAATGTAGGTTTGCTGATCCACCTGATGGCAAGCAGGTACATCAGTCCTAAAGTTCAAAAATGGAAGATCCGCTTGCCCTCATTTTGGCTCTGGTTCCTTCTCAGCTGTTGACTTCATCTGGTTCCGGTCTAGAGGGAGCCGAGTGTGTGGTTTCTGCATTTGTTGATACAGTCCTTGTTCTCCTTTCTGGTATCCGGACTTCTTTCTTATCATCTGTGGAAACACACAAAAAGCCTCGGCCACGCACAGAGTTCAGACCTCGGTCCCTTATCATTTTTCCACATCACCCATTCAGAAACTGCAGTTGCTTAGGGCTGTAACCTTTCAGAATTGCCAATTGTATGGTCAGTAATGCCCCAAAATTTTTCAGCTGGTGTTTTATTTTCATGATCTAATGTTAAATCATTTGTTACATATAGTGACAACCTCAAAATTCGTCTCAGGGCACCCATGCACCTGGTCTGTCCTTTTTGTTTTTGAAGAACAGTTTTAAGTGTGCAGTTTTTTCTTTCAATGATAGCTTGACCCATAGGGTTATAAGGAAGCCCTGTAACATGGTGAATACCCCATTGAAGACAGAATTCAGCAAAGTTTTTTGAAGTGTAAACAGGGCCATTGTCAGTCTTTAATTGTTTTGGCACACCTGCAACAGTGAAGCATGTAATAAGATGTTTTTGAATATGAGAGATTTTTTCTCAAGACATAGCAGTTGCCCACGTAAACCCTGAATATGTGTCCATGATTACATGTATATATTTCAGCCTCCCCAAAACAGAATAATAAGTAACATCAGATTGCCAAATTTCATTGGGTAACAGTCCACAGGGATTTACACCCTTTGGTATAGAGGGACTGCAAATAACACATGATGGATAACTTTTAACTATTTGTCTAGCCTGTTCTCTAGTGATATCAAAAGTCCTAGCAAGCATTCTAGAAGATTGGTGAAATTTATGATGGGATTCCCTTGCTAATTCTAACGATCTCACAAGGATTTGATCAGCTATATGATTACCTTTAAAAAGTGGTCCAGGAAGACCATTATGAGGCAGGATATGTGTAATGTAAAAAGGATGTGATCTATGTTGTACAATATCTTGTAAATCACAGAACAATGTGTACAACTGAGTTTTACTTCTACGTATGTTGGCTGTTTCTATCTTTTGAGTTACTTGGGCTGCATATCGAGAATCTGTAATAATGTTAATAGGCTGAGGAAATAAAGTGCCTATTACTCTGGGCATCTGTTATAACAGGATATGCTAACAAATTGCAGCCTTTAAATCCCATTTCTCATAATGTCTGTCCTTCCTCTTTCATAAGTTTTTGAAAAGGTGTATATAATTCAGAAACCGTGGTGGGACTGCTATTAGACTTCCCAGGTTTTTCAGGTCCATGTGTAGAATTATAAGATGGACACTGAGTGAGGTTAAGGGGTTTGGTATTTTTTAGGGATTTTTCTCCTTTCTGGGGTCCTTCTCCCACAAATTCAGGAGGTGTGGTCTCTTTCTGATCACTGCCTTCGCACTCACCCATGACACTCAATATTTCTTTAAGATCTTTTTTGTCTCCTAAGCATACTTTGATAACATTATTAATTGCAAATATGGAACCAGAATCACTCTCCTGCCCATTCTCCATAAAATAATTAGCTAAAGCCTCTCCCATTACTTCCCAATCAGGTCCTCTGATCTGAGAGCCTCTTGGGAAAAATGGAAGCTGCTTGATAGACTATTTTTAGAAAGTTTTTTGGAATCTGTTTCTTAACTGAAATCCCTTTCTTACATGCTGTAAGTTGTAATATTCTCAGATCTTTTCCTTCATCTTTTAAACCCTTCACTAAGTTTCCTCCCATATTAACATCTCTGTGAGCTCTGAATTATGAAAACTGAAAACTCAGTGTGCCGGCGATTGCTCTTCTTAGAGCCTTTCCCTTACCTTGAATGAAATCCATTGTCCCTCAGATCTTCTGTGGGCCCGCCACCTGCCGGCAACTCCAGGGGGACCGGTTGCTAGAGACTTGACTGCCATTCTGATGCCCCACATCATGAACTCCACTTACTGTGACCAGCACAGTTGCATGGCCTAGCAACCAGTTGATGAGAGATGCAGATGTATTCAATAGTCTGTTTATTACAGAACCATTTCATAGAGAGCCAAAGATACAAGGAACTTACAAGGCTTATATTCCTATAACAGAAATTCTTATATAACCAGAATGCAAGGACCCTCCTTTGGTCTTAACCACTCCCTATTCCAGCCTAAGGCTAGTTGTTCATTAAGACTTCATCCTAGGACCATGTCCAGAGGCACAAACAAACAGGGAGTCACAAACAAGAGTTGCTAATTAACCACCCTGAATTTTCCTTAGTTATTCATAGGACCAATGGAGGCATCAACAAACAAGATTATACTCCTCCTGCTTATGTGCCTAGTGACACATAGAAAAGGGGAGCATTTCCTTAATCGGGCTGGGGGACCCCTGAAAGTCTAGTCTACTACACAGTAAAACTTCAGAAAAATCTAGAAAGACTTACATAAACAGATGCTGAGTAAAGTGAGTAGAACCAGGAAAATATTGTCTATAGTAACAGCAACACTGTGCAATGACCAACTTTGATACACTTAGTTCTTCTCCATAATGCAGTGATCTAAGACAATTCCAAAACACTCATTATGAAAAAGTGCTATCTAAATCCAGAGAAATAACTCTGGAGTCTTAATGAAGATGAAAGAAATAGGAAACTTTCATATTATCCTTATGAAAAGACTAGAACTGAACTGAAAATTCAATCTCCAAATATAAAGCTGAGGTAAAGCATAAAAAGATCAATGAGAAAGAAAAAAAAATAACATGTTATTCAAAAAGGTTAAACTGCATATACCTACATGGGAAGACAAGACTTGTAACTCTTAAGAATTGTGCCTCTGTTAGGGTTATTTGAGGGAGTATAAATAGAAAGAGGGTGTGGGTATAAGTTGACTTTGATGTGAGGATATTAAAAAAAATTAGATGGAGAAAAAAGAGTGGTACTGGGTGAAGAGGAAAGAGAGAGTCAGAATAGGGTAAATTATATCACATGAAGAGGCATGAAAGACCAATTATAATAGAGGGAAAGAAGGTAAGAGGTGAGAATACTTATTCTCATAAGATTTTGCTCAACAAGGAAATAAGATATACCCTCAGTTGAGTATAGAAAATAAGTTAAATTTAAAATTGGGGCAGCTAGGTAGTGCACCAACCCCGGAGTCAGAAGGACCTAAGTTTAAATTGGACCTGAGACACTAGATATTTAACAGCTGTGGGACCTTGGGCACAATCCCCTAGTCTAGCAGTTCTCAACCTGTGGGTCGTGACCCCTTTGGGGGTTGAATCGGGTCACCTAAGACCATTGGAAAACACATTTCCAATGGTCTTAGGAACCAAGGTGCTGCTCCTATATCCATCTTCAGGAGAGTCTCCCCACATGTAGATATGCCCACATACGAGTATTAAAGGATCACGGCATTAGGAAGGTTGAGAACCACTGCCCTAGTCTTACCCCTTTCAAAAAAAAAAATCCTACATTGAGCACCAAATTAGAAACCAGAAGGTCAAAGGAGAGATGAATAAAATTGGAAGTAAGAAATCTACTGAAATAAAAAATAAAATGAACATCTAGTTGTGTGGGAAAAAATAAAATAGATAATTATTTGGTCATTTAAATTAAAAAAGAAGAAAACCAAATTATCAGTATGAAATAAAGGGTAACTTCACATCTAATGATGAAGACATTAAGAGAATTTAGAAGCTATTTTTCCTAACTATATGCCAATAAATTAGACAATCTAAGTGAAATGAGTATGTATTTACAAAATTATAAATTGCCCAGATAAGTTGAAAGAAAATAAACTATTTAAATAATCCCATTTTAGAAACAAATGAACAAGCCATCAATGAACTTCATATAAAAATATCTTCAGGGATAGAAGGATTTTAAAGTGAATTTTACCAAATATTTAATGTGCAATTAATTCCAATGCTATATAAACCAAGCAGAGCCAAATCAGAGAAATTATAGACAAATCTCTTTAATGACTATTAATGCAAACATTTTTTAACAAAAAATTAGCAAAGAAATTACAACAATTTTTTGCCAGGATAAAGCAGTATGACCAGATGGGATTTATAACAGGAATTCAAGCTGGTTTAATACTAGGAAGCTGTCAACATAATTGACCATATCAAAGACAAAACTAATAGAAATCATATGATTTTCTCAAGAGATCCAGAAAAAGCTTTTGAGAAAATACAACACCCATTCCTATTAAAAAAAAAAAATAGAGAGCATAGGAATAAGTGGAGCTTTCCTTAAAATAATGTGTAATATCCACCTTAAGTAATCAAAAAGCATTTTTTGTAATGGGAATAAGCTAGAAGTCTTTCGATAAAATAAGGGGTGAAAAAAGATGTTTATTATTGCCACTATTCCTCAATATTATACTAGAAATGGTGGCTTTAGCAATAAGAATAGAAAAAAGAAATTAAAGGCATTAGAATAAGCAATGAGGAAACAAAACTCTTTGCAGATGATATGATGATATATTTAGAGAATCCTAGAGATTCTGGGACAAAGCTACTTGAAATAATTAACTTTAGCAAAACTCCAGGATATAAAGTAAACCTACATAACTCACTAGCATTGCTATATATTACCAAAAAAGGCACAGCAACAAGAGATAAAATAAGAGAAATGCCATTTAAATTATTTGTGGTCAATATAAAGTATTTAGGAGTCTACCTACCAAGACAAAACCAGGAACCATATGAACAGAATTACAAAAAACGTTTTTCTCGCAAATAAAATCAGATCAAACCACCAGGAAAAATATCAATTGCTCAAGGGTAAGTCAAGGTAACAATAAGAATGACAATTCTGCCTAACTTAATTTATCAATCAAGTGCCGTACCAATGAAATTACCAAACATTATTTGATTGAGCTACAAAAGATAATAAAAATATTTATCTGGAAGAAAAAAATGAAAATAATGCTAAGGGAAATAATGGAAAAAAAATAGAAAGGAAGGTGGTCTAGCCATAACAGTTCTAAAACTCTATTATAAAATGACAATCTTCAAAGCTGCTTGGTACTGACTAAGAAATGGAATGGGAAATCAATGGAATAGTTTAGACACACATGACAGAAATAAATGACCAGTACTCCTCGAAACAAGCTACTTATTGATAAGTCCAAAGACTCCAGTCTCTGTGATAAGAACTCACTATTTGACAAAAATGACTGGAAAAACTGGCAAATATTATGGCAGAAACTGGACATAGATCAACAAATGACATTTTATACAAAAATAAGGTCAAACTGGGCAAATGAAGAGTGATAATACAAGCAAATTAGCAGAGCAAGAAATAAGTTACCTGTCAGATCTATGGGAAATGGTAAAATTTATGACAAGACAAAAGATAGAGAACATTATAACATGCAAAGTGGATAATTTTGATTACATTAATTTAAAAAGCTTTGGGGCAATCAAAATCCATGCAACAAAGATGAGAAGGAAAACAACAAGATGGGAAACAAGGTTTACAGTCAATATTTCTGACAAAGACCTCATTTCTCAAAGATGTGGTGAACTTAGTCAAATTGCTAAGAATAAAAGTCATTCCCAAATGTATAAATGATTAAAGGATATGAACAGGCAATTTTCAGATGAAGAAATTAAAACTATTCATGGTAATATAAAAAATTACTCTAAAAAACTATCAGAGATATACATGTCTCTAATGAGGCATGTGAGGTACCACCTCATACCTATCAGATTGGCTAATATGACATAAAAGGAAAATGAAAAATGTTGGAGAAGATGTGACTACATTGGAACACTAAGGCAATTTTAGTGAAATTTTGAACTGTTCCAACCATTCTGCAGAATTATTTGGAACTATACCTAAATGACAATTAGACTGTGCATACCCTTTGATCCAGTGACACCACTGCTAGGTCTGTATCTCCAAGATGTCATAGGGGAAAGGACGTACATATACAGAAATATCAATACCTGCCCCTTCAACGGTGGTAAAATATTAGAAATTGAGGGGATGCCCATCAATTGCTCAAATGACTGAACAAGTTTTGATATGCGAATGTCATAGAATACTATTGTCCTAGAAGAAATGATGAGCAGGCAGATTTCAGAAAAAACTGGACAGAAATACCTGAATAATGGGAGCCACTGGGTGTCAGCCCCAAGTGTGAGCAAAGACTCCATAAAGAATTAACCAGGTGGGTAGTTTTTGGGAACAAACTTCATTTATCGATTCTTAGGACAAGGTTTTTATAGAGCAAATGAGACAAAGAAATAGGACTCAAGTTTTCTTATCATTATCTTAGTCTGTCACATCCTGGAAGTAGCACAGAATGGATGATTTAATAAGAATTTGACATCTAGGTGACTAAAATCTTGGGGTAGAACCTTTGATCTCAAAACTCAAAACAACATCCTTTTAAATGTAGCCCATTTCAAAGGCTCCAGGAGCAAGCTTAACAAAAAGCCACATCTCAAAGGACTTCCTTTAGAGCACTTTGTGAAGATTTTTTGAAATGGAGTGGGATGTGTGAGTCCTGGATCAGGCCTCCTTGGCTCCCAAAGCTGATGCTGAGTCAAGTGAGCATAACCAAGAGAACATTGTACAGCTAATGGCAACCTTTTTTCAATGATGGATGATGATTGACTTAGCTCTTCTCAGCAATATGATAATTCATGACAATTTCAAAAGATCCGTGATGGAAAATGCTAATCACATCCAGAGAAATAGCTATGGAATCTGTGCATATAAAAGCACACTCTTTTTTTTTTTTTTTTGCATATGTGGCTTTTTCCTGTTGTACTGTTTCCTCTTTCACATTACTAATGTGGAAATATCTTTGCATGATTACTCACATCAAACCTGTATCAGTTTGCTTGTTCTCTGGAGGAAAGTCAAAGGGAAGAAGACAGAGAGAAAAAGTTTGGAACTCAAAATTTTCCAAGAAAAAGTGAGTGTTGAAAACTATCTTTACATGTAATTGTAAAAAATAAATGCTATTTCCAATAAAACAAACTGAAAGCATATGCAGAATATCGAATCTAGAACTGGTTCCCCTACATTTGCCAATGCCACCCCTTTCTGTTTGTGATTCATGTTTATGTAACTCACATGCTTCCTTATCTTCAAGGTTTACATAGGGCTTTCCCCACAACAATCCCAGCAAATAATGGATAGCACCTGAAGGTGTGCCAAGTGCTTTGCGTGTATTATCTCTTTAGATCTCCACAAAAACCCTGTGAACTAAGTACTTTCATTGCTACTCCATTTCATAAGCAAGGAAACTGAGGCTTAGAGAGTGACTGTCCCAGGGTCACGTTACCAATCAATAAACATTTATTCAGTCCCTACTATAGGACAGGTGCTATATTAAATGCTGGGAAAACAAAAAAGAATTAAAAGACAGTTCTGTCCCTCAAGCAGCTCACAACTCAAAGGCAGCGACAACATTCAATAAAATATGTACAGAGAAGGTTTATTTTGGTAATAGGAAGAGATTAAAATTGGCAAGGGTTGGGTAATTAGCAGTAAGAAGTTTTGGGAAAACTAGAATTAAGAAGGATTGGGAAGACGCTTAAGAAGATGGGATTTTAGTTGTGACTTGGAAGAAGACAGGGAAGCCAGTAGGGAAGAGGAGGAAGAACATTCTCGACATAGGGGACAGGCAGAAAAAATGTCCAGTGGTTAAAGAGCAGGTGTCATGAATGAGAAACAGCCAGGAGGTCTATCTTTCTGGATTACTGAAGACCTGAGGAAGAATAAGATATACGGATACTGGAAAATTTAAGTTAGGGAGAAAAGTTGGGAAGGGTTTGGAATGCCTTGAAGATGATTTCATTTTTGACCCTGGATTAGAGAGTGAGCCACCGCAGTTTAGTGAGTAGAGAGGTACCATGGTTGAACCTACACTTTAGGAAAATCACTTCATCTGAAAAATGGAGGAGACTGAGGAGAGATCTGAGCTAGGCAGACCCACCCACTGGCGATTTTAATAGTCCAGGTACAAGGTGATGAAGGCCTGAATCATAGTAGTGGCAGCATCCAAAGACAGAAGATCCTGCAAAGGTGAAATCAACAGACCTTTGCAACACATTGGATATGGGGTATCAGAGATAGGGAGAAACTGATGATGATACCCAGGTTGCCAAACTAGGGGACCCCAAGGATGGGGTTGGCATCTTCTATGACAGTTAAGCTCCTTTTTGAGTTTTTCCATGAGATTTTCTTGACCCTTTGCATTTTGCTTTGGGGTTTTGCCCATAGGTATTGGGATATTGGTTCCCCCTTCTGAATTTCTGTCTCGGTCTGCCCTGTCACCATAATAACTTTTGACAGTCAGATTTTTTGTTGTTTTCTGCTCATCTCCTCCTCCTTTTCATGGCCTTTTTCCTTTCTTTTAAATTTGAGCTTCACTTCCAATGTGGAAGATGCACTATCTCCAGCTTCTTGTGCTAGTTGGCTGCAGGTCCTAACTGTTTATTGGAATTGTACAGGTATTGCCCTGAGGGCAAAGGGAGATCATCCTGTCTGGTGTCCCTTTGCAAGGGTGGAGTAGGGTCGAATGGAGTATGTTGAATCCTCTGGCTATCTAAGGCATGCAGGGACCTGGTGTTGGCTTTTGTCTGCCCCACCACACTGGCACTCTTGGTCTCCCACTGGTTTTCAGTGGGGTAGGGGGAGGAGGGCATCTCACTGGTAGTTTGCAGGGATGCTTCCTGTCCTTGCATGCAATTCACTCTACCTGAGTGAGAAGGACCTTTCTTGCCTATTCTCCAAGTCTCCCAGGCTAAAAGACCAATCCACCCCATCTTTCTATTGGCTCAGCTGTACAAGAATTGTTTCAGGATGCTAGTTCATGGTTGCTTAATTGTGTGGAGATGAATATGGAAGAGCTACGGTGATTTACTTTATTCAAATACCAGAAAACAGTCCCAGAACGAGAAAGTCAAAGTCATTACAGCAACCACGAAGTTGATACACATGATTAATACAGTGAATACCCATATTCCCAAGCCCTAAAGCAGAGTTTCTCCTCTCTCGCTCCTGGTAGCTGCTCAGCCTGTTTCTTGGAAGCTCTCAGTAGTAGTTCCCAGAAGAAAAGTCTCAGCAAAAGCTCCATTCTCAAAATCAAAATCACTTTCTCCAGCCTTGGCCTCTCTTCCTTACCCTCCACTGGGCTTGCTCCAAGAAGTTCTGCCACCAGAAGTTCTGTTCTCAAAATCTCTTCCTCTCTAGGCTTGGCCTCTCCTTATGTATGGTATTAGCTCCTCCCTGTTATACCCCTTCCTGTTATGTCAGCAACAAGGTTCATACCTTGTGTTTCTTAACAGAGGCTTGATATAATTAACTCAAAATTAAGAGCTAAGTACCTGTTTACCTGCCTATACAAGGGCATGGAAAATCTTCAAAACCCATTAACATTACACCTCTGTTCTGCCTTCTTGATACCAGTTGCCCCTGACAATCAATTCATTTTTCCTCATACCTGGGAGGTTTATCAATATACATGAACTATCCTTCCTTCCAGGACCCATGGAATTCTCACTCTGTCCCAAAGGCATACCCTTAGCAGCATTTTCATCTCCACTTGAACAACCAAGAAAAAAAGAAATTGCTACATCCCAGAAAAGGATGCTCATTATGAGGCAGGAGAAACTTCCATAGGAGGCATTTACACTTGATAAGTCTACAGGACTATGAGTCTTATAACTCCCTATGATGAAACCCCTTCATTCATTCAGCCACAGGGGACCTGGCAAGCTAGTAGAACTTGCCCAAAATATTTAAGGGGGAATTTCACCTGGCTACCACCACCACCTAAAATATGTGTTACACACGCCCCAAATACAAGGCAGCCAAGCCTCTGAAACCAGCTAGTGGGTAATTTCCTTTTCCAGATGCACCCTTTAATATCTGTCAGGTCAGCTTTATTCAATTTCTACTCGCCCATGATTGCAAAGATGCTTTGCCTATGAGCTGCATGATTTCATGTCAGGTGAAAGTATTTCCTTGTTGTACTGTCATAACCTCTGGGGGACAGACAATCCTCTTAGAAAAAAAATAATTCCACCATAGGGAGATCCTGAAGAAATAGGTCGTGATAGAGGTACCCATTTTACAGGAGTTTCATTACCTAATCTGCTTTAATCCTGGACAATCCCTCAGCATCTCCATTGTGCCTACCACCACCACCACCAATACCACTCCTGTCTTCAGGAATGGGATAGTTAAAACCTCTTGTGCTAAAGTCTCTGAAGAGCTAGGTATCCCCGGGTACAAAGCCCTTCCTTTAGTCTTGTTGAGCCTTTGATCTAAATCATAGGGTTGCAACTAGCTTAGTCCCTTTGAGATAGTAACAAGATAACTTATGCCACTATGCCCATGGGTGGGAAGCATAGGAACCAAAGGTCTCCTCATATGCTACTGTAGTGGGTTGATGCAGAAAATGTCAGAAACTCACCAAATTGTCTCACAGTCACATTCTTTGAGAATCCCAACCAATACTTGGCTCCTGATCTAACCCAGTGATTGGGTTTATTGGAAACACCACCAACCAAAAATCTCCTTGGGGGCATGGTGGAAAGGGCCTTTTGAAGTCCTGTTCACCACCAAACTGCTGCTAAACTCAGATAAGTAGAGTTGGGGACCCACCTGTCATATCTCAAAAGGGCAACACTGCCCAGTTTGATTGTAGAATCTACCAGTGTCTTAAACTTGAAAATAAAATAGGGTCCAAAGCAGTTGATATCTGAGGCAGCTGTTCCCAAGACCCCCAGGCTGAGTAGCAAATGACAATAGATACAGGCCACTAACCCAAGAGATAAGAAATGGGCTGACAAGGTTTGTAGTTACTCCTCTTTGAACTAACCCTTTTCTTTCTTACTACTGTCCTCTTAGTTCCAGTCTTGATGTTTGTGGAAGTAGTAGTGTCTGGCTTCTCTTTTGGTGGGTTTCTTCCTTTTATTTTTATGCTGTTCTTATCTCAAATTAGTATGACTTGTGGTATTTATTCTAGTAGTAATCCACTGACTGATCAGCTTAAATGCCTTGCCCCACCCCCACCCCACAATCGCCCAATCAGAAGCCCAATGCAAAGCTTCTCTAAAACACTGGATTTAATACACTTTTGGGCAAAGTATTCACAGTGGTAGCCCTTCAAGCTTTAGTCTTTGCCTCCATGTTAGAAGCTAGGATCATGACCCCAATGTGAGGGTCCTATTTCACTGGCTGAGAGAGTGTGTTCCAAAAAACACCTGCTCTTTATTGGGCTGAGAAGTCAACCAGTTCTTGTCTGCTCCAAAAGAGCAGCAGCTTTGATAAAGGGAGCCATTCTTATCCTCTACCTTCACCTCAATCCATAGTCTCATAATGTTCCCCACAGTCACAAGCACTACAACACCTGTGGGGAAAGGGAGCACCCTAACCCAGAAATTGAGAACTTAACCATAGAATTGAGGGCCCCTAGGATATTAGAACCTTGCCAACGGGGTTCATCACACTTGAGAGTCTCTCTAGAAACTCAGACTCCATTCTGCATCCTCAGTACAAGTGGCAACATAGGCCCTGCATTGGATCATTAAATCCCATGCAATATATTTCTAACTTCATTCAGAACTCCCCCTGGATTGCATGCCTCACTTGATTTATCTGGCCACTACAAATTTCCCTGTACCAAATGTAGTGTGGGAGCCTGCTGTAACAAAGCTGGCACCAGACCATTGACCTGTGTCCCAAATAAAGGCAATTGTAAATTCATCTATTCAATTTCTGGCATAGCCTGGGAATGCCAGAATGGCCACTTTTTCCCATGCCTAGAGGTACTCTAATTCTTGAGTTTCACTCATTCCACCTGGAATTCATCCTCTAAAACCCACATTTGCAGTTGAATTGCCCCCTTGCTCTTCTTATGCTTCTCTACTCTGTAGCACAGTCTCTGTCCCACCTAGGAAGGTCTTGGCACCCTTGTCAAAACCATGACCAAATTATCCCTATTTCTGGAGAGCAACTCTGCTGAAATTTCTCTCTGGTTAAGGTTGTTCCTCCTGTGATGGTGGATGATTTCCTGCCACTGGGGCTTTGTTAGTGGCCATCTGGTCCCCGACTGGTACCACAGTCACTTTTGGTCCACTGGACTAGTCTTTTGGGAACCTCTCGGCAGAGGTAACCAGGAGCTTGCAGCATACTGGAAGGCTGGTCACCATCCTAAAAATGCTGATTGTTTTATTTGCCCTCATGGTACTGCAGAATCACTGGATACTAGACACCCTAATCGCTGAGCAAGGAAGGGCATGTACCCTCATTGGGAAGTAATGTTGCTTCTAGGCCAACTAGTCTTCCCTCGTAGAGGAACACCTTCAAACTCTGAATAGACAAGCAGAAGATTTATGGAATATGGACCAAAACATTCTGAAGCATGTCTCCCTCTCAATTCCTTGGCTTATTCTCCTGGTTACCCAGAAACGTTGGCAGCATTCTCCCCCACCTTCATTGTACTGCCTGATGTTCTTCTCCTTATTTGCCTTACTGTCTATGTTGGCATTCTTCTTGTATCTCAGCTATTGTCTGTTGCCTTCCATAAAATCAAAGTCTGGTTTCAAGTGATTGTTCCTCCCTCAATCTACAGTGTCCTCACAGCCTTTGACCAGAAGGAGGGAATGGCAGAGAATTTACAATTCTCATATAAACAATATAGTATGGTTTAATGATTGTATTATCTAGATTGGTTGGAATGTCCATATTTTCCAGGAGATTCTGACTTGGGAGCCAGAGCTTCAGCCAACACACTACACCAGAAAGTGATAAATGAAGACATCCTGACATGCTAACAATTCACACATTCCTGAACTTGTTATTGCCAAGTTAACCAAAACAGAGGCTACTGCACTCCTCTTCCAATCACGCTAACTCTGTTGTGTTTTTTTTTTTATCCTACTGAATAATCACAAGACTCAATATCACCCTTGAGACTTGAGACAATCAACTTAAGAACTGTGCTCACAGGACTCAAGAGCACCTGTCTTGTCTCTAAAATTCCTGCATGTATGGTCCTGAAGATGCAAACTGTTTCAAGACCTAAGAATGACTATGCTGTGAACCACTCACTTGTAGGTTTCTTAAGTATATAAACCCTGTCTTTGCACAGCAAGAGAAGCTCCTCTCCTGAGGGAGACTTCCATAGACAAACTTGCCTTACTCATTATGAAATTAATTAAGCTGTTACTTGTGTCAGGTCCTGACACAGCTGACTCTACCCTCTTCTGTTCAGTTATGGATATTCTCAGGTTAGAGACTGTTTCAAGTCTGGACTAAACTCAAAATTATTTTGACATACATAGCTACATGAATGCTGTCTCCACCATTAAACTGTGAGCTCACTGAGAGCACAGATTGCTTATTTTTGCTTTGTTTTGGTTTCTTTCTTTGTTTTCTGTCTTTCTCCATATCTTATTACTTACCACAGTGTTTGGCAGAGAGTAGACCCTTACTAAGTGCTTGTTGATTGATTGAGAGGAATTTATGGAATTTTTAGTTCAATTCAGAAAAATAGGAAAAAAGAAAAAAAATCAGACTCTATTTCAAGGAAATGATTAAAGATTATACAGGAGGTTGGGTCGGCTAGGTGCTACAGTGAATAGAGCATGGGCCCCAAGAGTCAGGAGGACCTGAGTTCAAATTCTGCCTCAGACATTTGACATACTCTCTGGCTATGAGACCTTGGACAAGTCACTTAACCCCAATTGCTTTGCTTTATCCCCTGAAAAAAAAAGATGATACAGGAAATTGAAGAACTCAACATTACGTCCTTGTTATCCTTCAAATACTATGAACTTTAAAGAGGCTCAAAATTATTTGTCATATGGATGGTCCCCATTCAATTTTCAGCAAGGCAAACTCTGGGGACTCAAGACTAGGCCACTAAGTCTGGGACAGCACTATACATACACAGAAAAGTTTGGAATCAGTGAAGCACCAAGTATTCTGAAAATTAAGTGACACAAAGCATCACAAAGAAAAACAGAAATCAGTGTTTAAGTAGGAGCATATTTATTGGTATTGCAAAGAAAGGGAAGGAAAAGATTGAGAAGTATGTACTGTCCCCATACATGGGCCCACATGAGAACTTGAAAAGTGTCTTCCAAATGCACATCTTCCTCTTCATGCACTGAAACAAGAAAAGGAAAAAACTTATAGGAGATGGGCTGTGCTTGAAGTGATCCCCTGCCTCACAGCAATGGCAATTACAGAGTCACATATAAGTGCAATTTTAAAAAGAAAGCAAAATAAAATTTGGAAAGACATACTGGGCAAGGATAAGTATAAGTAGCATAAAGGAGAAGGGGAAAGAATAAGGGATCTCTCTGTCTCTGTCTCTGTCTCTGTCTCTGTCTCTGTCTCTGTCTCTGTTTCTCTCTCTCTCCCTCTGTCCCTCCTGCCCCCACTCCCACCCTCACTCTCGCTCTCTCTCCCGCCCACTCTCTCCCTGCCCTTTCTTTGCCTTTTTCTGCTTCTCACTATCTCTTTCTCTCTAACTCTTTCTCTTTCTCTGTCCCTATCAGGGACAACAAGGAAGAGAGAAGCAAATGTGAGCAAATAGTTTTGAGGAAAGAAGAGTGAAGAAGAGTCAGACTAATAGAAAAGGGGAAAGAGCTAAAAAGATATTTTAGGACTGATATGATGTCGGTTGACAGCAAGTACATATTCAAACGTGGACATTGGTTCACTAAGAAGAAAAATGACATAACTCAGTGGTGGGGAGAGTTGACAGCCTCCTTACTGCTCAGTTGTCTCATCTGATGGAGTATTATCTTCTTCTGAGGAAGATGGAGGACCTCCTGTTCCATCACCATCAAGGGGACGTTGAGGCTCTTCTCCACCTTCAGTGGGAGGTGGAGGACCTCCTGATCCATCATCTTCAGGGGGAGGATCATCGTCATCTTCTTTTGTATTTTGTTCATTTAAGAGGAGACAGCATTGGTATGGAAAAGTCAGATGAAAGAAAATGCCTGATATGCAGTGAATGCACACAGAATTGTTTGTGCCATAGGCTAATCATCCAAAGGATGGACCTTCCCTGTAGTGCTGAATAGTGGTGACCCAAGCTTACCCAATGGATAACTAATAAGGATCTCAGAGATCCTTGCTGGTCCCAGGTTCAAGGTACACCTGGAAGGAAGATCATATTGGCCATGGGCAAAGAACAATCTTAGCCTGGACCTATATCATGACAGCTGTAGAAGACATTGGAAGCTTGCTCTATCAAAAGCATGAGTTATCTGTCTCTATGAGTCTTACTCATGTGTGTTTCTTATATGTATATCCCCTCATTTGTGAATGACCTCACATTCTCTGTGTAAGGATTCTCTTACATAATTCTTATAAAGTTCCAATCTTCTGCCTAAGTCTATGTGAAAGAAAGTGAATTCAAACTTCATGTAGAGTTAAAGTATTTGCAGAATATGTATGTGTATGTATATCCACACACACACAAACACACACACATACATTTGCTTTCTTATGAACTGTGTCCATCAGTCAATATTGACCAAGTCGGTAAATTGTGGCAGGTCATATGCATGACTTGTACAAAGTAAAGCAACTCACTGTGGCCTCTTAACATATAATTTAAAGAAGATTCTGTCCCATGAAATTTCTTGTACATGCAGCAGTTAAATGGTGCTCTAGTGGAAAATAGTCTTATGGACTGTGTTAGGGAAGAATGTAGCGGGTAAAGGTGGGAATAAAGAAAATAGAGGGAAGATTAGATCTCAATGTTGGTAGCCTGCCTCGAAAAGATTTATTATGGTCATGAATGGAGCTAATAATGATCTCTTACATTTTACCTATTTAAGAGGGTGAAAGTGAACAAAGTAAGGTTCCTAGATTTTTTTTCGGAAAGGAGAAATGGTTTGTTGTTGTTTTTTGAAAAGTGGTACATAATTTCTCATGAATTGTCTCATCCCTTGACATGGATCACACCCAAAACAGCTGCTGCTCTGAGCAACAGAATCATTAAAAGTGAGGAAAGTCTGAAGCAGAACCCTCAGCATTTTATGGTATGAAAGTCCTTGGAAAGCTCTACTTTATGACACATATAGAGGCAATTTCAACAGAAAAGTTAAAGTAGAGACAAGCTGAATAAAATAATGTTTTCTACCAGTAGTCTTACCTGCATTTTATACTGTCTTTTTCTGGGTACTCTACATGTATGAGGTATAGCAAGCATCATAGATAAATGAAGAATAGAATTAATAGAGTTTAAAGAATAGATTGGGGCAGCTAGGTGGCACAGTGAATAGAGGACCAGCCCTGGAGTCAGAAAGACCTGAGTTCAAATCCAGCCTCAGACAGTTGACACACTTACTAGCCATGTGACCTTGGGCAAGTCACTTTAGCCCAATTGCCCTGCCTTCTCTCTCCAAAAAAAAAAAAAAAAAGAACAAAAATTAAAAAAAAAAAAGAATAGGTTGGGTATAGCTTATAACCCAGAGAAGAAGAGAGATTTGAGGAGTCATCAGAACTTGGAAAAGAAGAATACCACCTCGTATTTATCTGATTCAAGGAAGACAAAAGTACCTGAATTATTGAGGAGGGCAAACTCAAAATGACTTCTCTTGAATGATACCCTGATGCCCATCCCAACAACCTCCTAATGTGATCACAGAGTCTCTGGCCCCCACTTACCCACATCTGGTTCATGAGCGGAGCTCAGGCCCAACAGGACCACTGAGAAAAGGAAAAATGGTAGCAGTCATGGTGTCAACATTACCTGTGCTGCATGGACTGAGGGCAACTGCTCTTTTAAAGACTTCAGAGAACAATGTCCCCTCAGGAATGTCACACAGTCACTTACCTGAAGACATTGTTAGTGTCCAGATGACTCCATCCCTAACTTTTGGTTGGATTGAGTTTGAAGGCTGGCAAAATCCCTTCCCACAAAAGTCAGCACCAAATATAAAGTAGCCAAAGTCTTTGAAGATATATTGCCTGGAAATGCCACATATAACATTGTGATTGCAATAACGTGTAGTCTTCTGTCCTGTGATTTCCCTCTCACACCAAAACCCAGACCCCTTGAGAGAATTTTTATATCCTGTGTTGCAAAAAGTCATTTAAATGTCATTGACTCAGGTCCTTTCACTAGCTTTCTTCCAGTACCAAGAATGAGCCAAAGATAAACATACAACGGAAGGATAAAATAACAGAAATGAAATGACTAGAGACAATAATTGTACAGGCAAGCTCCTACCCCATTCCCTCCTCTTAGAAGCTACATAAACGTCAGCAGCTGTACTCTTTGGTCACCTGAGGATACTAGGCTTTATGGGATCAAGCCGCCATACTTCTTTTCATTATTCCTTCTGCACCAATAACTTAAATATTTCCAAAACCTTCAGTAAATTAATATTCCAATTAATATTTGATGTTCAGAACACATTCTTCCGCAGAACGAATGTGCCTCTCCATCTTTCTTCCTAATATGTTGCTCACCAAGTCTCTATTATGAACTACTGCTCTAGGTTAAGTTGCTTTCCCTCCTTTTTCTCCTTTGATATCCCATGCTCAATTTTCTCATCCCATTCCCTGCCCAGATTCATTGGCTTGTAGCAATTAGTTTATAGACTTAGAGAGGGAAGACATTTTAGAGGCCATATAATCCAATCTCATTTTCCAGATGAAGCACTTGATGCCAATGGGTGAAGTGACTCCTTCACAGTGTGAAAATACGTAGCATAGCCAGAGTGCAAACCTTTACCTCTCAGTTTCTTTGTTAATGGAGAAGAGATTCATCATTTCTTATCCAGGATTGAGATTGATCATTACAATTAATTATTATTGGGATTATTATTTACCTTACTGTAATGTTCCAGGGGAAAATATGGTCATTCAAAGTGGTGGAGGACTTTCAAGCATTCTTGCTGAAAAAAAGCAGAACTGAAAAGAAAATTTGACACTCAAATATGAGAAGCATGAGAAGGTAAACATGGAAAAGAAATCATAAGGATCTTACCGAAGTTGAAGTATTTACATGCCAATATGGAAAAACAATAATTGTAAGTTATGAAACTTTTCTCAGTATGAGGATAGGTGAAGGGAATACAAATGTATATGTGTGTATGCATGCACATATGTCTATATAGGAGGGTTTATATATGCGTATCAATACATATCTGAGTATGTATATATGAGTACATAGAGGGCACAGGATCAATTAAATAGGAAGAGACAACACTTTAAAAGGTGAAATTCTGAGGTGAGAGAAGAATAGAATGAGAAGAGACAGGGAGAGACAGAATGGGGTTAATCATCTCATATAGAAGAGGGAAGGGATAACTGTTACAGTGGGGGGGAAGAACAGGAAGGCAAAAGGGAAAGGATCAACCTTACTCTTATTGAATTTGGCTTAGGGAAAGAATGACATAAACTCTAAACTGGGTATCTTGCCACACAGGAGAGTAGGGGTGTTGGGGATGAGAGGTGGGATGATGGAGGGGAGGGCAGACTGGGGAAGAGAGTTGCTAGAAGCACACACTTCTGTAAAGGGACAGGGACAGGGTAGAGAATAGAACAAGGAGGGGGCAGGATAGGAAGGAGGGACTGTCTGATTAAGGAGGTTCAGGATTTGCGTGAATGGAACACTCAGCACTTCAGAAGATCCAATACAGTTTATTTAGAATATAGGCAAGTGGGAAGGAAGCCAGAGACAACAGAATAAAGGCTTTGGAATAGTAAGATAAGAGCAGCTGTGATTTATATATCTACATACATATATATACATACATATCCACAATCATCACCAATGCAGAGAAGCACCAACACCTCACCACACAAGCTGGGGAATCCTGGGTATAGCCATCAGGGTTCCACTCAGAGGGGTCCAAGGTAGGGCGTCTCCTCCATGGGTGAGATTTCAATTTGGGGTCTGAATCTTATGGTTTAAGTAGTGCTGAGAACAAAGAAGGCATACTGCCAGGTGTTTTTTTAGCAAACATCATCTTGTGTGAGGCTGAGGAGAAAGGACAATCCCTCCAAGGCCCCCCCGACAAGAACAATGTTTCCTTGGAATGGCTAGTTCCAGGAGTTGGGCAGTTAACCATATCTCTTCTCAAGGTCCTGGCCAGGAGAAGTGCAGCCTTCATTTTCCCAGGATTTTTTGTTCCAGAACAACTCAGGGTAATAAAAAAGTCTTATTGAGTTAGGGCCTTGGTTTGTATAATCTTATTCCTTACAGAGTGGCTTACCTTGCCCCTTCAGGGACATATAATCAGTTTCTCACAATATGTCCACTGTAGAGATGTTCTGCGTAACAACACATGTACAGCCTGTATTTAATTAATGATCTTTCCAGTGGTGGTGGGTGATGAGAGAGGAAGGAAAAGAAAGTAGAATTTAAAGTTCTATAATCATATGTTAAATATATATATATATATATATATATATATATATAATTATTATTATTAACTACATGCAACTGGGAATTAAGACATACTGATACTGGAATAGGGAGATCCATCTTGCCCTACCAGAAAGTCAGAGGGGTGATGGGGGAGGACATAGGAGAGAGCAGATTGGGGGAGGTGTTATACAGTGGGATGGCTGTTGGAGGTGGTGGGTGGGGGAAAGATGGGGAGAAAATTTGTAACTCAAAATCTTGTGGAAATTAATGAGGTAAACAAGAAAATAAATTAATTAATTAAAAAAAGAAATGAGGAGCAGATAGACTTCATAATAACCTAGAGAGGCTTAAATATACTAAAGTCAAGTGAGAAGAGCAGAACCAGGAGAAATTTGTACACAATTACAAACACAACATATATGTGATGACAAAATTTGATTGACTGGGCTCTTTTAAGCAATGTAAGGTTATAAGACAACTCCAAAAGACTCATGATGGAAAGAGATGTCCATATCCAGTGAAAGAACTATAGAGTCTGATTGCAGATTGAAGCAAAAAACTTGCTTTCTTTAATTGTCTTGTTTTGTTTCGTTTCCTCGTTTCCCTTGTTCATTTGAGGGATTATAATCTTTCTTAGCAACCTAATGTTTAATGAAGGTATTTGTAGATCCTATCTTTGATTGCATGCTGCCACTGAGATGGGAAGGGGAAGAAAAAGGAGGGGGAGAAAATTTGAAAGCAAGAGATTGTGGAACTGAATATTGTAAACTTAAAGTAAATGAATAAATTTCTTTTTAAAAAAGGTGGGGGCCTGTGTTGGCGCTTGTACTGAAGTTGCATGGTGGCACCTGATTTTCTAGAGATTTCTAAGCAAGAACAGGAATTTCTGAAACATTCTGAATCAGTCAATGAAATAGGATCTTCCCACTGAGGTCATGATGCAGGTTTCTATTAAGGAGGAAATGGATTTAATGGCTAAAGAAAGGTTGAAGGGCTAGCACACTGAATAACTTATTGAAAGTTAGTTAAATTGAGTGTCTTAGGTCAGTCTTTCATTGGACTTCTGATTGCATGATTCAGGGTGGGGCAAGGAATTTACGCCTGTTGATCAGAGTAAGGGACTTCAGACTAGAATAAATATCATAAGCCATACTGATTTGAGAAAGGTAGAGCATAAAAATGAAAGGAAGAGTTCCACAAAAATGAGAAGCCAGAACATCAATATTGCTCTTAAGAAGACAATAGTAAGAAAGAAAAGACTTCATAGAGAGAGTATCTACAAACCTCACCTCAAGTCTTATCTCTTGGGTTAGTGGTCTCTATCTGTTCTCATTTGCTTCTCTCCCTGTGGATTCTTGGGAAGAGCTTTCTGCCTTCAATATTAGTTGCCTTGGATCTCATTTTACTTTCAAGGTCAAGTCACCAGCAAATTTCACAGTTAAATTGGCAGTGTTGCCCTTTTGAGATATGACAGATGGATTAAGTACACTAGTCACCTGAGTTTGGAAGCAGTTTGGTGGTGATCAGGACTTCTAAAGACCCTTTCAGTCATGAACTCGAGGAATTTTTCCCTTGCTAGTGTTTCCAATAAACTCAATCAGTGTGTTGGATCAGGAGCCTGGTTTCTGTTGGAATTCCTAAAGAACAGGACTGTGAGACAATTTGGTGAGTTTCTGAGATTTTCTGCACTAGCCCAGTACAGTACTATAGGTGGGAGCATTTGACTGCTGTCCTTCCCATAAAATGGAAAAGTGGCATAAGGCAGGTTGTTATTATCTTATATGTACTAAGCTTCTGGGAACCAAATGTTCTAGATCTAAGGCTCAACAAGACTAAATTAAAGATTTTTTAGCCATGGGATACCTAGATCTTCAGAGAATTTACCACAGGAGGTTTTATGGATCCCATTATCTCTTTCAACCATTCCTAATGACAGGACTGTGGTGCCAACAGGCACAATGGAAATGCTGACTGCACTGACTAGAATGAAAGCAGAAGAGTTAATTAGCTCCTATAGAATGGGCACTTCTATTTCCATTTATTTCTTAGGTTTTCCCCATATTGGCATGATTTTTTTCTAAGAAGATTTTTCTCTGCCTCAGAGACCAAGGAAGTGAAACAGGGAAATCCTTGCATAGATCATGAGAACATAAAGAAAATAAGGAAAGCATTTTTGTTAGTATAGACAGGTGGCAATTGAATGAAGCTGACCTGAAAGATTTTATTGGGGGCATCTAAGAGATGAAACTGCTCACCAGCTGACTTCAGAGGTTTGAAAGCATTGTGTTTTGGTTGGTTGTAACCCATCTTATAGGTTTTGATTGTGGTACCCAGGTGTAATTCCACCTTCAGTATGTCTGGGCAAATTCCACCAGCTTGACAGATTCCCTGTGATTTTATAAGGAATCATAAGTTCTGCCACACAGGAGAGTAGGGGGAATGGGGATGAGAGGTGGGATGACGGAGGAGAAGACAGGGTCGGGGGGAGGGTTGATGGAAGTGCACACTTCTGTAAAGGGACAGGGACAGGGTAGAGAATAGAACAAGGGGGGGGTGGTGTAGGAAGGAGGGACATATAATCAGTCTCTCACAATACGCCCACTGTGGAGAGGTTCTGCACAATTACACATGTACAGCCTGTATTATTATTATTAACTACATCCTACTGGGAATTAAGATACAGGCACTGTGGTAGGGAGATTCATCCTGCCCTACCAGAAAGTTAGAGGGACGAGGGGGAGAACATAGGAGAGAGTAGATTGGGGGAGGGGCTATACAGTGGGATGGCTGTTTTGAGGTGTTGAGTAGGGGAAAGATGGGGAGAAAATTTGTAACCCAAAATCTCGTGGAAATGAATGATGTAAACAAGAAAATAAATTAATTAATTTTTAAAAAAAGGAGTTATAAGTTCATAGAGAGTACTCTAAGGCCATTTAGGCCAATCTTTACTACTGTATTCTTATCAAGAGTACGTTAGAAGTGTCTTCTGCCTTATAATGAGCATTCTTTTCTGTACTGTTGCAAATTCTTTACTTAGTCCTCAGATGGAAATGAGACTGCCATGAGAATGATAGTTAAGTGGGGTTTGAAGGAAAGAGTGCAGGTATATTGATACTCCTCCCAGGTAAGAGAAAAAATGAATTGACTTTCAGGGGCAACTGGGATTAAGAACGAGGCACCACACAAGTTAACCACCCACAAAATCAGTGGCCCCAGGTGGTGCAAGGTAGAGCAGATTGTGGGGGTTGTTACTATAGGTGCTTGGGGGCAGGAGCCACAATATAGAGTAAGCAGTAAATCATGATAGCTCTCTTATATTCATCTCCAAACAACCAAGAAACCATCAGCTAACATCCTGGAACAAATCCTGGAAGAGCAGAGTCAGTAGAAAGATGGGGTGCCTCAGTATTTTTTCTGGGAGACTTGGAGGATGGTTGAGAAAGGTCCATTTACTCAGGAAAGACAGAAATGCATCCAAAGACAGAAAGCATCCTAGCAACCCAGAAGCAAGCCTCTACACCCCTCTGCCCCACCAAAAATAAAAACAAACAGCGGGTGGCCAGAGCTGCAATGTGGTGTAGTAGGCAGACACATATACCAGGACCCCTATGTGCCTTAGTATAGCCAGGGCAACTGGCAGACTCCCGCACTGAGAACCACCATCTTTCAGCACAATCCCAAACTGGCAGATATCCTGTTGTGGTCCAGAGGAAATGAAGAAAACCTTCCCCACTCCTCACCACATGGCAGAAAAAACACTAAGACCCCAGCTCAGCACCAGGAAAGATGCCTGAACCATGGGCCTCCTGAAGCACCAGTCAACCACCACCCCACACCTGCAGTGGAACACCAGATAGTAGGGTCTCCCTTGAGTCTCCAGGCAGCAGCAGTACAAGACCAGGTAAATAGCCAGGGCCTGTAGACCCTACAACATATTGTTGAAGAGATTGGGTCTTGCCACCAGGGAACTGTGCTGTAACTTCAAAAACAGGAAAAAAGAAAAACAAAAGTTGGAGGTTGAGGGGACAAACAGAAAACAACAAAAAATTATCTGATTGTAGGAAGTTATTATGGTGACAGGGAAGACTAAGACCTGCATCAGAAGGTCATAATACCTGCTAACAAAACCCCAAGAAAAATGGGAAATTGGTTCATGCTCAGAAAAAACTCACAGAAGAGTGCCAAAAGGTACTTAAAAATCATATGAGAGAAGCATTAAAATATGGAAAAAAATGTGAATGATGCAAGAGAATTGTGAAAAAAAGACTGAAGAGCTTGCAAAATGGTTTAAAAACCACTGAAGAAAACAGGCCCATGGTTCAGGCATCTTTCCTGGTGCTGAAAAACCACTGAAGAAAACTAGTACAACTAGTCAAATGGAATAGAAAGCATAAAAGCTAATAGAGATAAACAACATGCTCAAAGATAGAACTGGGCAAGTTGGAAGGTAGTGACTCCACAAGACATTATGAATCAATCAAAGCAATTGTAAATAATAAAAAAAAAGGGGGGGGCGGAGCCAAGATGGTGGCATAAGAGCAGCAACATATTGCAACTCTCACATAGCCACCCCAAAATACCCATAAAATATGACTCTAAACTAATTCTAGAACTCCAAAATGCACACAAATATACTTTCCACTAAAGTCAGCTCAGCTACACAGAACCATATCAGCATTGCGAACCGAAACCAGCCTAGCCTGAAACTGCAGCTGTGCCCTGGAGGCAGCTGGACGAGAGGAGCCAGATGAGAGGAGCCGAGCCCTGGCTGGAGCTTCCGGTGAGCGGATTGGCGGCAGCTGTGGCAGTATCCAGAATTAGGTCAGTGGAACTTGTGAAATTGTGGGAGAAAAGTGGTCCGGCCAAAACACCTCCAGAGCAACGAGGCCACAGAACTGGAGGTCTTGCACCCACCTCCACACTGCCACTTCAGAGTTCTCGGCCTGCAGACTGCAGGGGGACCAAGTGATCATTCAGAGGCCAACTGCTCTTGGGATCCGGATCGCGGTCTTGGGCTTTGGTCTTGTGGTTTTCTTTTCTTTCAGTGAGCTGGAGTGGGGGAGGGACCCAGCAACCTCTTAAGAGCTCTGGCAGCTGGGAAAACCCCAGCAATTTGGGACAGAGCTTTCCCCTCTGGAAGCAGAGATCCACAGAGACTTAAAAAAAAAAATCACGGACTAACCAACCATGAATAAGAATAAGCATAAAAAGCAAAGAAAGAACAGCAACCAAACCCTAGATTCCTTCTTTGGGGAAAAGAAGGATCAGGGCAGAGAGCTGGAGGAGGACAGCACAGCCAGACCTCCCCCACCAAAAGCTTCCAATAAACATGAAGATTGCCTTAAAGCTAGAGATCAGCTGAAGAAGGATTTTGAAAACCAAATGAGAGAAGTGGAATAAAAATTGGGAAGTGAAATAAGAATGTTGCAAGAAAATCATGAAAAGAGAGTCAGAAATCTGACTGATGAAATTAACACCCTAAAAAACAGATTAACTGAAATGACAAAAGAGGCCCAAAAAGCCAATGAGGAGAATAATGTCTTAAAAAGTCGACTTTGCCAA